>OVBJ01000002.1:0-600000 GCA_900406535.1 Noccaea bulbosa
GCGTATAACGCCATGCGTGCGCAGCAGTTAGAAGAACAGCTTACTTCAGCAAAAGAAACGGCCATTCAAGAATATTTACAAAGTAAGAAAGCGCCGAAGGTGGAAGGTCCTGGTGTAACAGGACTTGTCTCGGATGAACCAACTACAGATTTTAAAGTGGCGCGTGAAAGAGCATTACAACGATTACGATCAGCAAACCAACAAATTTAAGGAGGTATCCTACTTATGGGTGCTACATTAACGACATTAGCGGATGTTTTAAAAATCGATTACTTGCCAGGGATTAAAGAACAGATTAACAATGCGAACTACATCGTTTCACAGTTAGAAAAGAAAGTGGAAAAGATTAATGGTGATGGTTCGAATTTCTTAATTCCTCACCACTTTGGACGTAACACGGGGGTTGGAGCAGTTGCTGAAAATGGTAACTTACCAACAGCGGGGCAACAAGCGTATAAGAGCTCGACAGGTACAGCACGTATGGTGGCTGGTCGTTTAGAACTTACCGTACAAACCATTGAATCATCGAAGAAAAATGAAACGTCTTATCTTCGTGCAGTAGAATCTGAGGTAAAAGGTTTAACAACGGATATGAAGAACTTCCGTGCACGTGTTACCTTCGGTAATGGTTCAGGACGTATTGCGAATTGTACCGCACAGGCGACGGCTGCGAATGCACTTGTGGTAAGTAGTGTGAAGGGATTCTTCGTTGGACAAAAAGTAGATATTGTCAATGCGACAGGTAGCGTGACAACCAGCAATCGAACTGTTACAGCAATTGATCGTGCAGCGACTACCATTACGATTGATGGTGCTGCAGTTGCAACCGCGGCAACAGATGGCATTGTGTCAGCTGGGTCTTCTAATTTAGAGCCAATGGGGTTAAATGGAATTATTGATGATAAGCTCATCTTACAAGGGTTAAATCCTTCCACATATACATGGTGGAAAGCANGAATAATGGAACGGCTCGTCCGATTTCCGATGCGCTACTACGTTTAGTGATGGATGAAACATCTATTGTGAGTGGGAAAGAAACAGACTTTCTTATGGGTTCGCACGGTGTACGTGCAGCATACGAGGCTGTACTGACTACAAATAAACGCTACACANNNGGTGTACGTGCAGCATACGAGGCTGTACTGACTACAAATAAACGCTACACAAATGTAATGCAGTTAGAAGGTGGCTATTCTGCATTAGAGTTTGATGGGAAACCATTCTTAGTAGACCGTTATATGCCGGCAGGTATTGTGTGGGGAGGAAATTATGACGATTTAGGATTATACCGTGTAGCGGACCTTCAGTTCATGGAAGAGGATGGTTCGATGTTCTCGCGTGTACCGAATAAAGCGGCATATGAAGCGACCGCGTATATGTTAGAAACAATGGTATGTCACGCACGTAATGCCTTCTGGCAACTGTCAGACGTGCAAGAAGCAACTGGATATACCAAATAGAATGAGAGGAGCGACTAGCTCCTCTTTTTTAAACTTCACGGAGGTATAGATCATGGGCGTGTGTGAACGACGTGGATTTCAACGAACAGTTTTAAATGACATCTATCATGTGGAAGAACAGCTACAATCCTATGATCCTCACTTGTATCTTATGTGGAATCCTAAAAATGGGGAACATGTCATTATGGATGGACTATTAGATATGTCGATTATGAAAATTCCACAAATCGGATTTGAACAATTGGACGCAAGAATTGTAGACCACATCAAGAGAATCCATACAGTGAATGGGTTCTCCGCTGTTCAAACTGTGGAAGATACAGAGAAAAAGAGACAACAAGAAGAAGAGAGAAAACTGAATGATCTAGCGGAAGATTATGCGAGAGAATCAAAAGAAGCCTTTTGGAATGCGCATGCATATGGTCGTGTGGATGGCGTACAGAAATATGTACAGGGTGTAAATGTGGGAGGGAATGGAAATGAACCTGCAAGAGCTAATCCTACAAGTGAACCGGGATGTTGATGACATTTTTGAAAATGGAGATATTCAACATTGGCTCAATCGTGCATTAGATGATATCACCCCGATTGCAAGGGTAGAAAAGAAAGCCACTTTAACATATCCATACACATTACCAAATGACGTACAAGATATGGAACGAGTGATGCAAATGAACAAAGTATTTACGCGCATACCTGTAGGAGAACAAAATCAGCAAGGGTATTGGGTGTGGGGAAATGAATTGATGCTACAAGGTGGGAGTCAACAACCTATTGAAGTCTATTATTATAAAAAGTTAAGTCATCTAAAAGGAATGGAAGATGTACCTGAAATTGATAGTCCCTATCACGATTTATTAATTTTATACGCTGTTGGACAACTACAGTTTATGGATGGAGATTATGCGGATAGACCAGATCGTATGCAGCGATATGAACAACGTAGACAACAATATGCTGTCTTTCGTGAGAAACGGAAAGTAAAGAGGTCCGGTGTACGAATCAAGACCGTCCACGAGTATAGTGATGCTGCTCCTACCTTCCTTGCGGATTGAAAGGGAGTGATGAGGATTGAAGGATACTGCTGAATTTAAAGATTTTTCAATGGGATTGAATGATACGGTTTATTCAAATTTAATTACGGATAAAGAACTCAGTAAAGTAGAAAATGCAGTGATTGGTGTGGGGGAAATTCGGAAACGAACAGGTTATAAGCAAGTTGCTTATGTAGGAGAGAAAATAACAGGCGCCTATACATTTCTCAAGTCAGATGGTACAAATGAGTTATTGATGATGGGTGACCGTCTGAGGAGATGGAATGGGAAATTCTTTGTTGATATCCCAGGTCCGCCCTCTACTGGTGACAGAGCGAATTTTATCACGATGAAAGACCGAAAAGGAAACCGTGTTGTTTTAGTTGCCAATAATATCTCTCTAAAAGTGTATGCTGAAAATCAGTTATCCTCTGTCACAGCATATGTACCTACTGCGGATGAACAAAGAAACCCAGGATTGAATGATATAGGTTCTTTATTTAACTGTAAATACATGGCTTTCTTTGGCGGACGGTTATTTGTTGTGGGTCATGACATAAAGAATCGCGTTTCATTCTCCCACATCGATCCAAAACTTGGATACGCTGTATATGATTATTTTCCCGCCATTAATTTTTTTGATGTGGCAAGTAATGAGAATGATGAAATCGTAGGGCTGGTAACGTTTCGGAATAGTTTAATTATCTTCTGCAGGTATTCCATATGGGCTTTATATGGAAAAACAACATATGATTATGAATTAGTAAAGATCAATACACCAACGGGCTGTATGGCACCTGAGAGTATTAAAGTAGTTGGAAATCAAATTTTTTATTTGAGTGATACACATGTATATGGATTATTTGCGAATGATTTTAATATGGTAAGTGCACAAATTATAACCAAGCAAATAGAATCGACAATGCGTGCAATCCCACTTACAGAAAAAAGTAAAGCTGTTGCGGGTTATTTTGAAGGGAAGTACTATCTATCTTTTCCAAATGGAAAAACACTTGTCTATGATGAACTGCTGGCGTGTTGGACTGTTTATTCGAATATCAAAGCGGATGTATTCGTAAACTATGATGGGAATTTTTATTTTGGAAGCAATAAAAATGCGTATGTCTTTCATCCTGAATATCATGATGATGGAAAGCCGATTCCTTTTCGTATGGAAACCAAGTATTTTGATTTTGGTTTGATGACACAAGACAAAAAGATTCATCGGATATGGTTGCATAGTAATCAACCCAACGGGTATCGGTTAGGAGTGAAATTAGATTTTGAAACCAAACAGGTAGATGGTACAAGACCAAATGCTGCGAATGTGTCCAATTGGGATGAAGCGATTTGGGATCAGAATACATTTGATAGAATCGAAATGTATATTAATCGACTACGTGTAAGTAATCGAACGAAAAAAATAGGCATGATTATTGAGGACGTAACTCATATACGTCCTTTTGTTGTATACGGCATCGGGGTCCAGTATGAATTGAAAAGAAGAAAGGAGACGTCCTATGGTACAAATTCAAAGAAAATATAATTTTATGCCAGGTACAACCATTTCATCTGGGCAAGTAAATGAAGAATTTACGAATTTAATTAATGCCCATAATGACAATGATGGGATTTTACAAAATTTGAATGAGTATGGGTTCTATAAAAATAACATACGAGCAGGAAAGACAGAGTTTATTCAGATAAGTCGTGGACAAACGTTGCAGAAACAAATCTTATTTACTCCTGCCTTTTCCCAAACTCCAATTGTTACGGTGACAGCGGCGAATGGAGATATTGGAACAGGAGACATCGTGGTATATCTTTCGCAAGTTACGACGACTGCTTTTACACTTACTCTGCACAATAAGAATACAACAAGAGATACTTCATTGGCTTTTCATTATATTGCCATTTCAATGGGATGAGGTGAGTTTGTATGACGAATTATCCAGTGTTTACAACGCCAGAACGGCGTAATTTAAGTATGCAAGATGCACGCTTACAAGCGAATGACGAGCTGGGTTCTTTATATGAAAGAGCATTGCAAAACATGCAAACGAGTGTAGCGGATAGTCAAACACAAGCAGCAGAACAAGCAGCCGCAAGAGGGATGGGAAGCTCGGGTTTATCACAAGATGCGATGAATAAAATCGCGATTGCAGGTCTATCACAAAGAGGAAATTTAGAAGCAGAGCGTACACAAAAAGTTGCTTCTTTAGCTCGCCAACTGATGGAACGTGACCAAGACCTTGGTTTCCGTGAACGCCAACAGGCGTTTCAGGAATGGAGTGGAGAACAAGGAATGAAGATGGATCAAGACCGTTTTGCCTATCAACAGAAAAATGATTTACGAAACCATAATTTTGATAAAGAGCGCTTCAATTATCAACAGAAAAATGACACGTTAAATCGTGATTTAGAGCGTGATAAGTTTGATTATACGAAAGACAAAGATTGGAGAGATTATCAATTCGATAATAAACGATTTGACCATCAAGTGAAAAATGATAATCGAAACTATGGTTTAGAACGAGACCGTTTTGATCATACGGTTCGAAATGATGATAGAAACTATGATCTGGATATAAATCGTTTCAACCACACCGTGAAAAATGATGATCGAAATTATGATTTAGACCAACAGCGTTTTAATTATACGATTTTTAATGATGGTAGAAACTATAGTCTTGATAAAAATAGATTTAACTATCAAATGAAAAATGATGATCGGAATTATAATTTAGACCTGAGTCGTTTTAATTATGGAAAGGAAAAAGACTTGCGTGATTATAACTTAGATGTGAGCCGATTTAATCACTCCGTAAATAATGACAATCGAAATTACAATCTCGATTTGAGTCGTTTTAATTATGGGAAACAAAAAGATACACGTGATTATAATTATCAAGTAAGTCGGGACAATGTATCGGATAACCGTTGGCAGCAAGATTATAATTACAGGGCCGGTCGCGACAGTGTAGCCGATAATCATTGGCAACAAGATTATAATTATCGCTCTGGAAGGGATAGCGTATCGGACAATCGCTGGCAACAAGAATTCAATTATCGTTCCGGAAGGGACGGTGTATCTGATAGCCATTGGCAACAGGAGTATAACTTAAAAAAGCAAGCAGCCGCCTCTAGAAATAGTGGTGGAGGTGGCGGTAGTTCTTCTAGCAGTTCACCAAGTATAAGCTCAAAATCTTCATTGAATGATTATACACGCGATCAAATCAATTGGTACAGTAACCCAAATAATGCCCCGTATGCATATGGACAAAAGAAGGAAGAAGTAAAGAAAGCACCATCTTATGTGGAGTCGCTGTTATTGAGGAAACCATGGGAGTCTTCTTCTTTGTTGAAACAGTTTGGGCCGAAAGGATTTTGGTAAGGAGTGTGAAGGATGCCTCGTAAAAAGAAAAGCGATATAGAAAGAGAACAAGCGTCTTCTATGGTGAAGGATTGGGAAAAAGACAATGGTGGTCTAGATGATAATCAGCGTGCTACGCTTCAACGCATGATTGAACTCAATTCCAATACGGCCCAGCAAGATATTCGACGTGTGGATTATTATAGTGGGAATCAAGATAAATATGAAAAAAATACGCAATCCATTCAAGTTCGGAATGAAAATACAGGTAATCTTGTAAAAAATAAAAAAGAAATCTTTGCTTTGAAAGAAGGACAAGAGGAAGAACCTTTAGAGAATGTCTATCAAAGCCTTGCATTTGACAAAAATAATGAGGACCATAGAAAGCCACCAGAGAGAAATCCGTTTTTAGATCAAATAAAAGCAGCGAACAGTATTTCACAATCCACATCCACAGACTGGATGAAACAACAGGAAGAAGCTAGTCGTACCAATCGTATGATGAGTACGATTGATCGTATCGCGAAACAGCCACCTCAGGAAGGTGGTTTTTTTGATGATTTGAAATTCGGTGCTAAAAAGTTTGGTGAAATGATTAAGCCACCTGAAGGTAAGACCAGACAAGAAGTTTGGGATGAGTATATGAAAGATGGTGGGAAAAGCAGAGGAACGAAAGAAGTCAATCGCTTTGCGAATCGTACTATGGATTCTACGTTACTCAATGCGCCAAGTGCGGCCATGAAAAAAGTAAGAGCACAAGATTCGGTAGATTGGCAAGATCACCGTGAAGGTGTAGGAGAAAACATTGCTGACTTTGTATCGACGGGGATTGGCTATGTACTTCCTGGTGCAGGGGCTGCGAATGTAGCGGGGAAACTGGGAATGGCTGCGAAGGTTGGTGAGAATACTTCTAAACTCGGAAAAATCGGACAATACGCAAAAGAGGGCGCAGTAACAGGTGCCCTTATTGCAGGTGCAGAAACACCAGCCAAAGCATATGTGAATCCGGAACAGACGGTAGGAGACCATTTAAAACGGATTGGCGTAGAGACAGCAGCAGGGGCAGCTATTACGCCGCTTGCCCACGGTTTGATGAATGCGGTGCAAAATTTGCGTAAGACGAAGGGGAATACTTCTACTTCTAACGTATCGGATGATGTCATTCAGCAGGAAAGACAACAAAGGGAATTCACCAATCAAGCTGCGGAAGAACAAGCATTACAAGATACACGTATCAAAAACGAACCGGAATCTTTACCAATTCAAGCTGCATCAGAATCCGCACCATCGTTAGAACAAGCAATCGAAAGTGTGGCCAAACAGAAAAAGAAAGCTTCTTCAAATGGAGAACTTCCTGATGACGTACAAGCGATGCGCCATGCACCTCCGGTCATTCAATCCGCTATGGCGCCAGATGGGCGGACCATTACGCAGAAAAAGTTAATGGATAGTTTCCGTGATAATGTGGGTATCACACTTCGTACGGGACGCATGGGATTGGGAGACGATGCTGTTTCGGGTATTTATAAGAATAGTCCCGAAGTCATTCGTACGCGTGATTATGGGGACTTAGAAACGTTAGCGCATGAAACAGGTCATCATTTGGATAAGAAATTTGGATTGAATGACCCAAAATTTGATGACGAATTAATGAAACTTGGTTCCCACACCTCCGGTCAAAATTATACGCCTGAACAAATTCGTCAAGAAGGTATGGCGGAATTCATGCGTCGTTATTTACTCAACCCAGCCATGGCAGAACAAGAAGCACCTGCATTTATGAAGCATTTTCAAAATACCATTCCGGAAGATGTACAAAAGGGATTGAAAACAGTACAAGAAGATGCGCAAATATGGGCGAATCAAGGGGATGAAGCGCGTTTCCGCGGAAAAATTAATGTGAATGAAAAAACTAAGGGTCTTGAGCGTGTGAAGCAAGTGCTGCAAAAACTACCAAATTCGAAAGAAGAGTTATATACAGATGTAATGGATAGACTTTATCCGATTTCTAAAGCAGAGAAAGAAATACTTGGTGGAGAATTGGCGGATGCGTCTGTTTCTCCTTATAAGAAGGCAAGGCTTGCAGCGGGAACGCCTAAAAAGGCGCAAATGAAGGTAGAAGAGTTCCGTAATATCTTTGGAGATTCAAAGGTTGATATGGCAGATATACGGGATTATGTGACCGCTACACATGCAAGAGACTTAGAAAAACAAGGCATTAAAACTGGGTTTACTCCGGACGAGATAGAGAAAACAATTGCGAAGTTTGATAATCCTGAAATACAAGCGGCACACAAAAAGATTAAAGCCTACAATGACTCTTTGCTAGATATGTTGGTTGAAGGGCAAATGTTATCTAAAGACGCTGTTACTGCCATGCGTGAAAAACACCCAAACTACATGCCATTCAATCGTTATTTTGATGAAGAAGGCATGGGTGAAGGTTTCGGCGGAGGAAAAGGATTTGTAGATTTAACCAATCCTGTTAAGCGTATAGAGGGTTCGAGCCGAAATGTCATTGATCCGTTTGAAAGCATTGTGAAAAATACCTTCAAGTCTATGCAAGCAATTGAAAGAAATAAAGTTGGCCTAGCTCTAGCAGATTTAGCGGAAAACGAAGGCGCAGGGAAATGGATTGAAAAGCTTGCTGGTGATGGAAAAGAATCGGTAGCGAAAGAGAACATTGTAACTGTTTTTCGAAATGGGGAAAAACAACAATATCAATTAGCGCCTGAATTATATCGTGCCGTGAAAGCAATGGACAAGGAGGTTACAAATAAATTTATATTGGCCGCATCAAAACCGAGTGATTGGCTACGCGCCGGGGCAACCTTAACTCCTGAATTTGCCTTGAGAAATCCGATTCGTGACCAGTTTGCAGCTTATGTGGTAAGTGATACAGGGTACAATCCTTTCGACTTTGTAAAGGGACTTAAAGAAGTTGGGAAGAAAAAGTTCGGGAAAGGTTCAGAGGTGTATGATGACTGGGTAAATCAGGGTGGTGCATATGGTGGATATTTATCTGCCGATCGTGATTTGTTGAAAGAACAGTTATCAGGATTAGAAAAACAAGAATCTGGACTTCCAAAAGCGATAAAGGCTATTACCGCTCCTGTCAATCCTAAAAATTGGCTGAAAGTATTACAAAATATATCTGAAGTATCGGAAGAAGCAACAAAAGTCGGGGCTTATCATAAAGGATTGAAAAAGGGATTAACGCCAGAAGAATCAGCTTATCAGGCGCGTGATTTAATGGATTTCAACCGTATGGGGAATTCCATGCAATCTGCGAATCGAATTTTTACGTTCTTAAATGCAAACGTACAAGGAAAAGACAAATTAATTCGTGCCATGAAGGAACATCCAGTTCGAACAAGTGCCCGTATTGCAGGTTCAACCTTACCACCAAGTGCACTAGCCATCGCAAGTTATGCAAATGCAAATGATAAACAAAAAGAAATGATGGACAATATGCCGCAACAAGAGAAAGACACGTATTGGTCATATGCCATTCCTGGTACTGATAAAGTGGGACGGATTCCCAAGCCTTTCGATATCTCATTACTAGCTAATACAGTAGAAAGAGCAAATAAATATAGAGAGGGAAATCAGTATGCGTTTGATGGATTTGATAAAACTGTAAATGATGCGGTGAAAGTACCATGGATACCGACTACGTTACAACCAATTGTCGAGAATATGGCAAACTATAGCTTTTTTAGGGATGGTCCAATTGTTCCAAAGCGTGATGAGAAAAATTCACCGAAAGAGCAATATGGTCCAAATACAAGCTTAACAGCTCGTGAAATGGCGAGTGCATTAGATAAGGTTGGAATCGAAGCTTCTCCATACAAAATTGATAATCTATATAAAGGATATACGGCTGGATTAGGTCAGTTTCCATTGAAAGGATTGGATAGTGCGATTTCATTAATATCTAATAAAGGTGTACCTACACCTATTGCACAGGAATGGAATGAATCGACACCAGGTGCAAAAGCATTCTTTGTAAATGGCCAAGGTGGTGGTAAGGTCATGGAGGATTACTACAACATCATGGATGAACAACAAGCGATTCAAGCGGATAGTAAAAAGAATGAAGAAGATGCATCAAATGCCGAAGAAATGAAAGTATTTAATAGAATTGATAGAGATATGGCTAAGTTACGTAAAGAATATTATGTTGTAAAATCGGATACTGAGATGAACCCAGAAGTAAAACGAAGTGAATTAGATCGTCTGGATGAAGAGATGCGTGCACTTGCACGAAAAGGAATTACAGTCTTTAGACCTGATTATAAATAAGGGTTCCACATACTCTGTTTGAATAAGAACATCTTGTCCATTTTTAGAATAATATATCTAGATGCTTCGTAATTTAATTAGAACAAGGGATGTGGAAACATGGAAGACATCAAGAAAAAAATAGAGGAGTTGACTTTGGAGCAAAAAGAAATCATGCGAGAAATAAGAAATTTAGAGATGCGTACTACGATAAATGAAAAAGATATTTCTACAGTTAATAAGCAATTAGAAAAAATCAGTTTAAATACAACTTGGATTTTACGAATTGTTATCGGGGGGGTTGTAACAGGGGTTTTAGGTCTAGTAGTTAAAGGAATAATGTGAAAATCGTATCCAAAAGAGCTCCTAACAGGGCTCTTTTTCTATTGCCATGACAAGGGGATGAGAACAATGGAAGAACAAATCTTCAATTCCATGATTCAACAGGGAGCATTCGCAGCGTTATTCGTGTGGATGCTTTTTACGACGCAAAAAAAGAATGAACAGCGTGAAGAACAATATCAAAAGGTCATTGAAAAGAATCAGGACGTTATCACAAAACAAGCAGAAGCTTTTGGGGATTTATCAAAAGATGTTTCTGAAATTAAACAAAAAATCTTAGGAAGTGGAGATGTTCAATAATGGAAATCCGAAAAAAATTAGTTGACCCAAGTAAATATGGTATAAAGTGTCCGTATACAATGAATCCTGAATTCATAACGGTTCATAACACTTACAACGATGCTTCAGCGGAAAATGAAATCGCGTATATGATTCGAAATAATAATGAAGTGTCCTTCCACATCGCAGTAGATGATAAAGAAGCGGTACAAGGAATTCCTTTAGAGCGTAACGCTTGGCATTGCGGTGATGGTGGAGGTAACGGAAATCGTAAATCTATCGGGGTTGAAATTTGCTACTCTTTAAGTGGTGGAGATAGATATTATAAGGCGGAAAATAATGCGGCTATTATTATGGCTCAATTGATGAGACAATATAACATTCCAATCAGTAAAGTTCGTACACATCAATCATGGAGTGGGAAGCACTGTCCACACCGTATGTTGGCAGAAGGACGTTGGGGGTCTTTCATTGAAAGGGTGCAAAACGCATATGACGGTGGCGGCAATACAGCACCATCCACACAACCGTCTAACAATGGTGTAGGTGTCGTTACCATTACAGCGGATGTATTACGCGTTCGTACGGGACCAGGAACGAATTACGACATTGTGAAAAAGGTGTACCGCGGAGAACGCTATCAATCTTGGGGCATTCAAAATGGCTGGTACAACGTTGGTGGAGACCAATGGGTATCAGGGGAGTATGTGCGGTTTGAGGGGTAGGATGGAACGGTTTTGAAGAGTATGCATAGTATGCAATTACCAAAAGGTTTTATATATGCGTAAAATAGGGCAGACAAAAAAGCATTCCTTGTGAGAGGGGAGTGCTTTTTTCTGTATAGATTGGCATGTTGTATGACATAGCCGGAGCAATTTAATATATGCTTCTAAAGTGCTTAACATGCTTTGAAAACAAGAGACACCTTCCTCAGTTGAAGGTGTCTCTCGTGTGGTGATTCTCCAGATGCATAAACAGTATATGCAATAAGAATTAAAGATAGAACAGGTTCTTGACTGTTGTATCTAAATGTATTATATTTTCAATTGAACATTCTATTTACCCCAATACTCAATATATCGAAGAAATCCGTCTCCTTTTGGAGGCGGATTTTTTATTTGTGTACTTTAGAAATAACGATACTGCTTTTATACATCTTATCTACTTGTTCTTTGCTATATCCGTATAGTAGCGTTTCTTTATCATCTACAAATAAGCAGGTCCCCATGTTAAACCCTCGGCAACCAGCCAAAATTTTAGGAAGCTTAGGAATGTAACCTATAGCTTCAATATCCATGAGAATAAATTTAATTGAGTTTGTTTTTTTATTCTGCTGGATATTTTTCAGTAGATGACTCATAAACGAAAACAGTTGCTTCCCCATATGAGGTATAAACTCTTCTTTCTGTTGATCTCGTTCGTTATATGTAAAATAAACAATTATTTTTCGCTTTAACAGTTGTAATAAATCTTGCTTTGAATTTGAATGAATTTCTGTATAAGGAAGCAGTAGTGTTTCGTAACCTTGATCATATTTTTGACCGGATGTTTTTTGATACAAAATTCCTTTGTAATCCAGTACAAATAAAGATTCTTCCTCATGTTCTACAATAAACTTTGCAACCTCAGATAATCCCTTTCCTGGATGATAGTATCCTTCAACGATTTGATTTAGTGTTTTGAATGGTGGTTTTTGCATTGTGTTACTCCTCTTCAAGTATCCATATTTCTTCAATAGGTTTTTTTAGTTCTTTACAAATCATATATGCAGTATCAAATCTTGGCTGAGTTCTATTCCGAACAATGGCACTAAGAGTCGAGCCGTCGATGCCGATTTTTTTAGCAAAGTCACTTTGTTTAATATCCATTTCTGCAAATATGATTTTCAATCTACATTTAAAATTCATACGTGTTCACCTCAAGAAATCAATTTCTACAAGTAATTTCAAATACCTGCAAAAAAAGTACAAGTAATAAGTGGAAAAAATGATGAGGACATGCAAAAAACAATTTCCACGTCATATACCTATATTACTTCCATATGGAAGCCCACGAAGAATTCTACTTGGAATTTCGTATGGCACTGTAGATATCAAGAGAGGAGAGGGTTACATGCGTTCTCATTATAGTTATCTCAATGTAACGCCGTATTTATATTCATCAAAAGAATTACGCCACATGTATAACGAGTCAAGATCTAGAAAAGAGACGGAATCAATTCTTACTCACATGAGGAACCATGAAGTATTTGATAACAAAGAGTACAAAGGGTATTTCAGTTTATCACAAGTCATTGAAGAAGATTTATATGGAGAAGAGGAGGATATATTGAATTGGCAAGATTTAATGGAGCGGTATCAGATTGTAGCTACTAAATCGGGGATTAAATTTCGTGAAAAAGAAGAACTGACCGAGGAGGAATGGTTATGACACTTGCAGGAGAAGCAGTCATTATTTGGACAGCAACAGGTTTGTCTGTAATCGCGATGAATGTAGCTGAAAAAATGGGGAAGAGTGTTCCACATTGGCTTCCACGTATAACCTTGTATACGACGCTTACGGGCTCGTTCTTATATCTTCTACGTTATGTTCTCGTTATGTTTCTATGAAGGAATATGATGTGGAAGAGAGGGACAGTAGAAATCATAAGCGAAAATGCTTGTTCTGTCTTCTTCCAACAAAGTGCAATGATATCCTTATAGGATATCTAAAGGAGAAATGTTTATGCTGGAATTACTATTGGTCCCGACGACAGCTTTAACTATTGCATTCGTAAGTGATCGTTTTAAAAATAAAATAGATGATAAAAAGAAGATACAAGTATTTTTTGAAGTGTCAGGAATTGCAATTAAAAAAGATGATAAGATTCATTATCCAAAATTTAAAAAGCGAACTCATGATGATAGAAGTACAACATACGTGTATGAGTTGCCTGTTGGTATGCCAAGTAAAATTATTCGAAAGGTTGAAGATGTTGTAAGTGAAGGGTTAAATAAACCTGTTCGAATTCAGTATGACAATTATAAATTGAACATTCGTGTATTCGACCAAGAAATACCGAAGAAGTGGGAATGGTCAAACAATTTAATTCAAGGTGGAAAATGGCTTGTGCCAATAGGGCAAAGTTTAGAACAATTGATTTATCACGATTTTGATAAAACACCACATATGACATTAGGTGGTTTAACACGTATGGGAAAGACTGTATTCCTAAAGAATGTGATGACATCTCTTATTACTGCACAAGCAGAATATACGCACTTGTTTATTATTGATTTAAAAGGAGGATTAGAGTTCGGACCATACAAAAATGTAAAACAGATTGAGTCGATTGCAGAAAACCCAATCGAAGCTTTTCAGTTATTGAACATGGTTTTGAAAAAGATGGAAGAGAAAATGCTTTTTATGAAAGAACACCATTATACCAATGTGGTAGAAACAAATATAAAAGAACGCTATTTTATTATCGTGGATGAAGGCGCAGAACTTTGTCCTGATAAAAGTATGAATAGAAAACAACAAAAGTTATTAGGAGCTTGCCAACAAATGCTGTCTCATATAGCGCGTATAGGTGGAGCATTAGGATTTCGATTGATATTTTGTACACAGTACCCTACTGGTGATACTTTACCACGTCAAGTGAAGCAAAACAGTGATGCAAAATTAGGATTTCGATTACCAACTCAAACAGCTTCTCAAGTTGTCATTGATGAAACGGGTCTGGAATCGATTGAAAGTATACCAGGGCGCGCGCTTTTTAAAACAGATCGATTAACAGAGATTCAAGTCCCTTATATCTCAAATGAGCAGATGTGGGACGTATTAAAACAATACGAGGTGAAAAAAGATGCATATGCAGACACATATCAAAATGAATCGTCAGATGATGATTTTGACCTCGATTAGAAAGTTGAAATTCGCCACTAGAAGACATTTGATGGCCATTCACGATATGGGAGGAATACGGAATGCGAATCGGATTCTAAAAGATTTAAGCCCATATGTGAATAGTACCGTTTATAAAAAAGAGCATGTATACTACCTCAATAAACAAGGACGTGCGTTATTCGATGATGCAGAAAAGGTTGTGCCCACCATTCGATTAGCACACAGCCTCATGAGAAACGAAGCGTGGTTGCATCTATTTTGTCCCGAAGACTGGCAGATAGAAGCCCCTATACGTTATAAAGTGCATGAAAATAAGAGAACGATTATTCCAGATGTAAAGTACCGGGATAGTGACGGGATTTTAAACGCAGTCGAAATAGATCGTACACAAATGATGAATGTGAACAGTGAAAAAATGAATAAGTATGGTGAATTCACCTTGTATTATAAAAATAAATATAACGGGAAAGTTCCTATTGTTCACTTCTTTACAATCACACCATATAGGCAAAAGACGCTAGAACAATTTGCTATGCAGCATGGTGTATATGCAAAGGTATATGTGGCACCTGAAGTGTAAAGTGAAATCAGGACATCTGCTCTATTCAATATAGCCCCATTCCATCAGCTTCTTCTTTAGAGATTTTATAATATACACCTGGAGCAAAAGAGCTGTCTATTGTCTTTGTGGAAGGTATTTTTGAGCCATCAACCTCTAGCCAATTATAAAATATCCCATCACTAGTGCATGCACTTGTCTTACGATTTGCAAGATTATGTATCTCTCTAAAGTTATCAATGTAGTTATAGACCATCCTTTTGAATGTTCGAGTAAAGTATCCAATAGGATTTTTCATCAAATTTCCGTTATGCTCGTACTTATGTGTTTTAGAGTACAAAACCGAAGAAGCATTCGCAAGAAGGTTGTGAAATATATCTGTATCCGCTAGTAAATTAAATTGTTTTGCAGCCTTCTTCGCAATATTTTTGGCATTTTTGAAGGATTCATTAATAACATTTGATGAAAAAGAAGTTTGTAATTCCATACGCATAGATTGTGGCACACGATAATCAATGAAGTCTAAATCATGTCGAAAAGATTGCGAAACTTCCTCTTTACGTTTATTTATATCTTTAATCCTTTGTTTTAAGATTTTAGTAGTTGTTTTCTTGGTGTGACAAATTTCAGCATTTTTAGTAGGGTCTTCTGTGACAAACTCTTCTTTTGTGATGATTGGCTGGATTACAATAATGTTACTTGTTTGTCTCATATCACTTTTACGTTTCATTTCTAGTTGTTTGATGATACCAAGTAATTCTAAGTGTTGGCATGCACGAATAACTGTTCTACGACTAATATGAAGTACTTCAGCAATCTTCTTTTTGGATTTAAAAGAAACGCCAAAGTATTTAGAAGAATGGCTGTGTAAGTGATTAAGTACAGCCAATTGGTTTTTATTTAACTGATTAGCAAATTGTTTTTTATACGTTCGAACGGTATCATTCAATTCTGTAAGAGTTTGAAAGGATGCTAAGTTTTCATATGTCTCTATGCTAGCAAGAATGGTAATTGCTTGTTTCTTTTTCATAAGGCTTGTCTCCTCCTGAAATAAAAAAGCAACAGTATGCCACAAAATGTAAGCAAACTGTTGCGGAGGAACCCTTATGTACGATAAAATAAGGTACATAAAGAGTTACAGCAGGTGTTTGCCTAGTTACGTTAGGCGGACGGTTAATAAAGTGGTTGCACACTTTATTAACACGCTGTGCTCTTTTATTTTTTATTGGTTTCATTTTGATTTTTTTCGGTAACGAATTTGGTCACGAATAACCAGAAAAGTGTTGCCATTTATAAATTTAGGTAAAGTACAAAACTGCTTAATATAGCAGTTTTATGCGGTTTTAAGAAAATAAGGTTTTGTAAGTTATTTATGACGGGATTAAAACCAGATATTCTTGAACCGATGGTAGATTTAATTAAAGAAGTTGAGCCTGGATATAGCGGTATTTTTGCGGTATCAGAAGTGGAAGCGGCCATGCGTGATACTCGTACGAAGAAAACGAAAACAGTATGTACATTTTGTGGTGTAGGTTGTTCGTTTGAAGTGTGGACGAAGGGGCGTAAAATCCTTAAAGTACAGCCATCTTCAGATGCACCAGTTAACGCAATTTCCACTTGTGTAAAAGGGAAATTTGGTTGGGATTTCGTAAATTCTAAAGAACGAATTACAAAACCTTTAATTCGTAAAAATGGAACGTTTGTTGAATCTACATGGGAAGAAGCATTGAATGTAGTTGCAAGTAAATTAGGATCGATTAAAGAAGAGTACGGTAAAGATGCTATCGGTTTTATTTCTTCATCTAAAATTACGAATGAAGACAATTACGTTATTCAAAAACTAGCCCGACAAGTATTTGAAACGAATAATATTGATAACTGCTCACGTTATTGCCAATCACCAGCAACGGATGGTTTGTTCCGTACAATTGGTATGGGCGGTGATGCAGGAACGATTAAAGATATTGCGCAATCTGGTCTTGTTATTATTGTAGGATGTAATCCGACAGAAGGTCATCCTGTTTTAGCTACACGTATTAAACGTGCACATAAATTACACGGACAAAAGTTAATTGTAGCTGATCTTCGTAAAACAGAAATGGCAGAGCGATCAGATGTCTTTATTAGTCCAAAACAAGGAACAGATCAAGTATGGTTAATGGCTGTTACGAAATATATGATTGATCAAGGTTGGCATAATCAAGAATTTATTAATGAGAATGTAAACTTCTTTGAAGATTTCAAAGAGAGCCTGAAAGAATATACACTTGAATATGGAGAAGAAATGACTGGTATTTCAAAAGAAACACTTATTCAAATGGCTGAAATGATTCGTGATGCAGATGGTACATGTATCCTTTGGGGGATGGGAGTAACGCAAAATACAGGTGGCTCTGATACTTCCGCTGCGATTTCAAACTTACTTCTTGCAACAGGGAACTATCGTCGTCCAGGAGCAGGTGCATACCCACTTCGAGGTCACAATAACGTACAAGGTGCTTGTGATATGGGTACTTTACCAGGATGGCTTCCAGGATATCAGCACGTTACTAACGAAATGGAACGTGCGAAATTTGAAACTGCTTACGGAGTGAAAATTGATAGTGAACCAGGTCTTAATAATATTGAAATGCTTCACGCAATTGACGAAGGAAAAATGAAAGCAATGTATCTTGTCGGAGAAGATATGGCTCTTGTAGATTCTAATGCAAATCATGTACATGAAGTGTTAACGAGCCTTGATTTCTTCGTTGTGCAAGATGTTTTCCTTTCTAAAACTGCTCAATATGCAGATGTTGTATTACCAGCAGCGCCATCTCTTGAGAAAGAAGGTACTTTCACAAATACAGAGCGCCGTGTCCAAAGATTATATCAAGTTCTTCCTACGCTAGGAGATGCGAAACCAGACTGGTGGATCGTCCAGGAAGTTGCGAATAAACTAGGTGCAAACTGGAATTATAGCCACCCAAGTGAAATCTTTGCTGAAATGGCAAGTTTATCACCATTGTTCTCGCAAGCGAACTATGAAGTGCTTGAAGGATGGAACAGTTTCCATTGGGGAAGTTTTGATGGAACGAATACACCACTTCTGTTCCAAGATGGATTTAACTTCCCAGATAAAAAAGCTCGTTTTGCGATTGCTGACTGGGTACGTCCAGCTGAATTTCCAGCCGAGTTTGACCTTCACATTAACAACGGTCGTATGCTTGAGCATTTCCATGAAGGGAATATGACAAATAAATCAACAGGTATTCAAACGAAAGTACCTGGTGTTTTCGTTGAAATCTCTCCAGACCTTGCAAAAGAACGTGGCGTAAAAACAGGTTCGTTAGTTCGTCTTGTCTCTCCTTTTGGAGCATTAAAATTACGTGCACTCGTTACAGATCGTGTAAAAGCGAATGAGTTATATTTACCGATGAACTCTACAGATAACGAAACGGCAATTAATTTCTTAACAGGTCCTGCTGTGGATGTACGTACGAATACACCTGCGTATAAACAAACGAAAGTACGTATGGAAGTGTTAGAAGTTGATGGCGAAAATCCGATGCCAAAAGCGAACCCACGCAATAAAAAACGTCACCCTCAAGCTGGAATTGAGGTACATCGTAAGTGGGCACGTACAGGGTATGTGCATTTAACGGATAAGTAGGAGGAGAAAACTATGGCTGCACCTATAAAAATGATTCAAAAACAAGAATTAACTGAGGAAGAAATAAAACAGCAAAAGTTAGATGATTTAAAAGAGCTTCTAACTAATAATGAAGAAGCTCTAAATCAGATGTTTAATATAGTAGGGGAATTAAATGACATTGGAATGCTAGAAGCTGCAAATTCTATGCTAAAAGCGAAAGAACCAATTGCGAAGATTGTTCTAGGTCAAGTAACTCGTGAGCCTGTTACAAATTTAATTAATAATATGATGGGCGCTGCAGGTGCGTTAACTGAACTTGACCCAGAACTTACGAAAAAGCTTATAGGTAGTTTATTAGTCGGGCTAGAAGAAGGTAATGAACATCTAGAAAGTAATAAAAAAGTAGGGGTATTCGATCTTATGAAAGTATTGAAAGACCCAGATATTAACCGTGCGATCGGGTTTGGGCTTCATTTCTTAAAAGGAATGGGGAAAGGGTTAAAAGACGAATAAACTTCATGAAGTGAACCTTTTCGCCCAAATATTTGTACGAAATAGTTTGGGCGGAAGGCTCATTTTGGTAAAATATATAATAAAGTAAAATGAGGCTTTTGGGAGGTATAATTGTATGTCAAAAAAAGTACATGAATTTAATGATATGATCCGAAAACTTCGAAAGGAACTTTTCGGAAAAGGACCGGAACGAATTCATACTGTTTTTGCAGAAAATATGGCTATAGCGACTCTTTATGGAAACTTAACACCTACTGAAAAATTTATTTCAAGTACGATGGACGGTGCGGAAATGGTTCATCTGGCTAGAACAAAAATGATTCAAGAAGTGTATGCTGCGAATTCCCGTGAACATTTGGAGGAACTTGTTGGCGCGAAATTAGTGAATTTGTTTTCAGATATGAAAGTAGAAGAAGATATTGCAGTTTCGGTATTTGTTTTTGATAAAAATATAACGTGAGAGAAGGATACTGATCGTGAAACCGATACAGGTAGAAAGAGAAATCTTTCGTTATGAACAAGAGGTATTTAAGCATATAGAGGACAGCATTGTAACAGAGTTTCCTGTCACCATTAAAATGAACGGACAGGAGTTTGTTACAATGGTTAGTACTCCAGAATATATAGAAGATATGGTAATAGGCTTCTTAGCATCTGAAGGAATCATTCGAAAGTATGAAGATATTGATAGTGTATGGGTGCAGGAGAAAGAAGGATTTGTACATGTAACAACGACAAAAGTAAATCCGTATTATGAACAAATGCAAAATAAACGATATATTACGTCTTGTTGTGGTATGAGTAGGCAAGGATTTGTTTTTGCAAATGATGCACTAAGTGCAAAAAAGATGAAGGGTGTCCATGTACAGGTTGCTGCCGATGATTGTTTTCGGTTAATGAAAGAAATGCAGCAATCTGCGGATACGTTTCATCATACTGGCGGGGTTCATAATGCAGCTTTATGTGATGTGAATGGTATTATTTTAAGCCGAATGGATATTGGTAGGCATAATGCACTAGACAAAATTTACGGTTATTGTTTAAAAAACGATATTTCTATAAAAGATAAAATCATTGTTTTTAGTGGTCGTATTTCTTCGGAAATATTATTGAAAGTTGCAAAAATCGGTTGTGAAATTATACTATCAAAATCAGCTCCAACTGAGTTAGCTTTGCAACTAGCGGAAGATTTAGGTATTACGACAATAGGATTTATTCGTAATCACTCCTTAAATGTGTATACCCATCCAGAGCGTGTTTTAAATATAAAATAAAAGTGAGGCAATGAAGATGAAATCAGTTACATTAGACAAGTTGCAACGTCCGTTAAAGGATTTACGTATTTCAGTTACTGATCGCTGTAATTTTCGCTGTCGATATTGTATGCCAGAAGAAATATTTGGTCCTGATTACTCGTTTTTGTCTAATGACAAAATTTTATCTTTTGATGAAATTGAAAGGATAACACGTATTTTCGTTTCTTTAGGTGTGAGAAAATTACGGATTACAGGCGGAGAACCGTTACTTAGAAGAGGGCTTCCAAAGCTTATTGAGCGGCTTCATAAAATAGATGGTGTAGAAGATATCGGTTTAACAACCAATGGATCGTTACTTAAAAAATTTGCTCCTGATTTATATAAGGCGGGACTATCACGTGTAACAGTTAGCTTAGATTCCTTAGAAGAAGAGCGGTTTTTCTATTTAAATGGTAATAGGAGCAAAGTGCAAAGGGTTCTGGAAGGAATACAGGCTGCAGCTGAAGTTGGAATGAAAATTAAAATAAACATGGTCGTTCAAAAGGGAAAAAACGAACAGGACATTTTGCAGATGGCGCAATACTTTAAGGAAAACAAGCATATTCTTCGTTTTATTGAGTATATGGACGTTGGAAATTATAATGGTTGGGATTTAAAAGAGGTCGTCTCTAAACAAGAAATAGTAGATACGATTCATCAAGTTATGCCGTTAGAACGGATAGAAGCAAATTATTCTGGTGAAGTGGCTACTAGGTATCGTTATATAGGAAGCGACGAGGAAATAGGTATTATTTCATCGGTAACAGATTCTTTTTGCTTATCATGTACGAGAGCTCGTATTTCTGCAGAAGGAAAATTATATACTTGCTTATTTGCTTCTAAAGGAAATGATTTAAGAGAATTGCTTCGTTCTGAACATACAGATGAGGACATTACAGATGTAGTACGCGATATATGGAATAATAGGGAAGATCGTTATTCAGATGAACGCTTAAATCATAAAAATAAGAATACAATACCTAAAATTGAAATGTCACATATCGGTGGTTAATATATAAAGCTAGCGTCATAGTGAAAAATGGGGAATTTACAAGAGTTGTGGATTTTCTATTTTATAGTAAAAGTGATGATTGATATCTCTGTAAAAGATGTGCAGAGAAATTAAGCAGCATTCAAAAACCTTTATTTTGAGGAGGTTTTTTGAAGCTGCTTTTTTATTTGGAGAAAATGGAGGAATGGGTAATGGCATTTCATAAGCCGGAACAAATTGCTGAGCTTGTCATTGAGGCCGGTGTTCAAAAAGTAAGACAGACATTGCCAGCGATGCTTATTCTCGGTTTTTTAGGAGGAGCGTTTATTGCGATAGGTTTTTTACTTAACATTCGAGTTTTAGGGAATTTACCTGAGCGCTGGGGGAGTCTAGTGAATGTTTTAGGAGGAGCGGTATTTCCTGTTGGACTTATGCTCGTAGTATTAGCAGGAGGAGAATTAATTACGGGAAATATGATGTCACTGTCTATGGCGCTTTATGCAAAGAAAATTACATTGATAAGTGTACTGAATAACTGGGTTTGGATTACTCTCATGAATTTTATTGGGGCAATTTTCGTTGCGTATTGCTTTGGACATCTTGGCGGATTAACAGAGGGAGAGTATTTAAATAAAACAGTAGCGATAGCGGAAGGGAAGTTACATGAATCATTTGGAAGAACTTTAATTTTAGCAATTGGTTGTAATTGGCTCGTTTGTCTTGCTCTTTGGCTCGCTTACGGGACGAGTGATTTTGTCGGAAAAATCATCGGAATTTGGATTCCAATTATGGCATTTGTAGTGATTGGATTTCAGCAAGTAGTAGCAAATATGTTTGTCATTTCCGCTGTTATTTTTGCTGGTCATCTAACGTGGATGGATTTGGCTAAAAATTTTGTTCCTGTTTTTATCGGAAATGTAATTGGAGGAGCTGGGTTTGTTGGTTTTGCTTACTTTGCTTGTTATCAGAAACAACATTCTAATATGAAATAGAGTTCTTGAGAGGAAGGGTATGTAATGGCTGATCGGTATTCACGACAACAGTTGTTCAAACCAATTGGGAGTAAAGGACAAGAAAAAATTCGAAATAAACATGTGTTAATTGTAGGGGCAGGCGCATTAGGAAGTGCAAGTGCCGAAAGTTTCGTACGTGCAGGTGTTGGCAAGTTGACGATTATTGATCGTGACTACGTTGAATGGAGTAATTTACAAAGGCAACAATTGTACTCTGAACAAGATGCGAGAGAGAAAATGCCGAAAGCAATTGCTGCAAAAAATCGGTTAGAACAAATTAATTCGGAAGTACAAATACATGCTTTCGTAATGGATGCAACTTCAGAAAATATGGAAGGTCTATTAAAAAATGTAGATGTAATCATTGATGCAACAGATAATTTTGATATTCGATTTGTAATAAATGATTTATCACAAAAACATAATATTCCTTGGGTATATGGTTCTTGCGTTGGATCGTATGGTATGAGTTATACAATTATTCCGCAAGAGACACCGTGTTTACATTGTATGCTGAAAAATATTCCTGTTACAGGTGTGACATGTGATACCGCTGGAATTATTAGCCCGACTGTTCAAATCGTCGCAGCATATCAATTGGCAGAAGCACTCAAAATTTTAGTGGAAGATTTCTCAGCAATTAGAAAAACATTTTTCATGTTTGATATATGGAGTAATCAAAATCATTTTATAAAATTAGGGAAAATAAAAACAGACGCTTGTCTCTCATGCGGTTTGAATCGAACTTATCCTTATTTATCATACGAAAATCAAACGAAAGCAGCTGTTTTATGCGGAAGAAATACAGTTCAAATTAGAACAGTAGACAATAGGAAATACAATTTTGATGATATAGAAAAAGTATTACAAAAACTGGGGAAAGTAGATCGGAATCCGTATTTACTATCTTGCCAATTCGATGATTACCGCGTGGTTGTTTTTCGAGATGGTCGTGTTTTTATTCATGGTACAAATGATATTTCGAAAGCGAAACAACTATATTATCGCGTATTCGGTTAATAGAGAGGGTGTCAACAATGGAAAGAAGAGTGCCAATTACGGTTGAAGAAGCTGTTCGTAAAGTGATGGGATTTGCTGATAAAGGCTTAAAGGAGCTATTACCAATTGAATTAGCTTATGGACGTATATTAGCAGAGGATTTAATAGCTGACCATGATGTACCGTCATTTAATCGTTCGCCGTATGACGGATTTGCTATTCGAGCAGAAGATACTAATTTAGCAAGTTATGAAACGCCAATTGTATTTGAAGTAGTGGGTGAAATTGGTGCAGGATCGCTATTCCATGAGAAAGTAGGTCCGTTTCAAGCAGTTCGAATTATGACGGGAGCACAAATTCCGAATGGGTGTGATGCGGTTGTTATGTTAGAGCTGACTCGTCAATATGAGAAGAATGGCAACAATTATATGGAAGTGAAGCGATCATTCAAAAAGGGCGACAATATTTCTTTTCAAGGTGAAGATGCTCGTAAAGGAACGGTTCTTGCAAAGAAAGGATCGTACATTAATCCAGGTATTTCAGCTCTTCTTGCTACATTCGGTTATAGTGAAGTGCCAGTTGCGAGAAAGCCTGTAATTGGACTGTTAGCGACTGGGAGTGAATTGCTTGATGTCGATGATTCATTACAGCCAGGGAAAATCCGAAATAGTAATACGTATATGATATTGTCTCAAATTCGAAGAGCAGGCGGCAGAGTAAAATATTTTGGGAAGTTTAGTGATGATTTTAATACATGTTTTACAGCTGTGAAAGAAGCGCTTGGGCAAGTGGATATGTTAATTACAACGGGCGGTGTATCAGTAGGAGATTACGATTATTTACCAGCTATTTACGAAAAGTTAGGTGCCTCTGTTCTTTTCAATAAAGTTGCAATGCGGCCAGGGAGTGTTACGACTGTAGCACAATTAAATGGCAAGTTATTATTTGGTTTATCAGGAAATCCATCAGCTTGTTATGTAGGGTTTGAATTATTCGTAAGACCGTGTATTCGGGCGTATATGTTTAGTGAAAAAGTACATTTAAAAAGAGAAAAAGCATTATTAGGAGAAGATTTTCTAAAACCGAATCCATTTACAAGATTTGTACGAGCGAAATTGCAATATGATGAGGGGAAATTAATAGCTTATCCATCAGGTTTTGATAAATCTAGCTCAGTTTCCTCATTGGCAGAATCAAACGTGTTTATCGTATTGCCGGGCGGGACAAGAGGATATAAAAAAGATATGTTTGTCGATGTTCTTTTATTAGAAGATAACGAAGGTAGTGAATGGCCTTGGACATTTCATAAAGTGAGAGGTGGTTCTAATGGGACAAGTGTTATTTGAGATTGTAGATAATCCGATTTTAGTTGAAGAAGTAACGAATAAAGTCGCAAGAAGGGAAGTGGGTGCGATTACAACATTTATTGGTACCGTGAGAGAACTTACAAAAGGAAAACGAACGCTACATTTAGAGTATGAAGCATATAAACCGATGGCAGTAAAACAACTTATGAGAATTGGTGAAGAAATTAGTGAAAGATGGCCGGATGCAAAAGTAGCAATTACGCACCGTGTAGGGCGGCTAGAAATCATGGATATTGCGGTAGTCATTGCAGTTTCATCACCGCATCGTAAAGTAGCTTATGAAGCGAATGAGTACGCGATTGAACGTATAAAACGAATCGTTCCAATTTGGAAAAAAGAATTTCGGGAAGATGGAACGATGTGGGTTGGAGATCAACTTGAAAACACACCATATCCAGAAGGAAAACCAAAGAAGGAAGAATGAGAAAATGATTACAATTTTATTGTTTGCAAATTTGCGTGAGGAAGTCGGATTGGATCAATTAATAATTTCAGAAAAACAAGAAATGACTGTTGGGCAATTAAAAGAATGGTTGAAAGATAGTTATCATTTGCAATCCTTGGATACAGTAATGGTTGCAATTAATGAAGAGTTTGTAACGAATGAAGAGATGATAAAAGTAGGAGATATAGTCGCATTAATCCCGCCCGTTAGCGGAGGGTAATAAGCTTTTTCAACAGATGAAGCGCCGAGAAGATGTTGTATATAAATTAGAATAAGAGAAGGGATGAGTTCTATGCTTACTCAAGAACAAATAATAAATGCATTAAAACATGTAGAGGATCCAGAGTTACACAAAAGTGTTGTAGAATTAAATATGGTTAGAAATATACAAATGAACGGAACAGAGGTTAAACTTGAAGTAGTACTAACAATACAAGGTTGTCCGTTAAAAGCAAAAATTCAACAAGATATTGAAG
Source organism: Noccaea bulbosa (assembly GCA_900406535.1). Classification (NCBI taxonomy): domain Eukaryota; kingdom Viridiplantae; phylum Streptophyta; class Magnoliopsida; order Brassicales; family Brassicaceae; genus Noccaea; species Noccaea bulbosa. The sequence goes on from OVBJ01000002.1 coordinate 25,953, forward strand.
AATCACTTCACGCAATTGGTGCCTCTAAAGTGGATGTAACATTTGGTTCTATGACACAAGAAGAACGTGCAGCTTTAACAGAGAAGTTAAAGAAAAATAGTAGAACAGAAACTGGTATGCCGAGCATGCTTCGCCTTGATTCAGGAGTACGGTTTATTACTGTAACGAGTGGAAAAGGTGGAGTTGGAAAATCAACGGTGACAATTAATCTTGCAACTGCACTAGCTCGTATGGGCAAAAAAGTGGGGATATTAGATGCAGACATATATGGTTTTAGTATTCCAGCTATGATGGAAACGAATAAGAAACCAACGATGATTGATCAAACAGCAATTCCGGTCGTTAGTCACGGTGTTAAAATTATGTCGATGGGATTTTTTACGGAAGGAAATAACCCGGTTATGTGGCGCGGACCGATGTTAAATAAATGGATTCAAAATTTCCTTGCGAATACGCACTGGGGAGAATTAGATTATTTACTTCTTGATTTACCACCTGGTACAGGAGATGTTGCTATTGATGTTGCAGCAATGATCCCGCAGGCGCAAGAAATTATCGTTACAACACCACACAATGTAGCTTCGTTCGTAGCGTCTAGAGTAGGAGTTATGGCAAAGCATACGAAACACGAGATTTTAGGGATTGTAGAAAATATGGCTTATTATGAAGAGCAAGATGGATCGAAAAACTATCTCTTCGGAAAAGGTGGCGGCGAAATGCTTGCAGAACAATTGCAAACAGAAGTGATCGCGCAAATACCTTTTGCAAAACGAGAAGAAAATAACGGTTCATCTGTATATGATGAAGACTCTCTTGTAGGAGAAGTGTTTACATCGTTAGCTGAGGATATTATTTATAGAGGATAGAGGGGGAAGTTTAATATGGCATGTAACATTGATCATTCTATTGAAGATGTGATGAATAAGCTTGAAAGTCAAAAGAGTTTTTTACCTGAAGGGATCTTTAAAGAGTTAAAGAGTTTTTTGCAAGGTATTCATTCACAGAAATTATTAAATGATGTTTTTCACCTCCTAAAAAAGTATGATTTAGTCAGTGAGGAAGAACGAGAGACGAGAAACGCACAATTATTGTACATTTTGAATTAAGTACTCTTTGGCTTTAGAATTTTTTCAGAAGGGGTGAATGTAATGAATATGAAAAAGATGATTGAAATGGTAGAAGCAACTAAAGTGACTGACGAAGAATTATCGATTTCTACTTTACATCAAAAGCTTGTGAAGTTGTATAGTCAAAAAGATTGTGCAGAGTATACGGAGTTATTAAAATATATTTTATCATTATCCGTGCAGCTGAAGCTGAATCTCGTATTGAAATATTTTGGTGTGCGTCCGGTTGTTGCTGCAGACGAGCGTATGCAATTTCAAGAGATATTTAAATGCTTAGCTAAGAAAGATGAGAATGGGGAATGGTTTCTAAATTTTGTTTCTTTATATGTAGGGCTAATTGTAGTTCTTCATTTTGATGAGAAAGTGATTGAGAGCAATTTTTTTGATGATATGGTAGTGGGTAAATGTAATGAAATATAAGATTCTGCTCATAACGTTTTTCTATTTAAATGCTTTAATTGCGATTTTAGTTGGTTATATAAATATGAAGGCAATTAATTAAGAAAAAGGAATGAAACTAGTTGGATAAAAAGAGTTCTTCAGTTGTTTCCGTCGTTTTTTCGTGTTACTATTAATCGAATTTTTCATAAGGAGAGAAAGCGATGAAATGGATTTATTTTCTTATTATTAACGTTATAGCTTTTAGCCTTATGGGGCTTGATAAACGAAAAGCAAAGAAGAAACAGTGGAGAACGCCAGAAAGTACGTTGTTTTTATCGGCGGCAGCTGGAGGAGCAGTTGGAGCTTGGATCGGCATGTATATGTTTCATCATAAAACTCATAAAAAGAAATTTGTTTTCGGCATACCGTTACTTGTTGTAATAACGGTATGTTTATTATTCGTTGTATGAGAAATGTCGAAAGAAATGCAGATTGATTATTGGTAAAGTGAGCATGTGAGACCGTATAATGGAGAAAAAATGAGAAGAGGAGAAAAAGGAAGATGGGGAGTCAATCAGCAGAGCAAAAAAAAGGAATACTATATGCGGCTGGTGCTTACACGATGTGGGGAATTCTACCGATTTATTGGAAATGGGTTGAGGAAGTTCCAGCAGATGAAATATTAGAGCACCGCATCGTTTGGGCATTTGTTTTTATGTTACTTGTATTAGGTGTTACGAAGAGGTTTCGCCAGTTTATTGGGGAATTTGTGAATCTTTTTAAACGACCTAAATTATTAATGTCATTAACAATAGCTTCAGTCTTGATTAGCGGAAACTGGTTTGTTTACATATGGGCCGTTAATCATAATCATGTTATTGAAGCGAGTCTTGGCTATTATATTAATCCGCTTATTAGTATTTTACTTGGTACAGTCGTTTTAAAGGAAAAGTTAAACTTTTGGCAATATGTTGCAGTTGGTTTAGCAGGAGTAGGGGTTGTCATTTTAACAGTACGTTTCGGATCTATTCCGTGGGTTTCTCTTTCACTTGCCTTTTCATTTGGATTATACGGATTAACGAAAAAACTATTAAACTATGATGCTACAATTGGACTTACGATGGAAACCATGTTAGTGACGCCGTTTGCGATCATTTATCTTGTTATGACAGGAGCACATGGTTTCGGCTCATTTGGATCTATTTCAATGTTATCAACGTTACTTTTAATAGGAGCAGGTATTGTAACAGCATTACCACTATTTTATTTTGCAAAAGGAGCACAACTTATTCCGCTTTATATGGTGGGATTTTTACAATATATTGCGCCAACAATTAGCTTAATTTTAGGTGTATTTGTATTTGGTGAACATTTCACATCTACACATATGATTGCATTTTTCTGTATATGGGTTGCTTTATTTGTATTCTCGGTAGCGAAAACAAAGTTTTTAGTGCAGAAACAACCGAAATTTATAAAAAATAAATCAGCAAAAGTATCATAATGCGTAGTATTTTCTACGCATTTTTCTTTATACTTATATTATATAGAATTTCCATTATAGTCAGTAAGGAGCTGAGAACATGGAAACAATTTTACATAATGATCCGCTTATGGCAGCTGTAATTTCATGGTTTTTAGCACAATTAACGAAAGTAGTCTTTAAATTAGTTAAAACGGGTGAATTTGATTTTGCAAAGTTTTTTGCTTCAGGTGGGATGCCAAGTTCTCATGCTTCAACAGTTACAGCGCTTGCTACAGGAGTTGGAGTTGTGGAAGGTGTGGAAAGCTCGATGTTTGCGGTTGCTGCTATTTTTGCCATTATTGTTATGTATGATGCTTCAGGAGTAAGGCTTGCAGTAAGTAAACAAGCAAAAATATTGAATGACTTTTTTCACGGTAGAGAAACAGAATATAAGAAGTTAAATGAACTTGTTGGGCATACACCGTATGAAGTAGTAGTCGGTGCTTTATTAGGGATTATTGTCGGAGTAGGATATTGTTTATGAGCAGAACATTTTATATGTTCTGCTTTTCTTTGTTTTCATACATATTCAGCTACCTTTTTGAATATCGTTATACGGATTTCGAAAGGGTGGGTGAGTAACTTGTTATTATATGAAAAAGTGTATGAAGAAATAGCGAGAAGAACAACTGCACTTCAAACGATGCAACGGCAAGATGGTACGTGGCGGTTTTGTTTTGAAGGAGCGCCACTAACAGATTGTCATATGATTTTTTTATTAAAATTATTAGGTAGAGATAAAGAGATAGAACCGTTTGTAAAAAGATTAGCATCACTCCAAACAAATGAAGGAACATGGAAATTGTATGAAGATGAAGTGGGTGGTAATTTATCTGCTACAATTCAATCTTATGCTGCCTTACTTGCATCGGAAAAATATACAAAAGAAGATGCGAATATGAAGCGAGCGGAAATGTTTATAAATGAGCGCGGGGGGGTGGCGCGTGCTCATTTTATGACGAAGTTTTTATTAGCGATTCATGGAGAATATGAATATCCTTCTCTCTTTCATTTGCCAACACCAATAATGTTTCTGCAGAACGATTCCCCCCTCAGTATATTTGAATTGAGTAGCTCAGCACGTATCCATTTAATTCCGATGATGTTGTGTTTAAATAAACGATTTCGAGTAGGGAAAAAGTTATTGCCAAATTTAAATCACATTGCAGGCGGGGGCGGAGAATGGTTTCGGGAGGATCGGTCTCCAGTTTTTCAAACGTTATTAAGTGAGGTGAAGAAAATTATAACGTATCCACTTTCTTTGCATCATAAAGGATATGAGGAAGTAGAACGTTTTATGAAAGAGCGTATTGATGAAAATGGAACATTATATAGTTACGCAACTGCCTCGTTTTATATGATTTATGCTTTACTTGCATTAGGGCATTCTATTCAATCGCCAATTATTCAGAAGGCTATAACGGGAATCGCATCTTATATATGGAAGATGGAGAGAGGGAGCCATTTGCAAAACTCTCCGTCAACTGTATGGGATACAGCTTTACTCAGTTATGCTTTGCAAGAAGCTCAAGTTCCGAAAGCAAGTAAAGTGATTCAAAATGCATCAGCGTATTTACTAAGAAAACAGCAAACGAAGAAAGTAGATTGGAGTGTACATGCACCGAATCTATTCCCAGGTGGTTGGGGCTTTTCGGATGTGAATACGATGATTCCAGATATTGATGATACAACTGCTGTGTTAAGAGCACTGGCGCGAAGTAGAGGGGACGAAAATGTAGATAATGCTTGGAAGAGAGCGGTTAATTGGGTTAAAGGATTGCAAAATAATGATGGTGGTTGGGGAGCTTTTGAAAAAGGGGTAACGAGCCGTATATTAGCAAATTTACCAATCGAAAATGCAAGTGATATGATTACAGATCCTTCTACACCAGATATTACAGGAAGAGTGCTAGAGTTTTTTGGGACATATGCGCAAAATGAATTGCCCGAGAAACAAAAACAAAGTGCGATAAATTGGTTAATGAATGTACAAGAGGAAAATGGATCATGGTATGGGAAATGGGGAATTTGTTATATATATGGTACATGGGCAGTGTTGACTGGTTTACGGTCACTAGGAATACCATCTAGCGATCCATCATTAAAACGAGCAGCTTTATGGCTTGAACATATACAGCATGAAGATGGTGGCTGGGGAGAATCTTGCCAAAGTAGTGTGGAAAAAAGATTTGTTACTTTGCCGTTTAGTACACCATCACAAACGGCATGGGCGTTAGATGCTCTCATTTCTTACTATGAAAAAGAAACACCAATCATTCGAAAAGGTATTTCATATTTGCTCTCCAACCCTTATGTAAATGAAAAATATCCTACTGGAACAGGTTTACCAGGTGGGTTTTATATTCGTTATCATAGTTATGCTCATATATATCCGTTGCTTACTTTGGCTCATTATACAAAAAAATATAGAAAATAAACCGAGAGATGTCTCTCGGTTTATTTTGTTGGGTAGTAGGTCCCTTTTGAAAAGAATAAGGTTGTGATGTACCTTATTTTTCGGTTGACTGGCGTTTTTGACGTGCATCAGCGGCATTTGCACGTGCGTTTGCTTCTAAGTCATTGTGGTCAGCGAGTTCGCGAGAGAACTCAACATCAATGCCATCAGTTGCTTTGCTTTGTTTGAAATTCTTTTTGTTCATTCGACACAATCTCCTTGCGTTTATGCGACGTTGCAAAGTTAGTTTGACACAAATAGACTTTTTTATACAAAGAGGAATTGGAAAGCAAAAAGCCGAAATATACAGTATAAGTAATAGAAATGGGGGATAGGAATGGAGTTTTTAAATGGGAAAACAGCTGTTGTAACAGGAGCTGCACAGGGAATTGGAAAAGAGATTGCAAGGGTTTATGCAAAACTAGGGGCGAAAGTATTAATTAGCGATGTAAATGAAGAGAATCTACAAAAGACGACACGTGAGTTATCAGATGAAGGATATGAAGTGTGCTCATATCGATGTGATGTGAGTAATCAAAATGAAGCAAAGTCGTTAATTGAATATGCGGTTCAAAAATTTGGTACATTACATATTTTGGTGAATAATGCTGGAATTACAAGAGACGCAATGTTACATAAAATGGAGAAGTCTGCTTGGGAACAAGTATTACAAGTGAACTTAACTGGAGTTTTTTATTGTATGCAACCAGCGCTTCTTTACATGAGACAACAAGGGTATGGACGCATTATTAACATATCTTCAATTAGTAGAGAAGGAAACATAGGTCAAGCAAATTATGCGGCTACAAAGGCAGGAGTTGTAGGATTAACAAAAACAGCAGCGAAAGAAGTTGGAAGTTTCGGTATTACTTGTAATGCGATTTGTCCGGGGTTTATGGATACAGATATGACAAAAACGATACCAGATAAAGTGAAAGAAAAGATGGTGGGCGCTATTCCAGTTGGTAGAATTGGAACGCCAGAAGATATTGCGAACGCAGCAGCCTTTTTAGCATCAGAATACGCATCTTATATTACAGGTGAAGTATTAAATGTGAGCGGAGGACTGCAAGTTTAAAGGAATACATAATGAAAAGAACCTGACCAGGTAAGTCAGGTTCTTTCTCATTAATTTAAGTTAAGCCAAACGCTCTTCACTTCTGTATAGTTATTTAATGCGTAAGATCCCATTTCACGGCCGAGACCAGATTGTTTAAATCCTCCAAATGGAGATGCTGCATCAAAGACGTTATAACAGTTTACCCATACTGTACCTGCACGTACTTTACTTGCAACATAGTGTGCAGTTTTAACATTTTCTGTCCATACACCAGCAGCTAAGCCAAATTGAGATTTATTCGCACGTTCAATTACTTCATCAATATCGTTAAACGGTATTGCAGAAATAACTGGACCGAAAATTTCTTCTTTTGCGATCGTCATTTCGTCATTTACGTCAGCGAATACTGTAGGAGAAACGAAGTAGCCTTGATCGAATGGATTATTTCCTCCGCAAAGTACTTCAGCGCCTTCTTCAATCCCTTTTTCAATGAAGCCCATTACACGTTTTTGTTGTTCTTCGGAAACGAGAGGACCGATTGTAGTTTCTGGACTTAGACCAGCGCCTTGATTTAATTTTTTAGAATAAAGGACGAGATCAGCCATGACATTATCATACATTTTCTTCGGAACAAATAAGCGTGATCCAGCAGAGCATACTTGTCCTTGGTTAAACATAACACCAGAAAGTGCACCAGGAATCGCGCGAGATAAATCAGCATCTGGCAAGATGATATTTGGTGATTTACCGCCTAACTCAAGTGTAACGCGTTTTAATGATTCGGATGCTTGTCGCATAATTTGTTTACCGACAGGAGTAGAACCGGTAAATGCAATTTTATCAACGAGTGGATGATTAACGAGAGCTTGTCCAGCTGATTCACCGAATCCAGGTACGATATTAATAACACCTTTCGGGAATCCAGCTTCTTCAATTAATTCAGCTAAGTATAGAGCAGATAGTGGAGTTTGTTCTGCAGGTTTTAAAACGATTGTACATCCTGTAGCAAGCGCTGCTCCCATTTTCCACATTGCCATAAGAAGCGGGAAGTTCCAAGGGATAATTTGACCAACGACACCAACAGCTTCATGGCGTGTATAGTTAAAGTAATCACCGGAAACAGGAATTGTTTGACCAACGATTTTCGTAGCCCAGCCAGCGTAATAGCGCATATGCTCAATTGCAAGTGGTATGTCTGCTGCCATTGTTTCACGGATTGGCTTTCCGTTATCTAATGTTTCGAGCTGTGCAAGCTCTTCTTTATGTTCTTCCATTAAATCAGCTAACTTGTACATGAGACGGCTTCGCTCAGCAGTGCTCATACGAGACCAAGGACCTTCGTCAAAAGCCATACGAGCTGCGACTACAGCTTTATGAATATCTTCACGACCAGCTTCAGAAACGACGGCAAGTGTTTCACCAGTTGCTGGGTTAGGTGTTTTAAATGTTTTTCCGGAAGCGCTTTCAATGAAAGATCCATTCACATATAACTTTTTTGTACCTTGAAGAAAATTTTCTACCTTTTCATGAAGATTTACAGCTAGTTGACTCATTGTATAACCCCCTTGAAAATATAATGTAAACGCAGTACGAGACGGCGCTTATTCCGAAATCAAGGATGTGGAAACTAGATGGAAAGCCTCTAATTAAAATCATAATTAATAAATACTGAAAATTCAAATTTCATTTGTGTTACAATTGTAAAAAATATGTAATGTAACAGAACCTTCTATATGATTGTAAAAAATCCTGCTTGTTTTTGCTTTCTAGTAGGAAAAACTAGAAGAACAATGGTACAATAATACATCGTGAGAGGAGGGGGAAAAATGAAAGATTATCATGATGATCCACGCTTTCGAATAGCCCATAGAGAAGCGTTAATTGGTCTTGGACTTGCTATTATTAATTTTATAATATGGTACGGATTCGCTTATGGGCTTGGTAGTAAAAATCCGAGTGAATATACATATGTATTCGGTTTTCCCACATGGTTTTTTTATAGCTGTATCGTTGGATTTATCGTTATGGTTATTTTACTTAGTTTAGTTGTTCGTTTTGTATTTCAAGATATTTCACTCGATGAGGAAGAAAAAAGTGAGGAATAATAGATGAATTGGTATGTAATCATTCCAATGATAATTTCGTTTATCGTTGTATTTTTAATTGGTGTATATGCTTCAAGACGCGTGCAAGCAACTGCTCATAATAAATTTTTACAAGAATATTTTCTAGGTGGGCGTGAGCTAGGCGGTTTATTATTAGCGATGACAATGATTGCTACGTACGGTAGTGCAAGTAGCTTTATTGGTGGCCCTGGTATTGCTTACAATATGGGGCTTGGATGGGTACTGTTATCTGCGATTCAAGTTGTAACAGGGTATATCGTTTTAACGGTTATCGGTAAAAAGTTTGCAATTATCGCTAGGAAGATGGAAGCAATTACTCTTATCGATTATTTAAAAGGGAGATACAATAATAAAGCAGTTGTTATACTCTCTGCGTTATGTATTATTATCTTTTTATTTTCGGCGACAGTAGCCCAGTGGGTCGGCGGTGGACGATTAATTGAGTCACTAACGGGTCTATCGTATACAACAGCACTATTTTTATTTACTTTTTCTGTACTTGTGTACGTATTAATTGGTGGATTTCGTGCAGTCGCGCTATCAGATACATTATTAGGAATCATTATGTTAGTTGGAACGACAATCATTTTAATTGCTACTGTCATTGCTGGTGGTGGAATTGAAAAGATTATGCAGGAACTTGTTCAAATTAATCCAAATTTAATTACACCATTCGGAGCAGATGGCAGTTTAACGAAATCATATGTTACATCATTTTGGATTTTAATTGGAATTGGCGTTGTAGGTTTACCGCAAATTAGCGTGCGTGCCATGTCTTATAAAAATTCAAAAGCTATGCACCAAGCTTTAATAATTGGAACAGTTGTCGTTGGTACAATTATGATCGGTATGCATTTAACAGGTGTATTTGCAAGAGTAGTACTTCCAGGTATAACGGTACCAGATAAAGTAATGCCGCTACTTGCGATGGAAGTGTTGCCACCGTGGTTAGCTGGAGTTTTCTTAGCCGCACCAATGGCAGCGATTATGTCTACAGTAAACTCTTTATTATTACTTGTAAGCTCGTCAATTATTAAAGATATATACGTAAATTACATAAAGAAAGATGCAGCAGACAGTACGATAAAAAAAGGAAGTTTGTGGATTACTGGTATTGTAGGACTACTCGTTTATGCAGCGGCGATTAAACCACCAGATTTTTTAATATGGCTAAATTTATTTTCTTTCGGTGGATTAGAAGCAGCATTCATTTGGCCAATCGTATTAGGGTTATATTGGAGGAAAGGAAATGCTACAGGAGCGCTTGCTTCCATTTTCGTTGGAGTAGGTTCATATATGTGTATTCATCTTTTCTATCCAAATCCGTTCGGTATACATACAGTTGTCTTCCCAATTTGTTTTGCGTTTATCGCTTATGTTATTGGAAGTATGAGTGCTGTAAAAAAAACAGTATAGGTTAGCTGAAGAACGTAGTCCTTATAGGACTGCGTTTTTTCGTATGAATTTGTTCTTTTTTATTCTGTATATCCACGTTTATTCATAAATTAATAACAACTGAGGGGATGGAGTTGAGGTCGATGAAAAAAGTGTTATTTTTAGGAGACCCAGGCATTGATGACTCTTTAGCAATTATGTATGGATTGTTGCATCCTGATATTGATATTGTTGGGGTAGTAACGGGATATGGAAATGTAACACAAGAAAAGGCGACAAGTAATGCCGCATATTTATTGCAAATGGCAGGACGGGAAGATATACCTGTTATTAATGGTGCGAAAATTCCTTTATCCGGAGATGTTACAACGTATTATCCAGAAATTCATGGGGCAGACGGTTTAGGGCCAATTAAACCTCCAAAAACTTTTTTGCCAAATATAAAGCCTTTTTGTGCATTTTTTGATCTTCTTGAAAAATATAAAGGGGAATTAATAATAGTCGATGCTGGTAGATCAACAACACTAGCGACGGCATTTATTTTAGAAAAGCCGATGATGAAGTATGTGAAAGAATATTATATAATGGGCGGTGCTTTCTTAATGCCTGGCAATGTAACACCAGTCGCAGAGGCGAATTTTCATGGTGATCCGATTGCGTCGCAATTAGTTATGCAAAATGCTAAAAATGTGACATTAGTACCACTTAACGTTACATCGGAAGCAATTATTACGCCGGAAATGGTAAAATATATTACGAAACACTCTAAAACGAGTTTTAATAAGTTAATCGAGCCGATATTTACGTATTATTATAAAGCTTATAGAAAGTTAAATCCGAAAATAAAAGGAAGCCCAGTACATGACGTCGTTACAATGATGGTTGCGGCAAATCCACCCCTTTTAGACTATGTATATCGTCGTGTCGATGTAGATACAGTTGGAATTGCAAAAGGAGAGAGTATTGCTGATTTTCGGCCGCAACCTGATGCAAAAGCATTAAAAAATTGGGTGCGAATTGGTTGGTCGTTACATTATAAAAAGTTTCTTGAGGATTTTGTGAAATTTATGACGTAGACATAATGGGAGCATACAAGTTAAAATAATGGAGATGGTTATTTAAATGACCATCTCCATTAATTTGTTTTTTAATGATAAATAGAGAAGAGTTACACAATAGGAGAGGAATTTTACTTGAAAAAAACTATAGTATGCGCAGTAATTGTGGGTATTTTCGTTTTGCTAATATCGGGTAACTTTTTAGTGAAAAAAGTATGGAGTTCAAATAATGATGATGCACAGTATATTGCATCTTTTATTGAAGAACATAAAGATGAAAAAAATAGTGCACTTCTAGTAAAGAGAAATGATAAAGTTGTTTATTCTGTAAATCCCAATGTTGTATTGCCAGTCGCTAGTACGATGAAATTAATTGTGGCGCTTGAATATACGAAACAAGTTACTGAAGGGAAAATTGATTCGTCTAGTTTCGTTTCGATTAATGATGTGAATCGTTATTATGTTCCGAATACAGATGGAGGTGCACAAGATAGATGGCAAAAGTATTTGGAGAAGACAGGCAAGATAACTGAAGGAGCGGTTTCTTTAGAAGAAGTGGCAAAAGGAATGGTTAAGTTTAGTTCGAATGCGAATGCTGAATACTTAATGGAATTGTTAGGATTAGATAACATTAATCGGAATTTACAAAGTTTATCACTTCCTGCACATCAACCACTATTTCCAATCGTTTCATCTTTATATATCCCGGGATATTTGCATAAAGAATTGCATGTTCCAAAATATAAAATAGAAAAAAAGTTAAAAGAAATGTCTCAAGAGCAATATCGTGAATATGCGATGAATATTCATGAACGCTTAAAGAAGAAGGGACCATTATTACAGAAGGAAATTCCGCTTTATTTAGAGGAACGTTACGACAAAATTTGGTCAGATAGATTACCAGCAGCTTCCGCAAATGATTATATGGTATTACTTCAAAAAGCAAACCATAAAGGCGGCTTGACAGAGGCTGAAGAAAAAGTATGGGCAAATATCGTTGAAACAGACATGAGTGCCAAGAAATACCGTAAAACATTTAGACATGCTGGGCAAAAGAATGGTTACACACCATGGACGGTGACAAAAGCAGTTTACGCTATGGATAAACGTGGAAACTGTACAGAAATTGTGTTTTTAGCGAATAATTTAAATGAAGACGATAGTGCAGAAATACGGAAACATTTAGCAAACTTACATTTCCAAGTGTTGCAAAGTGATAAGTATGATGCGACTTTTATTAAATAAACTCGGTGCAGAGAGCACCGAGTTTATTTTTATGTACAAGCACTTTTTTTCTATCTCTGGGTATGATGGGTAGTAATACTTAGGTGAGAGGGGAAAAGGTGATGAAACAGAGTAAGGAAGAGTTTATAAAGAGTGAAGGCGCTGATTTCCCTGGAAAAACATATGTGGATTGTGTATTACAACATGTATTTGATTTTCAACGAAATTACTTATTGAAAGATATGTTTCAAGTGCATAAAGCACATATTACGATGTTGACTGAAGAAAGTTTAATGAAAATAGAAGAAGCTAAAGTTATATTAAACGCACTTAGAAAAGTAGAGCGAATACCAAAAGATAAATTGGTATATACAGAGCAGCATGAAGACCTCTTTTTTTTAGTCGAACATTTAATTTCTCAAGAAGCGAAATGCGATTTTGTAAGTAATATGCATATTGGTAGGAGTAGAAATGATATGGGTGTAACGATGTATCGCATGAGTTTAAGGCGATATGTACTACGGTTAATGGAGCATCATTTGTTATTGCAAGAAAGTATATTACAACTTGCCGATAATCACAAGGAAACGATTATGCCAGCTTATACACATACACAACCAGCACAGCCAACAACATTTGGTCATTATACTTTAGCAATTTATGATACGATGCAAAGAGATTTAGAACGAATGAAAAAAACGTACCAACTTTTAAATCAGTCTCCAATGGGGGCGGCTGCACTCTCTACAACAAGTTTCCCGATTAAACGAGAACGAGTTGCTCATCTACTTGGATTTACAAATGTAATTGAGAACTCATATGATGCTGTTGCCGGGGCGGATTATTTATTGGAAGTTAGCTCGCTACTTATGGTAATGATGACGAACACGAGTAGATGGATTCATGACTTTTTGTTGTTAGCAACGAAAGAATATGACGGTATTACTGTTGCAAAGCCATATGTACAAATCAGTAGTATAATGCCGCAAAAACGAAATCCAGTTTCAATTGAACACGCTCGTGCAATTACGAGTGGTGCTTTAGGAGAAGCATTTACAGTATTTCAAATGATCCATAATACGCCATTTGGTGATATTGTCGATACGGAAGATGACTTGCAGCCGTATTTATATAAAGGAATTGAAAAGACCATTCGTGTTTTTTGTATGATGAATGCAGTTGTTCGAACGATGAAAGTAGAAGAAGAAACGTTGAAAAGTCGTTCCTATAAACATGCAATTACGATAACTGATTTCGCAGATGTTTTAACAAAAAATTATGACATTCCATTTCGGCATGCTCATCATGCAGCAAGTGCTATTGCAAATATGTCATTGGAGCAGAAAAAAGAACTACATGAATTACACTTCAAAGATGTAAATATGTATTTGCAAGAACATTTTAAAATAAATTTATTAGAAAAAGAGTGGAAAGAAATTATATCGCCAGAAGCTTTTATTCAAAAAAGAAATGTATACGGTGGACCGAGTAAAAAAGAAATGGAGCGCATGATTAAAAATCGAAAAGAGTCATTTCAAAATGAAGAAGAGGTATTTGAAAGGGAAAAACAAAGAATTTTACAAGCTGAAACGAATTTGAATTCATTAACTTTGAATATTGTTGAATCGTAAAAGAGGAATTTAGTGAATTAATCGCCAATACTTTATGAAACTATAAATAGAGAGAAGAGATTGTCGATGATTCAATTATATGTATATGAAGAGATTTTTCATTTTAAAGAAGATGTTACAACATTTCTAGAAAAGAATGAGCAGGAAAACAATCTCATATTAGGTGTATTACAAATGGTCCAAGAACCGATATTTATGGGGATAGCGAAACAAGGAGAAGAAATTGCCGTTGTATTTCTGCAAACAGAAGAGAAGAAACAAATCATTGTTGCAACTTCTGAAATTGCAGGAGTAGCTATTGAGGAACTTGCAAAAGAGTTAACGAAAGTATACCCGGATATTCCTGGATTGATCGGTAATAAGAAAATTGTACAGAAATTAGCGGAAGAGATTGCGGTATTAGAAAATAAGAAAACGAATGTTGCAATGGAGCAAGGTGTGTATGAGCTGAACAAAGTAAAGAAGAGGTGTAATGCGAACGGACTTTTCCGGGCAGTAAATAATGATGAATTACCATTAATAGAACAGTGGATATATCAATTTTGTGAAGATGTAAAGCTTCCTACTACGAAAGAAGAAGCAAAACAAACTGCGCATACATTAATAACTACAAATCGACTGTTTGGTTTGGAAGTGGATAGGAAACTCGTTTCTGTAGCTGCAAAAACGAGACCAACTAAAAATAATATAACAGTTAATTTTGTATATACGCCGAAAGAAGCAAGGAAAAAGGGATACGCATCTAATTGTGTAGCGGCACTTAGTCAATGTATGTTAGATGAAGGGTACAAGACGACTACGTTATATACTGATCTAGCGAATCCGACATCTAATAAAATTTATCAAGAAATCGGTTATGAGCAAATTGCGGAGTCTGTGCTTATATTTTTAGAGAAGTAGAACAAAAAGGTGTGCTAAAATAGCACGCCTTTTTATTATTCATCAATCCTAATAACCTCGCCTTGAGGGAAGTCCTCAGTTTCTAGTAAGTTACGAATAGCTTTCGCAACATATTCAGGTGATAATAGTTTTCCTTCTTCTTTTAATGCAATGAAGCGGTCCAAATTTATAAAATCTTCTTTATTTGTTTCACGAATTTTTGATTGCATATTTGTATCAACAACACCAGGTGCAAAAGCGACGATTTTTAATGGATATTCTTTTTCTACTTCTTCAGTTGCTACGCACTGTGTAAACATATTTACACCAGCTTTCGTTGTGCAATAAGCGCCCCAGCCAAAGTAAGGATTTTTTCCTGCGCCAGATGAAATGTTAATAACGCGTTTATCTACTTTCCAGCCTTTCGTATGCTTCATAAACGTAGATGTAAGAATCATAGGTGCAAGTAAATTAATGTGAACGTTCGTAATGAATTGTTCGCTTTCAGCTTTTTCAATTGGCTTCATAGGTGCAACTGTACCCGCATTATTAATTAAATGAATAGAGGATACATTTTCTTTTCTAATAGATGAAATGATCTCTTTAAAGTTAGTTTCTAAGTTATGTACATCTTGAAGATCTAGGGAATGAAAAATGCAATTGCTGTTATATTGTTCTGCAAGTTTAGTAAGCTCTTTATTTTCTCTTCTAGAAATAGAGATGACAGTTGTATTTTTTTCTAATAATTGCGTGGCAATAGCTTCCCCTAAACCTTGTGAAGTTCCTGTTATAATAACATAGCGCATAGTTTTATAAACTCCTCTCATATGTGCGGAATTTTGTTGGACAACGTACATCCCATAGGTTGTCTACATTTTATAGTATAGAGCACTTTTTACTATAAATGAAATGAGATGATTGTGTGCCTTTTATAAATCGTTTTACGACAACAGTACCTGGTGCCGTCACGTTCACTGGGAATACACTGGGACTTAGTCCTACATCACCTGCACCAGGTAATATTTTTGGTACACTTGCTGTGTTTACGACAGTAAATACAGCATTGCAAGTACCAGGATTCCCAGCAGGGACAACAGATGAATGGGAATTGAATTCTTCAAGTGCAATTTTAAATCTTCCAGCGGGAAGCAGTGTGTTATATGCAGAATTAGTTTGGGCTGGTACGTTCCGGACTGATACGGAAGATGTGTTACCATTTTTAAATGATAACATTACATTTACAACGCCAGCAGGGACGTTTTCTGTTACGCCAGATCCTGTTACCGCGCAGCAAGGTTCAGTAGGAAACCAGTTTTATTATGCTCGCTCTGCCAATGTAACGAATCTTGTTAGTGCAGGTGGAGCAGGAACATATACAACGGGTGCTGTGCCAGCTGCAAGAACTTCAGCCGACCCAACAATCAGTCGTTCAGCTGGATGGACGCTTGAGGTTGTGTATCAAAATGCCAATTTACCACTTCGAAATTTGTCAGTATATGCAGGTCAAGAAATTATTGATGCTTCATCACCACCAGTTGATGCCACTATTTCAGGATTTACTACTCCAGCTACAGGAGCTGTAACAGGACGAGTGCTCGTAACTGCTCAAGAAGGTGATTCTAACATTGTTGGAGATCAACTTCGCTTTGGACCGAATGCAAATGCTACAGTTGCATTATTCGGACCGAGAAATCCTGCGAATAATTTTTTTCAGTCACAAATTTGTAATGACAGTGGAAATTTAGATACGAGTGGCACGTTTGGAGATTTGAATCAGCCGTTAGGGATAGCTTTGGCCGTCCGAAGACAGGGGTGGGATATTACAAATGTAGATGCCTCCTCATCTTTAGTAAACAATCAAACATCAGCAACGGTTCGATTCGTTACTAATGGAGATGGATACGCTGCAGCTGGTTTTGGGGTTCAAATTGATGCAACGGGGCCAATTATTAATCCTGTTAAATCGGTCAATAGAACAGTTGCAGGAGTTGGAGATATTCTTACCTACACAATTACAGTTCCTAATACAGGTACAGGAAGTGCAGAAAATGTTATATTACAAGACAGTATTCCGAACGGAACGACGTTTGTTACAGGTAGTGTAACAGTAGGTGGAGTAACACAGCCGAATGCGAACCCTGCTAATGGAATTAATTTAGGCACAATCCCAAATAACACGCAAAGAATTGTTACATTTCAAGTACGAATAACATCGTTTCCGAACCCAAATCCTATTCCAAATCGTGCAATGGTGTCATATCAATTCCGTCCTTTCGTTAGTAGTCCTCCTATTACAAGTACGTCTTCTTCAAACACAGTACAAACGACAGTGAATCAAGCGACTATAAGTATGCAAAAATCTGTAGATTTACAGACGGCAACGCTTAATGATGTATTAACGTACACAGTTAATGTCACAAATAATGGGAACGTTACTGCAAACAATGTTATTTTTGTTGATAGTATACCTGCTGGAACAACATTTGTTCCAAATAGCGTTACAGTGAATGGAGTAGCACGCCCAGGAGCGAATCCAGCAAGTAGTATAAATCTTGGAAGTATTAATGCTTCGCAAACGACTATAGTGCGCTTTCAAGTTCGAGTAACATCTAATCCTCTTGTCAATCCAATTCCCAATCGTGCAAGTGCTACATTTACCTTTACTCCAGTGCCTGGTCAACAACCAGTTTCAGGGCAAGCGACAAGTAACACTGTAGTTACGACCGTTAACATAGCTGATATAAGAACGAGAAAAACAGTGGATAGAGCTTTTGCGACGGTAAATGATGTTCTTACGTACACTGTTACAATTGAAAATACAGGAAATGTACTTGCGACGAACGTTATTTTTCAAGATCCGATCCCAATTGGAACGACATTTATCGCAAATAGTGTGACTGTGGACGGGGTTTCACAACCTGGGGCAAATCCAGCAACTGGGTTTACAGTAGCTAATATATCTCCTGGCGGAAGTAGGACTGTTACATTTCGAGTACGAGTTACATCTACACCATCGGGAGGTACGATTGCGAATCGCGGAAATGTGTCTGCTAATTTCGTCGTTATTCCGAATCAGCCACCGATAACAATTAATAGACAAACGAATACAGTTGTGACACAAGTTAATACAGGCGGTTTAAATGTAATAAAAGAAGTGAATACAACGCAAGCGGCGGTAGGGGATACTTTAACATACACAATTGCCGTCCAAAATACAGGAAACGTTCCGTTAACAAATGTATTTTTCCAAGACCCTATTTCTTCTGCTGTTTCATTTGTTGCAAATTCTGTAACAATTAATGGAGTATCGCAAAGTGGATTGAATCCGAATACAGGATTTTCTCTTCCGAATATTCCTGCGGCTCAAACAGTTGTAGTCACATTTGACGTATTAATTGTACAGGATCCAGAAAATGAAGATATTTTAAATCAAGCAAATGTAACAGCAAGTTTTCAAGTGAATCCGAGTGAACCACCAGTAACCATCAATGTTCCGAGTAATGTTGTGAATACGACAGTACAAACAGGGAACTTTGAAGTTGTGAAATCAGTGAATACGGCTGTTGCAACTGTAGGGGATATTTTAGTATATACAATCGAAGTTATAAATGCAGGTAGTGTACCAGCTACAAATGTATTTTTCCAAGATTCAATTCCACAAGGGACATTATTTATTGAAAATAGTGTAGTTGTGAATGGTGTTTTACAAGAAGGGGCAGATCCAGAACTTGGATTCCAATTAAATGATTTGCCTACTGGCGCGAGTGTTATTGTTACGTTTGAAGTATTAATTGATGAAATTCCCCAAGGGAATAATGTCGTAAATAATGCGAATGTAACTGGAGATTTCCTTGTAAATCCAACAGAGCCACCGATTACTGTAACAGTACCAAGTAATACTGTTATGACGATTGTGAATTCTTCAGGGTTAAATGTAATGAAAAGTGTAAGTGCTACTGAAGCCGGTGTAGGAGATACGTTAACGTATACAGTTCGTATACAAAATAGTGGAACGGTGACAGCGACAAATGTATCATTCCTTGATCCGATTCCAGTTGGAACCACTTTTGTAGCGAATAGTGTAACAATAAACGGGACACCTCAACCAGGTTTAAACCCGACAATTGGATTTCCACTTGCTAATATTCCAGTAGGAGGTATGGTGACGGTCACTTTTCAAGTGGCAATCACGAGTGTACCACCAAATAGAGTTCTTCCGAATAATGCGAATGTAACTGCTGATTTCCAAGTAAGTCCTCTCCAGCCACCAATTACAATTGTAACGATTAGTAATATTGTTGTGACGCGAGTGAATGTAGGATCACTTAATGTAATGAAGAGTGTAAATACACCACAAGCCGGTGTAGGAGATACGTTAACGTATACGATTCTTATTCAAAATACAGGAACTGTTCCTGCAACAAATATTGTTTTTCAAGATCCAATTCCGTCTGGTACTGCGTTTGTAACAAATAGTGTGACGATAAATGGAGTTGTTCAGCAAGGTGCGGATCCTATGCTAGGTTTCCCGGTACCAAATATTCCGGTCGGGCAAACGGCTACGATTACGTTTCAAGTTACAGTGACGAGTGTTCCGAGCGGTGGAAATATAAGAAACCAATCGAACGTTACTGCAAGTTTTCTTATAAATCCAGCAAACCCTCCAATAACGACTGTTACAAATAGTAATTTTGTTGTGACGCAAGTAAACACAGCACAGTTAAATATACAAAAATCTTCATCTGTACAACAAGCAGCACTTGGAGAAACTTACACGTATTCTGTTGTCATTCGGAATAACGGTACAGTAACAGCAACGAATGTCTCTTTCCTTGATCCAATTGCTTTAGAAACAACATTTGTAGCAAACAGTGTAACGATAAATGGAACGCTACAACCTGGATTTGACCCAAATGTTGGTTTCCTGCTTCCTAATATTGCTGCTGGAACATCATTGACAGTAACGTTCCAAGTTACGGTAGTTGCACCGTCTACACGTGGAGCAGTATTAAATACAGCATCTGCTACAGCCACTTTCTTATTAAATCCTTTACAACCACCTGTAACAACCACGAATTCAAGTAATACAACGGTAGTTACAATACCGTTACCTCCTCCTGGTGAAGTAACAGCAACAAAAACAGTTGATGTTGCAACTGGGGCCGTTGGGGATGTATTAACGTATACTGTGCTCATTTCAAACGTAGGAATTATCCCTGTTACAGATGTGTTCTTCCAAGATGTCATACCAGAAGGAACGACGTTTGTTGACAATAGTGTAACGATAGGTGGAGTGCAGCAACTTGGTTTAAATCCAGAAATAGGATTTACAGTTACTCCATTATTAATCGCTGGTGGAAGTATTGAGGTCACATTCCAAGTGACGATTACAGAAATTCCAGATAATGAAGTCATATTAAATGATGCAGATGTTACATTTACTTCACAACCAAATCCGCAGGAACCACCGATTACGGAAACGATATTAACAAATTTAGTCGTTACGACAATTAATATAGCGTTTATTTTTCCATTGAAACTAGTAGATAAAGAAGTAGCGACGGTAGGAGAAATATTAACGTATGATGTATTGATTTTTAATTTCGGAACAGTGCCAGCGACGAATGTTCAATTTATCGATACTACTTCCGCGGGTGTAGCATTTGTACCAGGAAGTGTGAGCATAAACGGGGTACCAGCACCAGGATTAGATCCTTTCATTGGTTTTACAGTTCCAGATATACCTGTCGATGATTTTGTACTTGTCACATATCAGGAAGTGGTTACAAGCATACCAGAAGGTGGAACGATTGTTAATTTTGTAGACGTTACAGCTACATTTGCTGTAAGTGAAACAGAACCGCCTATTACGGAAACAACGACAAGTAATACGACATTAACAGAAATCAATGAGCCTGGTTTGAATGTTTTAAAATCAGTGAGTCAGCCGGTTGTTGCAGTAGGCGATACAATCACATATACAACAGTAGTTCAAAATACAGGAACAGTGCCAGCAACGAATGTTCAATATAGTGATGTATTACCTTCCTCTATAGCATTCGTGCCGAACAGTGTAACGATAGATGGTGTGTTACAACCTGGATTCAATCCGAATAACGGATTCCCGCTTCCAGATATAAATCCAGGTGAAAGTGTAGAAGTCACCTTCCAAGTAACCGTTGTTAGTGCGCCATCAAACGGAACAATTGCCAATACGGCAAATGTAACTGGAAGTTTTGTATTAGTACCAGGAGAACCACCAGTTATAGTAACAGAGCCGAGCAATACAACACTTACAACTGTAAATAGAGGGCAATTTAATGTTATTAAACAAGTAAATAGGGTTGCTACTCTCGTTGGAGATATATTAACGTATACGGTTCAAATAACGAATACAGGAACAGTAACAGCTAATGCTGTTCAGTTTGTTGATACCATTTCAGCAGGGGCGTCATTTGTACCAAATAGTGTAACGATAAATGGAGCCTCGCAACCAAACTTAAATCCAATTACTGGATTTGGAGTTGGAGATATACCGGTAGGTGAAACAGTTATAGTGACGTTTCAAGCGACAGTTACAAACATCCCGTCATCAGGAACAATTACGAACGTTGCAAATATAACAGGAAGCTTTACTTTAGTGCCAGGAGAACTACCAGTTGTAGTAACAGAGCCGAGTAATACGACGATAACTAGAGTGAATAGAGGACGATTCAGCGTTATAAAATCTATAAATAAAGAAGCGACACGATTAGGAGATACGTTAACGTATAGTGTGCAAGTTACAAATACGGGAACGGTAACAGCAACGAATGTTCAGTTTATCGATGTTCCATCACCTAGTTTAGAATTCGTTCCTGGAAGTGTACAAATAAATGGGGTTCCGCAAGTAGGTTTAGATCCATTTGTAGGCTTTGCATTGCCTGATCTTGCAGTAGGGGATAGTGTATTAATTACATTTGAAGTAAATGTAATCGCAGTTCCGCCTTCTAGTAGCATTATGAATACAGCAAGAGTAACGGGAGATTTCGAATTGATTCCAGGAGAACCTCCGTCTACAATTACAAATTCAAGTAATACGACGGTTACGCCGGTAAATAGAGGCAGCTTAGATATGTTAAAAGAAGTAGACCATTCAGTTGTTGGTGTAGGAGAAACGGTAACGTATACTGTTCGTATATTAAATACTGGTACTGCTGATGCAATGAATGTTCAATTTATCGATGTGCTATCTCAGGAAGCTGATTTCATTCCAAATAGTGTAACGATAAATGGGGTTCCGCAACCGGGGTTAAATCCGCAGATTGGATTTACGATACCTGATATACCAGTTGGTGAGACGGCACTTGTAACATATGAAGCTACGATTACAAGTTTTCCGGATGGTGGAACAGTAGTAAACGTTGCTGGAGCGTTAGCAGAATATATTTTAGTACCAGGAGAGCCGCCAGTTACAGTGATGGACACGAGCAATACAGTTATTGTAACGGTAAATACTGCAATCTTATTTGTTGCAAAAGGAGCAAACTTTGAAGTAGCAATGATAGGGGATGTTGTCACTTACGGAATCGCTGTTATAAATGATAGTACAGTTCCTGTGACCAATATTGTGTTAACAGATATCATTGATCCGAATACGCTATTTATAAATGGTACGGTAACGGTAAATGATGTACCTCTTCCATTTGCTAATCCGAATACTGGTATTCCGTTAGGTGATTTTCAGCCAAATGATGCAGCAATTATTAATTTCCAAGTTGTAATAACAGGAGGGCAAGTAAATAATTTAGTTACAAATACCGCTACAGCGAATGGGCTCGCAACTGTAAATCCGAATGAGCCGCCAGTAGTAGTTGAAGGTGATAGTAATACAGTTGTTATCCCGTTTATTCCTCAAAATGTCTCAACGACAGTCGTAAAAACGGCAGATTTACAGGCAGCAACAATTGGAGATGTCATTACGTTTACGACAGTCAT
Organism: Noccaea bulbosa; assembly: GCA_900406535.1. Taxonomy (NCBI): domain Eukaryota; kingdom Viridiplantae; phylum Streptophyta; class Magnoliopsida; order Brassicales; family Brassicaceae; genus Noccaea; species Noccaea bulbosa. Next base: position 48,791 of record OVBJ01000002.1, read on the forward strand.
CACAAATACGGGTGATACTGTAATGCAAAATATTCGTTTTCAAGATATGTTAGATAGTAGTGTTCGATTTGTTCCTGGAAGTGTAACGGTTGATAATAGGCCAGTGCCGAATGTAAGCCCGGCAGTAGGGTTTCTTATCGGAATTTTAAATCCTGGTGAAGCAAGGACAGTTTCGTTCCAAGTAGCAGTACAGAGCGCGCCAAATGGCTCAGGAAATTATATAAATCAAGCGAGTATTCGTTTTGAACATCAAGTAGGCACAGTATTGCCACCTGTTACACAAATAGTAGAAAGTAACATAGTTGTCATTCCATTTGTTCCAACGATTGAACAAATTTGTGAAACAAACTTTAATTGCTTAGATAAAATTCCATTTCAATGTTCTCCGTGTAATCATTTGCATGGACATAAAAAATAAAAACAGAAAGAGCATCCTGAAAAATAATTGGATGCTCTTTCTGTTTTAATCATATAGATTCATTTTCGGGTGAGGTGAAAAATTCGTCGGTTTTGTCGGAGAGTAGTAATGGAATGGCTCCTTTTATAACAGAAATGTCCCAGTCCCACCATGCGAGATTCTCTAGTTTGTCAATCGTTTCTTGTGGGAAACGATATCGAACAAATTTTGCAGGATTACCAGCTACAATTGCATACGGGGGTACGTCTTTTGTAACAACGCTTCTGGCGCCGATAATGGCCCCGTTACCAATTGTAACACCAGATAAAATGCAGGATTGATAACCGATCCATACATCATTGCCGACTACGATATCACCTTTTGAAGAAGGGTGACCAGTAATATGTGCTCCTTCATCAAAAAGTGCATTAAATGGATAAGTTGTTATCCAGTCTGCGCGATGTTCACCGCCGAGTATGAAAACGACTTCTTCTGCTAATGAACAAAACTTACCTATTTTTAATTTTGTTTCATCGTTCCAAGAAAAAATGGTTGGCCCTACTTTACTATAAGTATAATCACCAATATCATATTTATTATATTCAGGTTTTTGATTTAAATATAACATGCTTCTTCAGCCTCCTTTCTCAATTAAGCGATACGTATGGAATATTATATGCAAGATGTAGTAATGTGAACTGTATTAATAGGTGAAATGAAAAAAAGGGAGTGGGATGTATGCGATACGAAATGGGTTTATATAATAAACCGTTTCAGTCAATTCAATCAGGAAAAAAAGTATATGAAGTACGCCTATACGATAAAAAACGTCAACTAATAAACAAAGGCGATGAAATCGTATTTACGAATCTTACGACGACAGAAATGATGACGGTAAAAGTAACGGAAATAAAGCGATACGAGAGCTTTAAATCTATGTATGAACAAATTGATAAAAAATTATTGGATTGTGAGAATGATAGTTTAGAGGAAATGTTAGAAAGTACATACAAAATATATACGAAAGAACAAGAAAAAGAGTGGGGAACAGTCGCGATTCGTATTGAGGAAATAAAATGATAAGAAATCGCGGGGCGGCTATCATTGTACAGGAAGGGAAAATTGCTCTTATAAAACGTATTCGAGAAGAGGAAACATATTATGTTTTTCCTGGCGGAGGGGGTGAGGAAGGTGAAACGCCTGAAGAGGCAACGAAAAGAGAGGTATATGAAGAATTAGGGCTACATATAAAAGTGGAGCACCTTATTGCAAAGGTAAAATATAAAGGAAATGAATATTATTATGGTGCCTATATTACAGGCGGAGTGTTCGGAAGTGGAACAGCTGAGGAATTTCAGCGGGAAGGTAGAGGAAGTTATATTCCGTTATGGCTACCGATAAACGAGTTGGAAAAAGTGAATATAAAACCTTATGAAGTGGTCGGAAATATATTTAATCATTATAAAATATAACGTCTGACAACATACAAAAAAACCCATTGACATAGGCTTCTGATTTAAGTATTGTATTCGAGTATGTTTATAATCAGGAGGTTTATATGAGCAATCAAACTACTACACATCATGTGAAAATGACAACAGCGGATCCATCTGGAATTGGTCTATTTGGATTAGCAATGGTAACACTTGTAGCATCATCTCAAAAGTTAGGCTTAACAGATGGCGTTTCACTTGTATTACCATGGGCAATCTTTTTAGGAGGATTTGCACAAATCTTTGCTTGCATTCACGATGCAAAGCATAACAATACATTCGGTACGACAGCATTTGGTGCGTACGGCCTATTTTGGTTAGGTGTTGGAATGACTTGGTTAATTCAACTTGGAGTATTTGGCGAAAAATTAGCACAAGCTGCAGATTCAAAACAGCTTGGTGTAGCCTTTATCGGATATTTGATTTTCACAATCTTTATGACGATTGGTGCAATGGAAACACATAAAGTATTATTTATGATCTTTGTCCTTATTGATTTCTTATTTATTGGTCTTTCATTAAGTACTTTAGGTGTTATGCCGCACGCAATGCATAATTTAGCAGCATATTCTGAACTTCTTATTTCATTATTATCTTTCTACGGTTCAGCAGCAGCAGTGTTAAATACACACTTTGGAAAAGTTGTTTTACCAGTAGGAAAGCCTTTTGGTATTTTTAAAAAGTAATAAAAAAGCACAGATGATTGTATAGTCATCTGTGCTTTTTTATTTATCCCGCTATTTGCCGGGCAGTAAGACCCCCCACCTCAAAATTCAGTGGAAGCAAAGAAGTTAGGGGAGGGCCCTGCTGCCCGTAAAAGTCCGATTGGTTCAACTAATAATGAGTGGGGGATGAACAAAACTCCCACTCATTAAAATTTCACTTTATTTGAAATAAGTAATATAAATAAAAGTAGAAAAAATCAATTGAAATTGATTCTCATTATTAATATAATGAGAATGAGAATCATTTATTGTTAGAGGGGGATGCCAAAGTGGCAAAAATTTTAATAGCTTATGCAAGTATGTCAGGAAATACAGAGAGTATTGCTGATTTAATTAAAGTTAGTTTAGATGCTTTTGATCATGAAGTAGTATTGCAAGAAATGGAAGGCATGGATGCTGAAGAATTATTAGCTTATGATGGAATTATTTTAGGATCTTATACGTGGGGCGATGGTGAATTACCATTTGAAGCGGAAGATTTTCATGAGGACTTAGAAAATATAGATTTAGCTGGGAAAAAGGTAGCGGTATTCGGATCAGGTGATACGGCGTATGAACTATTTTGTGAAGCGGTAACGATATTTGAAGAACGTCTTGTAGAACGCGGTGCAGAGCTTGTACAAGAAGGGCTGAAAATTGAATTAGCTCCAGAAGATGAAGAGGATGTTGAAAAATGCAGTAATTTTGCAATTGCATTTGCTGAGAAGTTCTAAGAATGGGAGTGTCAACGTGGAGACAATGTTAAGTGCAACTGCTATTGCAAAGTTAAGAGATGGAAAACTGTTGTTAGCTACTACATATAATGGCTTATTTATTGAACAAGACGGAGAATGGAAACGAATTTTAAATGGTTTTCAAAAACGAATTAGGGATTTACATAGCGAAGATAATGTAGTTTATGGTGTAGGTGACGAAGGGATTTTTATTCGTAGTATGAATGGTGGGGAGAACTGGACAATTCAGCGTTTTCCAACAAAAGCAACGAGTTGGAATGTATGTAGCAATGTACAAGGAACTGTCATTGCTCATGGAGAAAAAACGCTGTATCTTTCTAATAATTTCGGTTCGACATGGGAGACTATTCATCCGTTTCTTGAGTATGGCAGTGCGGCACCGTCTATTCGATCGTTATTTTTATATAAGCATTACTTATTTATTGGTACGAAAATACATGCTAAATATGGTGGTGTTTGGCTCTTTGATTTGAAGACACGTAAATTAAAGAGGATTAAAATTGCGATGAATCAAATGATCTCCGCGTTGACTTTACACAATTCTTATTTAGTAGCGGCAAGTGGATCGTGCAAGGGAGTTAGCGGGAATATTTCTTATTGTAAAATAGATGAAAGTATTGCGAGTGAAAAAATATATTGGCATACATGTCAAAGTGAGCAGAAAGCAAGTAGTTATTTAGACTTAAGTGTAGATCAACATGTTTTATATACAACTTCAACACAAAATAAGGCGGGTATTAGTAGTGTGTGCCGTGTGCTTCTTGACGAAGGTATTGTTACAGTATGTGATTCAGTTAAAGGGCACGGATGGCGCATTGTTAATCAAAAAGATGGTTATGTAGTAGCCGGATCAGGCGAATTAAAAGCAATGCAGTGGGAACAAAAAATAATTTAAGAAAAAAACTTTACTTTTATTATATTGATATGATATAGTATATTTAAACCATTTTACTTTTAATAATATAGAGATTTAAATGAGCTGTAACTTCCGAGGAGGATAGCAATGTTAAATCTCCTCAGGGGTTGCAGTTTTTTAATATCTGGCTTATTATTGTAAGGTGGTTGAAAATGAATATGTACATATAGGTACATTGTAGGAGGATTTTTTTCATGCAAAACGGTAAAGTAAAATGGTTTAACTCAGAAAAAGGTTTCGGTTTCATCGAAGTTGAAGGCGGAGAAGACGTATTCGTTCATTTCTCAGCTATCCAAGGCGAAGGCTTCAAAACTTTAGAAGAAGGTCAAGAAGTTACTTTCGAAGTAGAACAAGGTAACCGTGGACCTCAAGCTACTAACGTAAACAAGAAGTAATTTTTGAAAAAAGAAGGGCGAGCCCTTCTTTTTTTTGCATTTTTATAGATGTCCTCCTACTTACATATCATAACGAGACTGAATTTTCATTTATTTATTCGGAGTATTTTTGTATAAAGTACATGAATAAATAAATACTGAAAATAGAGTGTTTGTGTGAAAAGGAATTTAGAAAGAGGTAAATAAATTGAAAAACGCTACACATTTCATTGTGTTTGATATTGAGAGGAATTTCAGACCGTATAAATCAGAAGATCCGTCAGAAATAGTTGATATCGGAGCTGTAAAAATAAAAATAGGTACAATGAAGATAATTGAAGAGTTTTCGGAGTTAGTAAAACCAAGTGCACGATTAACTCGTCATACGACAAAATTGACTGGAATTACAAAGGAAGATTTAATTGGTGTAGAAAAATTCCCTCAAATTGTAGAGAAATTTATTCAGTTCATCGGCGAAGATTGTATATTTGTTTCATGGGGAAAAGAAGATTATCGCTTTCTATTTCATGATTGTGCATTACATGGTGTTGAATGCCCAAGTATAGAAAAAGAAAATAGAATTGATTTGCAAAAATTTGTTTTCCAAGCGTATGAAGAATTATTTGAACATACGCCAAGTTTACAATTTGCAGTAGAACAGCTCGGTTTAACATGGGAAGGGAAACAGCACCGAGCTCTAGCAGATGCTGAGAATACAGCAAATATACTTCTTAAAGTATATAGCGAGAGAGATATTCATAAACGGTACAAAAGACATGGCGAACTGGAACTTGTAAAGGACGGGAAACTAACGGAAAAAGCGAAAAAAAAGATGCGAAAATGGGTGTTTAAAGAACTAAAGAAAAATACAGAACGCTCTTTTGAATGGAGTACATTTGAAAGTAGTGACACGTGGGAAAGTATTACGGAAAGATATTATATAAGTGAAAATACAGTAGAACTGCTGAAAAAACATTTTCGTACGGCAGTGCGAAAAGCAGAACGGCAGATTAGGTATTTGGCTGAGATGGAGGAGAATGTAGAGGTTAAATGACATTCTCCTTTATTTCTAGCTACATAAATTTAACATCATTATATTGATGGATGAATAAAGTATTCATATTAAATAGGAATTGATTTGTTGTGATTGGGCCATTATAATTACTTTGAAAATTAAGGGGCGGTAAGAATTTTTAAATACATTCATAAAATTAGAGCCCATAGAAATGAAAGAGGATACAGTTAAATGGAAGCAATCTTCAACATTGTAACAGTTGTAGTTTTGGGGATAATATTTACCACGCTATCAGCAGTAATTATACTTCCTTTCATAGCAAAGAAGAAGAATTGGAAAAAGCTTAATATATCTTTAAAGCGTGGTGTATTAAAGATTAAAATCGAAGAGTAAAATATGAGTTTTATACAAGGGAGGTGTGATAGTGATAGACTTGGATATTAAAGACGTCACCGTACAGATGGAATTAAACGGTGTCTTTTGGAATGAGGATGGGGTTGCTGAAATGACGGTGACTACAAAAGCTGAGCATTCTCTTCTTCTTCGTTTAGTAGTTGACTTGAAAAGTAAAACTATTAGGGCGACAAGTGCCGACATAGTAAATGGATTCTGCCCTCTGTGCAAACAGAAAAAGGACAAATGTAGTGAACTTAATGACTTGCAAAACAAAATGGAAATTTTAGAAGAAGCCTACGATTGGGTGAGAGAGCATCCGGAATATCGTTTTCAATTATCTTTTTACGAGTATAATAAATTTGAGGTAGTGAAGTGAAGTTTTCATTTTACCAACATACATAGTGACTACTCTAATGGAAATACGCTTGCACAACAAGGAAGGAATTTACTTGATTCTGCGACAATTGATATCTTGAATCAATAATAATTTTTAAAAATAAGCATATTTTTGTTATAAATCAGGAAAAACGATTCTATTAAGAATCGTTTTTTAATATAAACATCAACTAAGCTCAAAATAAAAGAGCGCTTATTAAAAGCGCCCAATAAAAACAGATATATGGAAGGATTTATTCAATCCCGTTCGGATCATACGAATACTGTTGCTTATTCTCAATCCGCTCAATCACATCTTGCAGCTCATCTGGCTTCAGAAACTCAATAGGAGAGAAGCCCTTTTCAAATGTAAGTGTGTCTGCTTCAATCATAAGTACATATCGGTCATTTACCTTCGCAATATGTATTTGATCCCCGAAATCAGCAAGTAACGCCTTCACAGAAATATGGTCTGCTTTTAGCTTTAATTCCACTTCAGGAGCATGCTCAACGATTTGAGCGGTAGCTTCCATTACTTCTTCGGTTGAAAATTGTTCCATAATTTCGCGTTTCGGACTGGCAGCCCATACTTCCATCGCTTGGTCGAATTGTTCGCGTTCTTCTGTACCTTCTTCAAATACATCTTCAATTTGGTCGTATACCATGTCCATTACTTGTGTTTTCATAATTTCAGGCATAGAGCGTTCATATTCGACGAATTTTAAGAAGTCTTCAAAGTAGCGGGCGTGTGATGCTTGGTGAATTTTTAATTCGCCCACTTCGACCATACCTTCTTCAGGCATGTACGGATATTGGATAGATTTCATATTCTTTGTTGTGATGGCCATTTCAACGTTACGAATCAGTGTTGATTCATCAGAAATAGAAGCCACCTTTGGTTCGAAGTCGCATTTCATTACAAATACGAATGGATCATCAAAGTATTTGCGTAGTTTTGCCTGAGCAATTAAAAATACACCACCGCGTACAGCGCTTGTGTCAAGATATGTATAAACGAGAGGTTCGCTCATATCTTTAAAGTTTTCCTTTGTTTCTGCAAAGCGAATACGATTAAAAAGGTTGTAATGAGGGTTTGAATCAAGTTCGTGCCCTTCCTCTACAATAAAGCGACCAATTTTTGTTGGGGCTTGTTCTGTTTTTGCATGACGTTCTACTTTTCGCTTCGATATTTTTAATAACTCACCATTCAAAAATTCTTTTAAGGAGCTATCTTCATATTCTTCAGCGTCTAAAGTTTGAAAATGTTTGTAGCGTTTATCAACTGCTTCACCTTTTCCTTCTACTTGTACAACATAAAAGGAAAGATAATTTATTTCAAAATCCATATTTATCACCTTGTTTCATTTCATTAACTCTTATCAGTATAGAGATGGAAAAAACTTTCGTCAATTTATATAAGGAAGGGGGAGCCCCTTCCTTTATATAATTTTTATCCCGCTATTTGCCGGGCGGGCTGCCCGTAAAAGCCCGATTGGTGAAGGTTGATTAAAGTTTCACTTTATTTTCTCGATTAAAATCCGTCTTCTAATGCTGCGAATGGAATGTTTAGTCTGTTTTCTACTGTGCGTAAACGTTGGTTTAAGCGGTTTAGTCTACGTGTATGGCGCTCAACTGTATTTTCTAGTTGACGTACTCTTTGTTCAAGCTCATTTACGCGTCTTTCTAATTGACGATTTCCAGTGCCAGGAAAAGAGATTGGAAGTTGGAATTGTCTATTTTGGTCATATGGATTCGTTTGCTCTGCGTGATCTATATAAGATTGGTATTGTGCTTGTAAGTCATACTGTGGTTGTTGGTACGCATATTGATTATATGGATCATATGGATTGTAGGGATACATAATAACATCCTCCATTTCTTTAAAATAGGTTGAATTCACCATAATGTATGTGCAAAAGCGGAGCGGTGGCACGGCAAATACCTATTTATGTTGAGGGATTTTTCTTTATAAAAAATAGCTTGAGGGTTTTTGATTTGTATTTCTTTTGCTTAATGGTATATACTGGATAAAAGGGAGAGTTTACATAAAAGTTACAATTCTATCAAACTCAAACTTTTATGTAAATATGTATAGACATTTGTAAAAGAAAAGAGTAATTTATATAGAGTGAAAAATAACTTGTAACATTTTATAAACATATTGTAAAATGATTGTAACAAAACATACATAAAAATGAAATAAATACATAATAGTGATGTTGGGGAAAGGGAGAGAGTATATTGTTCCGTAAAGTAAAGGGTATATTAGTTGGGGTGTTATGTGTAGCTGTAGTGAGTGGCTGTGGTACAAAAGTAAGTGATGTTGCATTGGTAAGTGATATTGGTGGGCACACTGTAGAGGCTAAAGCAGAAGTGCAGGATACTATTAGTTTAGTTGATGGTCGAACTGGTACTGAAGTGAAAAAATTAGATTTATCTGGTTTAGGCTATTTTGAAGATGAAGCGAAATTTAAAAAGTCTGTAACAAAGGTTGTTGGTGAGGTTGGAAAAAGCGTCGACAAAAAAATGGTTCCTTCACGTATAGCACCTGATGGAAGTTGGCAAGAAGGAAAACCTTCTTATGAATTAATGGAAAAAGAATTAGTAGATAAATTGTTAAATGTGGGTATGTGGGATGCTACGTATCAGTTGCCGATCGTGGAGAAAAAACCAGTCGCAACATTAAGTGATGCGCAAGGAAATGGTACGGTAATTGGTAGATATGAAACGAACTTAGGCGGTTCAACAGGTGGCCGTATTGAGAATATTCGTTTGTCAGCAGCGAGTATAAATGGAGTTGTGTTAGCAAAAGGAGACCGTTTCTCTTTTAATTCATTAATCGGTGATACAACACCAGACAAAGGATATCAATTAGGGAAAGAAATAGTTGATGGTAAATTAGTAGATGGATACGGTGGTGGTGTTTGCCAAACATCTTCAACTTTATACAATGCAGCAGATCAAGCTGGCCTGAAAATGGTGGAGAGAACTACACATTCTAAAACGGTAGGTTATGTTCCTCAAGGAAGAGATGCTACAATTGCATATCCATATTTAGATTTAGTATTTGAAAATACGAATGATGCACCTGTGAAGCTTTATATGGGCATTCAGGGTGGAAAGCTAGTTGCTGAAGTACATAAAATGAGATAAGCGTTAAAAAGCCCCCTTTTCTGAAAGTTAGAAAAGGAGGCTTTTTTTATTATGAAAATAAAAATGTATGTAAATTCTGACTTTTCTTATTTACATAGGATGATTTTAGTTGTATCCTTCATAGTAACGGTTATATGTAATGGTAAAATATAGGGATAAGGAGATGAAGTTATTCATGGTACGAATTCATCCGAAAACACGTATTGGTCATGTTGAATTTAAAGTGAAAGATTTAGAGCGTCAAATTGCTTTTTATGAGAATGTTGTAGGATTAGAGGTAATTAAGCAAGAGGGGAATAAAGCATATTTAGCAGGAAAAGGTAGTAAGAATACATTACTTGTTCTTGAAAAGATAGAGGACGGGGTACTGCAAGAACCGCGTACGACTGGTATATATCATGTAGCCTTTTTAGTTCCGACTCGTGAAGCTTTTGCTTCTGCGCTATTTGGGGTTCTTCGTAATAAGAATGTAATTGACAGCCCAGCTGAGCAAGAAGGGCGTTATACATATTCAAATGAAATTTTACCAATCTCAAGGTTTAACAGTGCAAGTGATCATACATATAGCGAAGCGTTTTATTTGCAAGATCTAGAGGGGAATGGTATTGAAATTTATGCAGACCGTCCGCGTGATCAATGGGGAGAAGGACCAGGAGGAAGTACGCCACTAGATTTAAAAGAGCTGGCAACACTCGTTGATTATGAGGCTGATGGATTACCTGCTAATACTGTCGTTGGGCACGTACATTTACGAATAGCTGATGTAGAGAAATCACAAGAGTTTTATGTAGAGACAGTAGGGTTTGAAGTGCAACAACGTGAAGATGACTGCTTATTCATTTCTGCAGGAGGATATCATCACCATATCGGTGCAAATACGTGGAACGGAGTAAATAATCCACACCCACCAGTACATGCAACTGGACTAAAGGTATATACAATTGTACTACCGCATAAAGAAGCGTTAGATGCAGTGAAAGAAAGATTAATAGAAAAACAACATGAAATAAATGAAACTACAAATGGGTTTACGGTAGTAGATCCAAGTGGTATTACAGTGCAGTTTGAAATAGAAGCAGTGTAAAATAAGCGAGAAAGTGTATAATCACTTTCTCGCTTATTTGTGATCATTCATAGCTCAATCCAATATCTTCTTACTACATTCCCATCTTCCTCAGTGAAATCATCATCACGAAGCCCGCCGTTATGTAAAATCGTTTTTTCAGAAGCGGTATTCACTGCGTCGCAAACGACAAGTACTTTCGTGATGTCTAATTCCTTCGTTTTTTCTAATGATAATGCTAGTAATTTCGTAGCATAACCTTTTCTTCTTTCAGAAGGGCGAATGCCATAACCGATATGACCGCCAGCGTTAAATAGATGTTCAGTTAAACTATGACGTATATTAACAGCTCCGACAATTCTATTATTATTTGTAACGAGCCAATATGTAGAATCTGGTACCCAAGTTTCAGGGATATTTATTCCGTTATGCGCATCGAGAAGTTCTTGAACCATAGCTGGGAAGTTAGCAGGATTTTTTGAGATAACCCACGGGATCATTGTTTCACCGCTATCTTTCCATTCGATATAGAAATCTAAGTATTCTTCTTGTAAATCAGTAGTAGGTGTAAGTAACGAGACGTTCATTGTTAGTAAGCTCCTTTGTTTATGTAGTATTTATAAAAAAATTATGACACAAAATGAAAGCGTTTTCTTAAGTTTCTCAACCTAATTTCATGTAATTCACCTTTGATTTTTTAGAAAATTAGTGAAGATTTAAAATTAGAAGTTATTTATTTTATGTTAATATTTTAAATATTAACATAAAATGGTCGGAGTATTAAGTGTATTTTAGTGGTATTCCTTCATGTTGATAAATGGATGTTTGTGATAATTTTTGTTTTATCTATCTATAATGAATGAAAGGGGGAAGTGCCCGTGAGTGTAGATTTTGATTTTATTATACGAATCGGTGTTGCTGGCTTGTTAGGAGCAATGATTGGTATTGAAAGAGAAATTCGATCGAAAGAAGCTGGATTAAAGACTCATTTCCTCGTAGCGGTAGGAAGTGCGTTAATAATGGTTGTTTCGAAATATGCCTTTTCAGATATTGTGTATGAAGAGCATACGTCTCTAGACCCAAGTCGGATTGCAGCACAAGTCGTTAGTGGAGTTGGTTTTTTAGGTGCAGGCACAATTATTATTCAAAAGCAGGCGGTGAAAGGATTAACGACCGCGGCTGGTTTATGGGCTACTGCCGGCATAGGATTAGCAATTGGAGCGGGAATGTATGTAGTAGGGATTGGAGCGACGATTCTCGTTTTAATTGGTTTAGAAATTGTGAGTCGTATTTTTAAGGTGCAATTTTTATTTCCACAAAATATAACGGTGCAAATGTGTATAAATAAACATGAAGCGGTACAACAAATAGTAGAAACGCTACAAGTGAAAGGCATTCCAATAGTTTCATATGAGGTGGAGGCTTCACAGCAAGGTACAGAAACTGTTTATAAGGTAGGGATGCAACTGAAAAATATATCGTCAGAAGAAAAGAATGAGTTTATTCAGTATATGCAAACATTACCGGAAGTTACGTTTATAAAGTTAAAATCATAGTGTTGAAAACGAGGATAGATGTAGCAGGAATTTTGCTATTATCTATCTTTTTTGATATAAAACGCACATAAAGTCAAGTGCTAATTTTGCGCAGCAAGGATACATATGTGAACGTTCCCTTATTTTTTCTCAATACAGGACAAAAAGTAAAATTAGTAAAATAATGGAGCGGGACACTAAAAATGTAAGGTAGGGGAGAGTATGAAAGGCTATTCAAAAAAAATGTTAGTAGGGGTAAGTTTTGCTAGTTTAATGTTAGGGAGTTTTCAAGGGGTAAGTTTGGCAGAAGATACTAAGGGAGAGCAAGTTTCTTATCGAAATGTACTCAAAATGGAGCCAGTCGGTGTACAACTACCAGTACAAGAATTAGCTCATTCATCGAAATTGCTCGAAAGCAAGTCTTTTGAGCAAAGGATACAATTTGCTGATTTATCACAAAGACCGCCTGAGGTAAAAAAGGAAAGTAAGCAATTAGCTGTAGCGAAAACTTATACAATTGCTGAATTAAATCAATTAAGCAATCAGCAGTTAGTAGATTTACTTATAACCATTGATTGGGAGCAAATTACGGGGCTATTTCAGTTTAATACAGACAGTCTAGCATTCTATCAAAATGATAGTAGAATGCAGGCGATTATTAATAAATTGAAGCAGCAAGGACAAGCCTATACGAAGGATGATTCAAAAGGGATTGAGACATTAGTAGAGGTATTACGTTCAGGATTTTATTTAGGATTTTATAATTCGGAACTTAGTAAATTAAATGAACGGAGTTATCATGATAAATGCTTACCTGCATTAAAAGCGATAGCTAACAATTCAAATTTCAAGCTGGGTACATTAGAGCAAAATAGAGTGGTATCATCATACGGAAAGTTAATAGGAAACGCTTCGAGTGATGTGGAAACGATAACATCGGCTGCAAAGATTTTTAAACAATATAATGATAATTTCTCTACATTAGTATATAATCTTTCAGCTGGAAATGCTATTTACGATATTATGCAAGGTGTTGATTACGACATTCAATCGTATTTGTACGATACGAGGAAAGCACCGAAAGATACAGTATGGTATCAGAAAATAGATAGTTATATTAATGAACTAAGTCGTTTTGCATTAATGGGAACGATTACCGCAAAAAACGGTTGGCTTATTAATAATGGCATTTATTATACAGGTAGGCTCGGTTCGTTCCATAGTACAGGAACGAAAGGATTACAAGTTGTAACAGATGCGATGAAAATTTATCCGTATTTAGGGGAGCAATATTTCGTAGCTGCTGAGCAAATCGCGACGAATTATGGCGGAAAAGATGCAAATGGTAAAGTGGTGAATTTAGATCAAATAAGAGAAGATGGAAAGAAAAAATATTTGCCAAAAACGTATATGTTTGATGATGGGGCAATTGTTTTAAAAGCTGGAGATAAAGTGACAGAAGAAAAAGTAAAACGTTTATATTGGGCGGCAAAAGAAGTGAAGGCACAATTCCATCGTACGGTTGAAAGTGATCAACCTTTAGAAAAAGGAAATCCTGATGATGTATTAACGATGGTTATTTATAATAGCCCAGCAGAATATCAGTTTAATCGTCAATTGTACGGATATGAAACGAATAATGGTGGTCTTTATATAGAAGGAACAGGTACGTTCTTTACTTATGAGCGTACGCCAGAAGAAAGTATTTATAGTTTAGAAGAATTATTCCGACACGAGTTCACGCATTATTTACAAGGTAGATATGAAGTACCAGGGTTATGGGGTCAAGGGAAAATATATGAAAATGAAAGATTATCTTGGTTTGAAGAAGGGAATGCTGAATTTTTTGCAGGGGCAACGAGAACGGATAATGTTGTACCGAGAAAGAGTATTATAGGAGGATTATCTTCAAACCCAGCAGAGCGTTATACGGCAGAGCGAACGTTAAATGCAAAGTATGGAACATGGGATTTCTATAATTATTCCTTTGCTTTACAATCGTATATGTACAATAAGAGATATGATATGTTTGATAAAATACATGATCTTATTAGGAAAAATGATGTAACAGCATATGATGCATATCGCTCTACATTAAGTAAAGATGCGAATTTAAATAAAGAATATCAAGATTATATGCAAATGCTATTTGATAATCGTGAGAAATATAACGTACCATTAGTATCAGACGATTATTTAGCAAATCATGCACCGAAACCAGTTTCAGATATTGCGGCAGAAATAACGGCGGAAGCAAAATTGAAAAATGTATCAGTGAAGAAAAATAAATCAAAGTTCTTTAATACATTCACACTACAAGGAACATATACAGGAACTGCAGCAAAAGGAGAATATGAAGATTGGAAAATAATTACACAAAACGTTAATGATACGTTAAAACGTTTAAGCGCAAAAGAATGGACAGGCTATAAAACGGTAACAGCATACTTCGTAAATTATCGCGTGAATGCATCAGGACAATTTGAATATGATGTTGTGTTCCACGGTATTAATACAGAAGAAGGTGCAGAGAATAAAGCGCCAGTTGCGGTTATAAACGGTCCGTATAGTGGAAATGTGAATGAAGCAATTTCATTTAAAAGCGACGCATCAAAAGATGAAGACGGGAAAATTACTTCATATAAATGGGAGTTTGGAGACGGTACTGTAAGTAATGAGAAAAATCCAACTCACGTATATACAAAAGAAGGAGCGTATACAGCGAAATTAACAGTAACAGACGATAAAGGAGCAACTAATACTGCTACAGCGACTGTAACTGTTCAAAAGAAAGAAGATAACAGTTTAGAAAAAGAACCGAATAACTCATTCCAAACAGCAAACAAACTGCAGTTAAATCAAGTTTTACGTGCTAGTTTAGGAAATGGAGATACAAGTGATTTCTTTGAAATTAATGTGGAGACTGCTAAAAATCTTCAAATTAACGTAACGAATGAAAATAATATCGGAATGAACTGGGTACTTTATTCTGAAGCAGATTTAAATAATTATGTTACGTATGCTCAGCAACAAGGGAATAAACTAGTAGGTAGTTACTACACGTATCCAGGGAAGTATTATTTACATGTGTATCAGTATGGTGGTGGAACAGGGAATTATACGGTGGAAGTAAAGTAGTAAAAGGGGAGTTGTCTTTTTCAATGAACGGCACAAGGTCTGTACTTTAATGAAAAAACAACTGTAGGAAATGTCCCTAACGATAATAACAAATTAAGTGTCGAGAGATGCTATATTTACATTAAACAAATCTAATTAGTAAAAGAGATAAACTATTATTTCATCCAGATGTAAGAAAAGTTATAAATATTAAGTGCGTTTACTGTAATTAAACTAAAGGATCAGAGTGTATCTGTAACAATAGATAAGCTCTGACCCTTATTATTTTATAAATTTAAGATAATTAATAAGTAAGCTAGCTAGCGGGATTCTTAAAATTCATTTATATAATTAACTAAACAGAAAATTTTTATCACATTGGCAAGGGATACTAATAGAAAAGCGTGTCCCTTTACCTAATTCACTCTCTATCTCTATATCTCCGTTTAATTCTCTAATAATACTATAAGCAATCATAGTACCAAGCCCAGTTCCTTTTTCTGTTGTTGAATAGAATGGCAAAGCAATTCGTTTTATTTGTTGAGATGACATCCCAATTCCTGAATCAATAATATCAATTATGATATTTCCTTTTACTTTTTGTATATTTATTTGTAATAATCCACCATTTTTCATAGCCTCAATTCCGTTTTGGATGATGTTGTTTAGACAGAGTTTGAATTTTTCGGGGTCCCCATTTATATAAAAGGAATCTGTACTATTTTGTTTGATTTCAACTTTGTATGATAGAGCGAGTGGTGAAATAGTATCTTTCACCTGATTTAAAATGTGATTAATATCTATTTTCTCTTTTAGGGTGTTCTGTGGTTTGGTTAAAGATAAATAGTTATTAATAGTAGATTGTATTTGCTGCATTTCAATTAACATGATTTCTAAGTATTGATCCTGAGATAGCTTAGAGGCATGTTTTTCATTTAATAATTGAGTGAATCCATGTACCGTGGTTAGTGGATTGTGGATTTCGTGTGCAATTGACGCCGCTAGTTCGCTAGCTATATAAAATTTTTCAGCCCGTTGCAGTTTTTCTTCCATTTTATATTTCTCAATCATTCCCTCTATTAAATAAACTGATAATAATACTGTGAAAATATTAATGACTATATAATTTAATAAAAATTCTATGAGAGTAGAGTCTATTTTCCCTCCTGTATTTATTTGAGTTACAATACCGCAAATAGAAAGTGAAGTTGTACATACTAAAATAAGGAGTAAGCTTAATAATACTTTTTTTTCTTTAATATACATAGGTAATAGGTAACGAAAGAGCATTGTTATACCAAAAATAATAGTGAAGATAATAAATGATGGAAGAACGCCATTTCCGCCTAAGTAAAACCGATAAGAAAGATATAAAATTCCTATAAAAATAATGTTTTTTGTATTTCCATATAGAAAAACTAATATAATAGGAATAAAACGTAAATCATAAATAAATCCCACATGTAAATGAAAAGGAAAAGTCATACAAAAAATAATAGCAATGGAGGAAAGGATAGAAAATAACATATTATTACATGTTGTTTTTTCTTTAAACTCTAGCCAAAATACGTGATAGCTAAGGATACAAATTATTATAATAAAGGTATTTAATAAAAGAGTAGAAATTCCCATAGTTTTGCATCTCCGATAGTTTGTAAGTAGAATTATGTATGAGTTGGACATAGATGTTTAGTATTAGTAGACTTTTTATCTAAAAAAGGAAGGGTACTTGAAAAACATGCTGTTATATTACTCGTATTAAAATTGATAAGGAAAATAGAAAAAATCTATTTAAATTTATGTACATATGAAATTATCAACTAACTTTTGTATGGGTAAAATCGGGATTTAGTTACTGATAAAATAAGGTTTTTAAAGTATGAATATTCTGTGAAAATGATATGCGTGGTGACTTCTGTTTTGTAGCCTCCGTTATATTAACATGGAATATATCAAATTACAAAGTGAAATTTTAGAAAAATTTTATTAGTACATTTTATCTGAAATAGAAATGCTATTTATGTGAGTATTTTGGTACTTACTCGTATAAAACTTTGTTAGAAAAAGACTTTAAAATTTACATGTTTTTTATGAAGCGTAATATTGTAGCTTTATCTATGTGGGGTTCTCAATAACTGTTAATACAAAAAGTTAAGATATATAGTTTTATAGATATGAATTATTACATAAAAACGCACTTGGAAAAGGATGTATGATGGTAATAGAATACAAACATCAAGGGGGAACTTAAAATGAAGTTAAATAAACTAGTGCTTAGTTGTGGAGTAGTTTCAGCATTAACACTTGGTGTGTTAGGGAATAATACTTATGCTGAAGAAGTACACAAAACGAATGATCCAATTCATGTAGTTGAACATGTTTCTGCAGACTTATTATTAACCCAAACAATGGATTATAGTGGCGAGGCTGAAACTTCTTTCGTATATGATGGGAGTACTGACTTAAGCTTCTCTATGAAAAATAATGGTCAAAATACAATGGGATATAGTGTAAAAGGTCCAAATACAGAGCTAATTGTTGGTGGTTATATAAAACCTGGAGAACAACAAATTAATGTTACAAATGTACGGAATGCTTTATCTCCATTACCGAATGGAACATATAAAATTTACGTTTCAAATGATGATGGTTCTAAGGGGCAATTCCAAGTTTCAGTAAGATCTATGAATTAAATTTAAAACGCTTTGTTTTTAAGTTAATTTAATCTTTACTTATTGGAAAGAAGCTAAATTGAATTGAGAATTACCGATAAAAATGAAAACGAGCACCTTATCTAATTGTGAGAGGGTGTTCTTTTTTGCTATTAAACAGAAAACAATTACTTCCAACCACCTATAAATATATTTTGATATTTTCATTGCTAATCTACTAGTTTGTGTCAACGAGAGAATGTCTACTATAAAAGATATTAAAATAAAGATGATGTAACATTCAGCTAAATTATATGGGGAAATAGAAAAACCACTCTTATATGAGTGGTTTTTAGTAATTATTTTTAGGTTATACATTTAAAATTAGGCTAAGTTATAGAAATAATAAACATTTAATCCCGCATTAACTGGCAGTAAGACTCCCACCTCAAAATTCAGCGGAAGCAAAGAAGTTAGGTGGGGGTCGGGCTGCCAGTAAACGCCCGATTGGTTCAACTAATAATCAGTGGGGGATGAACAAAACCCCCACTGATTAAAGTTTCACTTTATCCGTTGTGATTATTTTGGTTCTGGATAATGATTGTAGTAAGAGATTCTAATAAATTCTTGGTAGACATTTGTTAATTTGGCATCTCTAAGAGCATCGTTGAATTTTTGCATACGTACACTACCTTGAGCGTAGCCTCCACCTGGGGCATAAGGGTTTCTAGCTTCAAAGTCATCCAAAAATACTTTTAATTTTTTATAGTCTTGAGATTGATAGAAAGCCACGGCCTCTTCAGGAGTGACATCAAAGTAAGAGGATGATGTTGAGTTATAAGAAGCTGCTTGAGCAGTAGGTGCCTCTAGCATAGTTGCAGCTCCACCGAACATAGTAAGCGCCATAGAAGATACAATAATTTTTTTAAACATAATAAAACCTCCATGTAGAATATTGGACTAATAGCAATCCTGTAATCATTATAGTTACATTAAAAATGATTATCAAATGCAATGTTGCATAATGTATCCTGCTATTTGTGGGCAGTAAGGCTCAAAGCAGAGAAGTTAGATGGGGATCGGGCTGAATAAAGTTTTACTTTATTCTTTGAATGAAGAGTCACCCTTATATCTCAATGAAGGAGCGTAATAGAGAATTAATAGATTAAAAGAGGTGTATAAATTACTCGGATTAACAAGAAAATGAAAAGGCTATTTTTAATAAGGGGAAGGTTAATAGAAGATTAATAACTGGAGCAAAGGAATTGCTATTTATATATTTAACATACATATTTGTCTTTTAAATTGTAGGCGTGTTTTAGAATTTGTATATAGTAAATTCGTTAAAAAACTTGATAAATAATAAAATGTGTAAATTTTTTGACTATTTCATTAAAATTATTTAATATTTGTAATTTATTGTTTTATAATGATAATCGGGTCGATCGTGAATGTTTTAGATATTGCGATATATACTCGGATTAATTTATTCTAGGGAGGTTACAAAATTGGGTAAGAGAGTCATTATAAGAGTTTTTACATTATTATCAGTACTGGCATTATTCCTTAATGTATTTTTACCTAGGGCTAGTGCAGAGGTTATGACGCACGAGAAATATTCAATGAACTGGAGTTATAGTAATAGTTTAGGAAAGCACATTCGAACTGAAATGATTAAAAATTCAAGTGGTCAAATTGCTTATTGCTTAACTCTTGGACTAAAATCACCAAATGGTGAAGATCTTCCTGAAATGGGGAAAACAGATAATGTAGTATATAGGGTCCTATTAAACGGTTTCCCGCAAAAAAGTGTTCAGCAGTTGGGAGTAGCTAATCAGAATGAGGCACACTACGCAACTCAGCTTGCAGTTTGGAATGCATTAGGTCAACTTGATGTAAATGAATTAAAACATGAGAATAAAAATGTTGAAAAAGCAGCTAAGGCTATTATTAGTAATGCTAATAATAGTGAGGAGACTCAAGATGTTTTTATGAATGTGATTCCTGCTGAAAAGCAAAAAGCAGAATTAAAGGGTGAATTCTTCGAAACAAATCTATATTCAGTACAAACAAATGCTAAGGGTGGTTCTTATAAAGTAGTAGCAAAAAATGCACCTAATGGAGTAAAAATTGTTAGTGAAAATGGTGAAGTGAAAGATCAACTTTCAGTTGGAGAGAAATTCCGTATCCAAATTCCTAAAAATACTAAAACAGGTGAATTTAATCTAAGTGTTGCTGCAAACTTAACAAAAGTTCAAGCAATTGCTTACCGTGGTACGGATACTGTTCAGAATGCTACAGTACTATTAGAAAGAAATGAAGAAAAGCTTAGTAGTGATCTTGCAGTAAATTGGGAAGCAGCTGGTTCTTTAAAAATTAAAAAGGTTGGAGAAAATGGAGAAGTTTTAGCTGATGCAGTATTTGAGGTCTTTAATGCAAATAATGAATCAGTTGGAAAAATCACGACTGGTGCTGATGGTATAGCAGAATTAAACAACTTACCAATTGGTACTTACACATTAAAAGAAATTAAAGCACCAACAGGCTATGTTTCAGATGATAAACCACAAACTATTGAAGTTAAGACAGGAGAAACAGGAGCTGTCCAAATAGTAAATAACAAAGTAAAAGGTAACATCGAAATTAAAAAGCTTAGTGATTCAGGAAAGGTTTTACCAAATGTTGAATTCACAGTCTTCACTGAAGATGGTAAAGAAGTGAAAAAAGTAGTAACAAAAGAAAATGGAATTGCAAACGTTGAAGGTCTTACGTATGGTAAATATTATTTCTTAGAGACACAAACACCTAATGGATATATTGGAAATAAAACAAAGTATCCTTTTGAAATTAAAGAGCACAATAAAACACTTACTTTTACAGTGGAAAATACAGAAGTAAAAGGTAGTGTAAAATTACTTAAAGTGGATAATGAAGATGTTAGTAAAAAATTAGAAGGTGCAGAATTCGAGCTAAAAGATGCAAGTGGAAAAGTAATTGGTGAATATAAAACAGATAAAAATGGTGAGATTAACGTCAAAGATTTAGCGTATGGTAAATATTCATTTGTAGAAAAGGCTTCTCCAAATGGTTATGTTCTTGTTAAAGAACCAATTATGTTCGAAATAAAGGAACATGGAAAGATTATTGAGTTATTGGCAGTTAATCATCTTATCAAAGGTGATCTAGAAATTACAAAGGTAGATGTAGCTGATGGAAATAACAAGCTTCCAAATGCAGAATTTACGATTTATAACGAAGCAGGAAAAGAAGTAGTAAAAGGAAAAACAGACGATAAAGGAATCGCTAAATTTGAAAAGTTACCATTTGGAAAATACACATATAAAGAAACTGTTGCACCAAAAGGTTATGTATTAAATGAAGAAACGTTCTCTTTTGAAATTAAAGAGAATGGTCAAATCATTAAACACATTGTCAAAGATGAAAAGATTCCTTCAATAAAAACAACAGCTACTGATAAAACAGATGGTACAAAAGAAATGCACACGTCTAAGTCTGTAACAATCCAAGATAAAGTGGAATACAAAGATCTACAAGTAGGTAAAGAGTACACTGTAAAAGGTAAATTAATGAATAAAGAGACTAATAAACCATTAGTTGTAAATGGTAAAGAAGTAACTGCTGAAACGAAGTTTACACCAACAGAAGCAAATGGTTTTATTACACTAGATTTTACTTTTGATGCAACTGGTTTAGAAGAAAAAGAAGTAGTAGTATTCGAAGAGTTACTGAAAGACGGAAAAGTTGTTACGACACATGCTGATATCAATGATAAAGGTCAAACAGTTAAGTTCGTTAAGCCATCAGTAAAAACGACAGCTACAAACAAAGCTGATGGTGGAAAAGAGATTCATTCAAAGGATTCTATCACTATTCAAGACAAAGTGGAGTATACTAACTTAGTTGTAGGTAAAGAGTACACTGTAAAAGGTAAACTTATGAACAAAGCTATTAACAAACCATTATTAATTGATGGAAAAGAAGTAACAGCTGAAACGAAGTTTACTGCAAAAGAAAAGAACGGTTTTGTAACATTAGACTTTACTTTTGTTGGTGCTGAACAGCAAGGAAGAGAAGTAGTCGTGTTTGAAGACTTATTACATGAAGGTCAAGTAATTGCAACTCATGCTGACATTAATGATGTAGGTCAAACAGTTCGGTTTGTAGAACCTTCTATTAAAACGACAGCTACAAATAAAGCTGATGGTTCTAAAGAGTTAGACGCTTCTAAATCTGTAACAATCCAAGATAAAGTGGAATACAAAGACTTAATCGTGGGTAAAGAGTACGTTGTAAAAGGTAAACTAATGGATAAAGCAACAAACAAGCCATTATTAGTTGATGGTAAAGAGGTAACAGTAGAATCTAAGTTTACTGCTAAAGAGAAGAATGGTTCTATCATACTAGATTTCACATGTAATGCTTCTGCATTACAAGGTAAAGAAGTAGTAGTATTTGAAGAACTGTATCAAGATAATATATTAATAGCTATTCACGCTGAAATTGAAGATAAGGGACAAACAGTGAAATTTAAAGAGGTAAAGCCGGAACAACCTAAACCAGAACAGCCGAATTCGGATGAAAATACTCCAACACCAGAGCAACCTAACGAGCAAGTAAAAGAACAACCACAACCTAAGAAAGAAATCCAATCTAAAATTGGATGGTTACCACAAACAGGTACTAATCTTACAAGTTGGATCTCTATGGCTGCAGGAGCATTACTGTTAATTGTTGGTGGAGTGATTTTCTTAAAACGTAAAAATGCATAGAAATTAAAAATAAGCACATCTGTTTTTATAACAAGATGTGCTTATTTTTATCATTTTAGCCAAGAAAACTCCTATATTTAAGTCTGAATGGCATTTAAAATAGCAACTTTATTTGTAGTAAATAATACATAATTTTGTTTTACTGTTTTAATTAAAATACGGTCTGTTGTCCCATAAGCTGCTCCAATACGTATTACATCTACGTCTTCAACACCAGCATAGGTAGCATCTTCGGTAACCTCAATCACATCACGTAATGGAATTGTAATCTCCGCCAATTGCCATGAAATAATTAACTCTTCATTTGTTTTTTTTACATTAATGCCTAGCATTATACCAAGACCCTTCAACAATAATATGCTACACTTCTAATCTCATTATATAAATTTTTAGATTTTTTATCTATATGTAGCCATAGAATTTATTTATATTTGTGAGCATCTTAATGATGTCAAACAAATAGAAGGATATACAGTCTTTCTATTAAGAAATATGTTAAGAACAAAAGTTCACTTCAAATTAATATGAATTTGATATGGTTGAGATATTATGAACGAGAAACAGTAAGAGTTGCAGGAAGGAAATGAATAATGAGACTTAAATTAGTAGGGATTTTCAGTTGTGTAATTATGATGTTAGGTATTTTTATAATTTACACCAATCAATCTATTGGTAAAGAACCAGATAAGACGAACTATGAATCTCGTGAAAACTCCATAAATAAAGAGAAAGATAGTAGAGGAAAAGGGCAATCAAAATACAATGAAAGTTCTTTTGCTAGTATACAGGCTGTAGTTAATAAGGAATATGGATTACCCGAAGACTATAAACCAGAGGATTTAGTTGTACCAAATGTACCATTCTCATTTAGTGGAACGGTAGAAAAGAGCCACCTCCGTAAAGAGGCGGCAGAAGCACTGGAAAAGTTATTTGATTTAGCAAAGCAGGAGGGGATTCAGTTAAATGCTGTTTCGGGATTTCGTTCCTATGACTATCAACAACGACTGTATGCGAACAATGTGAAAAGAAAAGGACAAGAGCATACGGATCGCTTCTCGGCAAAACCAGGACATAGCGAACATCAAACAGGGTTAACAATGGATGTTTCTTCTAAAAGTGCGAACAATGAATTAGAGCTATCTTTTGCTAATACGAAGGAAGGAAAATGGCTGAAAGAAAACGCGCATCGTGCAGGGTTTATCATTCGTTATCCTAAGGGGAAGGAAAGTATTACAGGTTATGCATATGAACCTTGGCATATTCGCTATGTAGGAGATATTGCTGAAAATATATATGAACAAAAGCAGACTTTAGAAGAATACATGAATCTATGAAAATAGAATTGAAGAATTAAACGGGCTATCAATAGACGTGAGATTGTAAAAGGCAGGGGATATAAATTAAGGTGTTTTTTAATTTTTTTAGTGAAGAGGGAAGGTATCCCTCTTCTTTTTTCATTCCTTGTAAAATTTGAGGATGTCTTAGGGGAGTGAAAAGATGGATTGTGTAGGTGTATTAATAAAGGCTACTTTCGATGGCTTCTGGAGATGTTTTTTGAGGGAATATATTCATTGCAGCAATTGACTATATTATAGGAGCATTCACGTTGGGATATAACAGAGAATTATAGAGTAAAGTAGGATTCAAAAGCATTGTTAACAATGTGGGTGTTATAAGTTATTTTCCTATCAAAACAATTAGTTTTTGTTCAAAATTTAAGAGTGTTATTTTATTATATCTAGTAACTATTTATATTATTTAATAATTACTTGATTTACTATTAAGGTGATTATCTTACAAAATTGTAAGGTTATTTTAATTGACACTCGTATGTATAAGTAACTATACTAGTTACAAAATGTTGGTGAGTATATTTAATAATCTTTATCTATAAGTGTATGTCCGAGGATTATTTTTGGAGCAATAATTCGATTTTAAATTTATTATCTGATATATATTAATATAAACAACTTAATCTATTCTTTATTCAAGGTCGTATTATTTAAAGATTAATTATAAATGATATATTTACCAAATTGTAATAATTTGATAGAGGTGTTACATTTTGAAATACAAATTAATTGCTACAGGAATTCTTGCTGGAAGTCTATTAACCTACTCATCTAATACATTTGCAAATACTCATAAGTTCCCAGATGTTCCTGCATGGGCGGACAAATCCGTTAATTATTTAGTTGATAAACAGGTATTGAATGGCTATCCAGACGGAACGTTCGGTTCAAATGACTCATTAGACAGAGCTTCGGCTACAAAAATTATGACAAAAGTTTTAGGTATACAAATTGACTCTAATGCAAAACCATCATTTACAGATTCACAAAACCACTGGGCTACTCCGTATATTGCTGCTGCTGAAAAAGCTGGTATTGTTAAAGGTGAGGGAAATGGAATCTTCAATCCATCCGGAAAAGTAACTCGTGCTGCTATGGCTACGATGCTAGTAAATGCATATAAACTACAAAGCGCAGCAAATCATAATGAGCAGGTTAAATTTGAAGATTTAAAAGGGCATTGGGGAGAAAAATATGCCAATATTTTAATCGGTTTGAAAATTTCCAATGGTACTGAGAACGGTTGGCAACCAAATAGATTTATAACACGTGCTGAAGCTGCTCAACTTACTGCAAAAACAGATATGATGCAACATCGTCCCCAAAACCCATTAGAAAGCAAAACAATCATTATTGATCCTGGACATGGTGGCGAAGATCCTGGGAAATCCACAAAGGGATTACCTGAAAGTAAGATTGTACTAGACACTTCTTTACGTCTACAACAATTACTTGAAAAGCATACACCATTTACAGTTTTATTAACTCGTCAATCTGATAATAGACCGGGGCATGATCAAAAAAGTTCTTTACAGGAACGTGTTAAATTTGCTAAGAAAAATCAGGGTGATATCTTTATAAGCGTACATGCAAATGCTTTTAATGGTAATGCAAAAGGGACAGAAACATATTACTATAAATCTTCTAAATCCGAAAAAACAAATCCTCATGTGGAAGAAAGTCGTGTTTTAGCAGAAAAAATTCAAACACGTTTAGTAGAGGCACTTCAAACACGAGACAGAGGAGTTAAACATGGAGACCTTCATGTAATAAGGGAAAATGACATGCCAGCTGTGTTGACGGAACTGGCGTTTATAGATAATGGTATTGATTACAGTAAATTATCTACGGAAGATGGCAGACAAATTGCAGCAGAAGCCATTTATGAAGGAATTTTAGATTATTATGAATGGAAAGGAAATAATGTATCTGAATATAGGCTGTAATAAGTAATTGAAAATATAGTAATTCTCGAAATGAAGAATTCTATAATTTTTTTGTATTTTTTTAAACAATAATTTTAAATTTGTATTTTATGTTTTAATATTATTGATAATAGTTATCAATAATAGTGAGAGGAAGATTAGTGAAACATGTGTTTTTAGTTAGTGTCATAAAAGTTAATGAATTTCTATATTGTATGGCTATGAATCTATCTCTATTTTTGCGAACTAGAAATAATATATTTATATCTTTTAAATGTTTAAGAAGGAGTGGCTGTCTGTATGAAAAAAGCAAAAGAAATAGCTAAATGTGTTGCGGTAGCGTCCGTTATTATGTCTGGATCATTTAGTTTACAAGCAACATCTGCATTTGCAGATTCTAAAGGAACTGTAGAAAATCTTCAAAATGGTGGGAAGGTCTATAATAGTTTTAAAACTACTTATGACATGAAGCAGAATATCAAAAATTCGATAAAGGTTTCTTTTATTGAGGATCCTTACGCAGATAAAAAGATTGCAATTGTGACCACTGATGGTAGTAATATTGATGCTAAATATACAGTTAATAGTGGATACTATAACGCAGGCTTAAAATGGCCATCAGCTTATCATACTGAAGCAGAAATAACAAGTGGTGATAGTGCTCAGTTCCATAAAGCTGCCCCAGTTAATACAATGACTTCAGCAAAGGTCACTTCTGAGGTAGGGTATACACTTGGTGGAAGTGTTAAAGTAGGAGTAAATGATAAAGGGCCAAATGCCGATGCAAGTATCACAGGTAGCTTTGCTTGGAAAGAAAGTGTATCTTATGATCAAGTAGATTATAAAACGGTATTAGAGACTCACACAGATAAGAAATTAAATTGGAAAGTAGGATTCTTTGTGAATTAAGCAATATCAACGGTTAGAATAGTGTTGGTAACATCTTGGTAACGATTATACCAAATCGTTCTCCATAAAAGCAACTACTTCCGCTTGTTTTGATGGATATAAATGACTATAAGTATTTAAAGTTGTTGCAACATCTGAATGACCTAAACGTTGTGCTACTATAAGTGGACTAACACCTTTATTTATTAGATATGATGCATGAGAATGTCGGAATTCGTGTAGCACGATCTTTTTTACTTGGGCGATTTTTATATATTTTATAAATTTTTGTCGTAAGGTACTCGAAGATATACTATTGTAAAACTCACCAAAAACTACATAATCACTTTTAACTGGTGCGTTTAGGGCGGCAGTTTTTTTTATGTCGTGTAACATATCCATTATAAAGCTAGGTAACATTATTATTCGATTAGATGCTTTTGTTTTAGGTTCCGTAACTTGCCGATTATATTCAGTTTTGTTAATGTTAATTGTTTTCTCATCAAAATTAATGTCTGACCATGTTAATGCCATAAGCTCTCCTTTTCTAGCTCCACTATAATAAAGTACTGAAAAAAATGTTTTATATAATGGATCGTCCACAGCTAAAATAAATTGTTTAAACTCTTCAAATTCCCAAAAATTCATTCGTTTATTCGATTCTTTTTCAAAATTCCCTGTAATTTTTGCGGGGTTATTTGTTAAACCATGAAATTTAATTGAGAAATTAAATATAGCAGAAAGGACTGCATGAATCTTTTTTAGATGCTTAGCTGAATACTTATTAATAATCTTATTTTGATAATTCATGACATGTTTAGGAATAATCTGCTCCACCTTTAAATTTCCAAACTCTATTACTAAATGATTGTAGATTACATTTTTTATTGTTTCTATTGATGATTGCTTTCTTCTTTGCGAATACCAATTAAAATAGCTATCAGCAGCTTGAGAAAAAGTTAAACTTGAAGTTGTCTCCTTTTCCACTAACATTTTTGCTTCAGCTTCCCGTGCCTCTTTCTTTGTTTTGAACCCACGACGTTTTACTTGTTTTAGTGTTCCATCGAATTGTCGGATTCTAGTGACGAAGTAGTATGTTCCACGTTGTTCATCTTTATAGATTACCAAAGGAATTCCCCCTTGTATGCGTATAGAATTATAAATAAATTAATTGTTTAGAAAATAGTATAACATTGTGTTTTATAAAAAGAAAAGACGCTTCAATTAAATTGAGCGCCTATTTCAAAAATATATGGCATAGAAGAGTTAGGAATACCATTAAATAATACCATATTTAGGTTTTTCAGAACTTGAGAAAACTTCCATATTATTAAGTATCAAAAAAAAGATGCTCTAATGAGAACATCTTAATAATCGATTTAAGTTTGAAGAAATAACAATTGGTAAACGGCTAATTTTATGTTATGCCATTTGTTAATAAAAGGAGACAGTCCAATAAAAAGAATCCGCTACAATCTGCAACGGATTCTAGTCTTAGAAGTTTGAAGCAACTAAGACGTTTTGTGATGGAAATTCGAATATAACATATGACGTTTAAAAACCAAATGGACCTTATAGGATTTGAACCTATGACCGGACGGTTATGAGCCGTCTGCTCTGACCAACTGAGCTAAAGGTCCTTGTATGGATAGTATATCAGCGTGTATAAAAAAAGAAAAGGCACAATCAATATGAAAGTGCCTTTTCTTTCAGCTTAATATTTCTTTAAATAAATAGAGGTGTACCTCTTTTATTGGGATGTAAACACACCCTATAAAACAGAATCATCTTTAAATCCAGATTGTTAGCACACACAATAAAAAAGAAGCGAGGTAAATATTTAGATAAACGCTATGTCACTAGTGCGATTGACATATTACGCTCTTAATAATAAGAGAATCTGCTTTATAGAATATATCCACGTTTTTTATTGTACTACTTTTATTATGCACATGGTTTATTTTTTGGTGATTATGCAAAATTGCATTATTGCAGTTTCTATAAAACAAAAAAAGACATCCAAATAAGGATGTCTACGAAATTAAACCATCTTACTTTTAATAACAGAAGAGTAAGGGAACTCAATTATTATTAAACCATCATATTGATAAAAACAGAAAGGATACTTTTATATTATCATATAGTGCTATCTGTTAATATTGATAAAAAATAAAAGGGGATTTTTGGGGAATGGATAGAAATTAATGATTGGCTGGTTGTGAATTTTTCGTAATGGCTGGTTTTTCACCTTTAAAATTAAAATATAATAACAAAACAATGGGGGAATGGGAAACAATTGTCATTTTAGAGGAACAATTGTTGAAAAAATCAAAAAAGACAATTATTTTAAAGGGAATTGTGTTATATTGGGTGCGTATATCCAATTATGGAAGAGAATTTGCAGTTTTGAAAGTTTATGAAATTAACAAAATAATATTATTGAACATAAATAAAGACCCATAGAAGCGCGTGTAAGAGTGTCCTACCACAATTACACCGTTCCTTAACCCAGCCTTAGGAAACACTTGCCTCGTATGAGTCCATCTTAGTATATCACATTTACGCAATGTTCCTTATTGAAAAAATTGTTAGGATGGAAAATTTATGTTCGGAGAAGGGGGAAGTAAGTTTGTGAAGGAGTTAAAAGAAAGGACGATAAAAAATTCTAAAAAACATCTACAAAAAGAATTTAAGTACAATTTGATGAAAGAACTAATGAAGAAGATAAAGCAAGATATGGATGATAAAGGATTTAAGATTCGTCCATTAGCAAAGAAAGTAGGTGTGGATCGTTCTGTTATTACTGACGGAATTGTAACTGGTAAAACAGCTGAAATGAAATTAGACACATTTATGAAAATTATGGATGTTGTCTATGAAAATTTAGAAGAACGGCAAGAAGTGATACGGAAATTTATTAAACTTTCTCGAAATGATCTTAATATTCGTAAATCTTTGGTTTATTGTCAAGGTACTGGTGAGTATGATGTAATAGCAGATTTGGTGAAAATACATCAAGGAGATCGTTTATTAAATAAATATATTCGAGTGTATGAGTTATTCAACAAACGTAATCAAAACATAAAAAAAGGACAACCATTAATCGAAGAGATGGATGAACAGTTATTCTCAAGTGATGCAGAACTCCAAGTAGTAATCAATATATTATACGCTTTGTCTATGCATGACACCTTCAATATAAGAGCGATGAATCCGTATATGGATAAGGTGGAAAAAAATCTAATTGAGGTTCATGATAAATTTATAAACAATTGGTTAACAATGTTTTTCGATGAAAGGATGGCATATGTTAATTTGTTTGATGATAATTTAGAATTATGTCGTCAAAAATGTGAAAAGTTACTAAAAGAGGCTAATAATGTCCCACTAATTTATACGACTAGTATGTGTTGCATTGGCGAAAGTTATATGTTTGATGACAAATTCCTTGCTGAGAAGTGGATTTCGGATAGTATTGCTTACCTAGATAAACATGGAGTATCTCGCGAAAGCAGAAAGTATAAAGCTTTTAATACTACGCTAAATTACTTATATATCGAATTTGGTTTTAATTTAGACAAAATTAATTTCGATTACATTGATACTTCAGAATTAGGTTACTATATAGGATTGTATGAAGATAAGGAAAAAGGGTTAGAAATGATATATAATTTAGTTAAAGAACGTGGTAGTTCACCGTTTACTGATTACTACATCGCTAGGATAAATGAAGATTTAGAGGGCTTGGAAAAGGCTCTTATACGCTTTGAGCGGGTTGCAAACTACCATTATGCTAAAGCGGTACGACGTACAATTCAATTGTTAAAAAATAAGCAGGAAGAGGTCGAGAGAGTATGAGAAAAGTTGGTATACTATTGTTAAGTGTTGTCGGTGCGTTCGCACTAGTATTAAACACAGGGGTATTGGAGAAAGACCAAGCTGTTAGTAAGCAAACAAATAACGAATATGTACAATATATGAGTTCAGAACCCGGAGGGTCTTGAGTTTAATAGGAATAAATGGGAGACGTTGCCAAATGGCGACGTCTTTCGTGCTTTCTAGGCCTGGTTGATTATATGTACATGTCCAAAAAAACAACCGTAAATTTTTACCAATATAAAAAGGAGGGGTTTTGATGCTAAAAACAGTAGGAGTAGATGTTAAAGAAAAAATAAGTGAGTTAGTTGAACTTGCATATAAAGGAAATCAAGAAGCGATTGAGAAATTAATCAAAATAAAAAAAGAACTTGGTGGAAATTAATCTGCCAAGTTCTTTTTTTATAAATCATTAATCATGTTTATAATTTTTTCTCGTTTATCCGCAGGGAGCTGATTGATACGTTTCATAATATCTTCAACATCATCTATTATTTTTTTTGATGTTTCTTTATCAAAAGTTTTATGCTTTGAAAGCCCCATAATATAATCAGCAGAAACGTTTGTAACACGAGCGATATTTTCTACGGTCTCCCTACTAGGTTCGCGTTTATTTGATTCATATAGCGAAATCATTGTGTAGTTTACACCGACAGCATCTGCAAGTTCATTTTGTTTCATTTTTAAAGATTTACGAACCTCTTTTATACGACTACCCATAGTTTCAGACATTATTAAACCTCCTTTTAACTTTACGTTTATTTCTCTCTTTGTTATATATAATGTACAATAAAACTTTGCTTAAAGACAAGTTTTTTTATTTTTTTTTAGAAAAATACTTTGCAACAAGCAAATTTAATTGTACAATGTGTTTAACAAAAGAAAAATAAAGAGAAAAAGATAAACAAATACTTTGCAACAAGCAAATTTTATTATTAAATACTTTGCTTGTAGCAAAATTTTAGGGAGGTATATAGTGTGGATAATAAAAAAGACTTATCTGCTCGAGAAGCAAAAAAGGCTTACATGCGAGCCTGGAGAGCAGCTAATAAAGAAAAGGTTAAAGCAACTCAGGAACGATATTGGAAGAAAGTGGCGCAGAAAATGAATATGAAAGAAAGTGAAATTAAGAATGATTACAATCGCAATTGGTATCAGAAAAATAAAGATAAAAGAAATGATTACATGCGAGATTATTACCAAAAGAAAAAACAAAATTCTTAAGGTAACTGAAAGAAGGTGATAACAAAATGATAGAGGAAAGCAAGTTTTCATTAATGATAGTTGCAATCTTGATTTGTATAGTCTCTTTAGCAGTTTGTTTTTTGGATGAGCCAATTGAAAAGTTTATAAAGGATGATGATAGAGATGTATAAAAACCTATTTATTGTTCGAAGAGAACATCGTATGACGCAAGAGGATGCTGGGAAGTTAGTAAACATATGCCAGCAAACGTATTACCTAAAGGAAAAAGGAAAACGTGATTTTACTCTTACAGAAGCAAAATTACTCGCACAACATTTTAAGACAACAGTAGACGACCTATTTGCGAAGTAACTGGAGGGGAATTTTAATGAAAAACGGTAAAAAATTGACAAAGCGTGAAAAAATGCACCTTAAATCATACAAATTGAATCCTGAAAGCTGGTTAATCTTTAAGAAGGTAGATGGCGAATTACATTTAGTTCATCGTCACACAAACTCAATACGAGTCATTCCAAGTGCATAGGGTGGTGGACTGGACAAGCATTATTAAAATTTAGGAGGGCTTTACATGGATGGATTAACAGTAGCAAACGAACTGGTATTTGCAAGTAATGGTGAGGTAGTAACAGATAGTTTGACAATTGCTGAGATGTTTGGAAAGGAGCACAAAAATATAAAACGAGATATCTTAGAAACAATTTCGAAATTAGCAAGTCTACAACATAATGCTGAAGTGGATGAACTAGGTATTAATTTTAATACGCTCAAATTTGAGCCCATTGAATATCGAGATAACCGCAATCGAATACAAGAAAAATACATTTTAAACTTCGATGCGTTTATGCTCGTAACTATGAGTTATACAACGCAAAAAGCAATGTTGCTAAAGGTAAAATACATCAATGAGTTTAACCGTATGAAAAACTATATTCAGAGCCAGCAACAAGTTCCTACAGATCCAATGAGTATCTTAAAGCTTACTTTTGAAGCGCTAGAAGGGCAAAAGCAAGAACTCCAGCACATCAAATCAGATGTCAAAGATTTAAGAGAAAATGCTCCGTTATTCGCTGTAGAATGCGATGAAATATCAAATGCAGTCAAGCGTCATGGCGTTGCGCTATTAGGTGGTAAACAGTCTAATGCGTACCAGCATGCGGGGATTAGAGGTAAAGTCTACCGTGATATCTATAAGCAGCTGTATCGTGAATTTGGAGTAACAAGCCATAAAGCAATTAAACGTGGTCATTTAGCACTCGCAACAAAGATTGTTGGAGAGTATACGTTACCTATTGTGCTGAGTGAGAAAATTAATATAGTAAACTCTCAAATTAAGTTTTCTGAGATGTAGAGCAAGCCGAAAGGGGGAGATAACCATGATGGAAGAAAGTATTGTATCACTATGTATTGTTGGGTTTGGCATCTGTGGGCTTTTATTTGCTGTTTATGCTCTAGATAAACCAATCAAAGAATTTACAAAAGATGTGGAATGAATTTGAGGGGAGAAAGCGCTATGACGTTATCAGTTTTAAAGAAAGATGTAAAGAAAAAACAAATACTAGATGAATTCTTGCAGCATTGTGAAAAGAAGCAAATAGAGGCAATTCAAAAGAATGATCCATTGTTACTTTGTACTTGGATTAAAGAAGCAAGATTGGCTCGAAGGGAGCTTATAGCGCTATATCGTGAGAAAGAAAAACATGATACCCAACTTGAACGGGATCGTAAAAGCATTCTAGGGATTGTGGAACATTTAAAAAGTAGAGGTATTAATGCTTCAACTGTAGGGAGGGCACATCATAGTACGCTTTCTGAGGAGTGCTATTAAAAGTGAAAAAGCCCTATAGAATAGGACTTCTTCTGTACATAGGTCATACTACTTGAAGTGCACTGACATTCATCATAAATAGTATATCAGATATATTCTGAATTATCTTCATGTAAATGCTTCCAAAATGACGAAAAGACCTATAATAAGGTCTTCTCATCGGCAATATCAGTCTAGAACAGTATACCTAACAGGAGTGAGTTAAGTAACCGGAATGCTTTTATAGTATAGCAAACTATTATATCTAAAAACAAGAAGGGATGGTAAAAGAAAATGACAGCAGAAGAATTATTTAAAGAAAAACAATATTTAGTAATTGCGGCAATCAAGCAACAATTTGGAAGTATCGCAAGAGCTGGACAGATTGCAGAAATAAACAATATGGATTTGGAGGATTTAATTCAAGTTGGCCATCTGTATTTATGGGAGCATTGTGTGAATTATGATCCAGAGAGAGTAGATACATTCAATGCATACGTGATGAAAGGTATGAAATGGGCAATGAGTGATGAGCTTCACTTGAAAGGAACGCCTTTTAAGATAAGCAGACGAGTTGGTCATGAGGAACGAAATAAAATGAATATTCATTCGATTGATTTACATCGAGATGAGGAAACAGTAAACGAATTCTACGCAGTTTCTCCAATTGATGTGGAAGAAGAAGTAATGTTATCTATTGAATTTGAAGAAGTAACAAGTGTACTTGAAGAAAAAGAAAAGTCAATTATACTGCACGTTGGTGAGGGGTATACCACAGAAGAAATTGCTATCAAATTAGAGATGAAAAAATCTACTGTTCATACAAGAAAGACACGGGCATTTTTAAAGATGAATCCAGATTATAAGCCACTAAAACAAAAATCCTTTTTCTTAGGGAAAAGAATGATAAAGAGAAACCACCAGTTGGGGCTGGTGATTTAATAGAAACATATATGTTGTCCATAGTAACACATGTTGTCCACGAGATGCAAAAAAAGACCTGTTATAGCAGGTCAAAAGTCAGGGTATTTCGTGAAAGAATACAACTTATTCATCATTCTAACAGGAAAAAGTGAAAAGTAAAAGATTGAAAATAAAAAAAATTAAATCTTTTTGTTGAGAAATATCAAATACCCTAGCAGTAAAGATATATTGAAAAAATGTTAGATAGAGAAGGGTGACGGGGATGAATACCAATGTAATAAAAGTCGCAAGAATAAACCTGCA
This sequence comes from Noccaea bulbosa, assembly GCA_900406535.1. NCBI lineage: Eukaryota > Viridiplantae > Streptophyta > Magnoliopsida > Brassicales > Brassicaceae > Noccaea > Noccaea bulbosa. The sequence goes on from OVBJ01000002.1 coordinate 83,803, forward strand.
AGGTAACACTTTAGACCAAGGTTGGTTTAAGTATCTTACTTTAGAAAATGGCAAGCCCTATATGGTTGCGATTACAATACTTAGCGAAATTTTTTATTGGTATAAACCAACTGAGATAAAGGATGAAAGAACAAATGAAATCCAATATAAACAAAAATTTAAAGCAGACAAACTGCAAAAAAGTTATCAACAATTGGCTGATTCATTTGGTTTTACCAAAAGACAAGTACAAGAAGCATGCAAAGACTTAGTAAAAAGAGAATTAATTGCAATTGAATTTCGTACGATCATAGTTAACGGAACGAGGCATAACAACGTTATGTATGTGGAACCAATTGTGAAGAACATCGAAAAAATTTCTATTTTATATCAAGACCCTATCACATCAGAAAGTGACACCCTCCCACATTCTAATGAGAGAGACTCCCACATTAAAACGAAGGAGGCTCTCACATTGAAACGTGGGACAAATACAAAGATTACTACAGAGATTACTACAAATAAAAAGACTTCTTGTCACAAGTTTGAAACTTGCGACATGGAGCATGCCAAATTGTTATTTCAGTTAATTTTAGAAACCAATTCAGAACATAAAGAACCGAACTTCGAGAAGTGGGCCAATGAATTTCGCTTAATTCGTGAAAGAGACAAGAAAACAAATCAACAAATTGTGTATCTCTTGGAATGGTCCCAGAATCATTCCTTCTGGAAAAAGAATATATTGTCACCTAGTAAGTTGAGAAAGCAATGGGACAGGCTGGTGATTGAAGCCAAAGAAGAACACGAGGTGAAGAAAAATGAGCAGATTCGCAAGCATAGCGGAAGTCATGGCAGATTTGCAAAAGAGGGCTATGAAAAACTGCCAGAGCCGACAAGAACGTGGAGAGAGCTTACAGAAAAAGAACGAGAGGAATCACAACAAGAATATGAAAATAACATTGAATGGCTCGGAGAAGACGCTTAATGATACCTGTCCGTTATGCAGTGGAACGGGAATAATCTTAAATGGATGGACAGGTAAAATGTGTGATTGTCAAAAGAAACAATCTGAAATAGCAAGGTTGAAAAATGCAATGATACCAGAAGAATTTGAAGAAGCACGTTTTAAAAATTATATTCGTCATACCGATATGCAAAAGAAAATGTTTAACAGCATGATGGAATACTTAAAAAAGTTTAATGAAATCAGGGATACGAAGCGCAATAGCTTTGGATATATCGCTACATATGGCGAGGCAAGATTAAAAGCTTTATCCATCGATGAACGAGTTGAAAAAATGAAACTTCACAACAATTACGGATTAGGTAAAACACATCTACAAATAGCAGCTGCTAGATGGATCATACAAAATGTTCAAACTGTAAATAAAGACATTGTAAATGCACAACCGAGAGGGTGCAGAGTAGTTTGTATAAGTGATGTCACTTTTATGACAGAGATTATGTCGGCAAAGCGTGATGATAAAAAGGAGTACTTTGAAAAGCTTCATACCGTCGTAGATTATGCGGATGTGCTGGTTTGGGATGATTTGGGTAAGAGCAAACATACAGAATCCCGTGAAGAAATGTATTACGAAATCATTAATGAGCGATATAAGCGTAAAGCGCCCATCATTTTTAGTTCAAATGAAGATGAATATACCTTACCTGAAAAAATTGGGTTTGCAGCTGCTGATAGATTGCTAGGGATGGCAAACGATTATTTGATTGAAGTCGAGGGAGAAAGCTATAGACGGTAAAAGAGAGAAATGAATCATTTTGCGGGAATGGAGTTGAGAGCATGGAACAATTAACTTTTGAAGACATCGTAGGAAACATGGACTATACAGCACATAGTACGGCTGCGAAGTTCCTCTCTAATCATTCAGTAACACCAACTTATGCAGTAGAATTTTTTGATCGGGATAAAAAGCAGAAGTTACGTTGGTTTGAAGTTAATACAGAGGGTGAAGCAAAAGAAATGGCCGAAGAAACATACGGGAGAATTCAAATTATAAAAGTATATGTGTCCAATCGAACGTTGAAAGAAATTATGGAGCTGGACTAAGGGCATTTTCATCCAGAAAGCACATGCATTTCCTAAAATGGACAAGCCTATGCAAAGGAGAACGAACATAGATGAAAAGAGAAATAGACATGAAAACAAACGGCATCTACATTGTGGTGGATGGGAAAATCAACTTTGAAGAACCCCCAAAGAGCGGCTACGGACAGCAAGTCTTATATTGGGTAAAGGGAAAAGTGTCTCATACACAAACAACGATTACGAAGAAGTTTAAATAAAACGAGGTGGGAAAATAATGAATATACAAGAAGCTACTAAGTTAGCGATGGAACAAAATAAATTTATTTCACGATTACACTTTATGAAGACCTTTAAGGTCAAGATTAAGCCAACAAATACGTATGAGTTGTGTGGAAATTATCCAATTTATCCTAACGAATTTAAACCGCGCAGGGCGTGGAATCCCTGCGCAGATGATTTAATTGCTGATGATTGGATAATTGTTGATTAGGATAACCATGATCTTGCTTCTTTTGCAAATTTGTATCCGGTTTTAAGAAAATTATTCTCTTCACAATATGCAATCCCTTGTGGAAGTAAGACAGTGTTATAGGCGACATTGTCTGCTGCATACACAGAGACTAAATCTTCATCTCGCAAACGATAGAGTGCTTTCGAAATAAAATCATCAGTCTCATTTTGGTACAACTCTTTAAATGTTTCAAAAGAGAACATATCTGTCCCATGGTTTTTATACTCAGTTACCATGTATTTTAGTAGTTTTTCTGAAAGCTTAGTTATTTTCATTAATTACACCTCCCCTCTATGGGGAATTATATCAAGAAAATTACAATAAATGAGAATTTTATGGAGAATTTAGTCGGGAAGCAAGTCAAGCACGTGTAGATATAAAGTAAGACAAAATTTGAATTTTATTAAATATAGCTAAACCAATTGTTGGATTAGGACTTCTTGTAAGGATTGGAAATGAGGTCGTTTTTCCAGCGCCAGTTGGTCCTGGCAGTCCAGTTCCAACAAGGTTAACGACCTATAGAGGTAACAATAAGTTAATTCCTAAATAATGTATTACGCTTTGAATGTTATAAGAAAAGCGGAGGATGGATTAAATATCTTTAATACATAAGCGTTTGTAACTGTGGATCTTGTGATAAAAGGAGAATGGATATGGACAGAAAAATTACATTTAAAGCTAAGAAGGATATTTTTTGGGAGGACTGGGGGCATTTAAGATTGGTCTTTTCAAGAGGGAATGTATATCCAGGTATTCTTCATAAAGATGGAAGTGTTACAGCAGAGACACCTTATTTTGAAGGCATTTCTGATTACGTAGATATAGACTCTATAGAAATAATTTAAACCAAAGCGTTATTTTAATCGGAATGGCAGGTAATTGACCAAATCACCTGCCAAGTGCCTAAACAGTCCGGAGGGGTAAAGCTCCGTTTTGAAAGAGTGTAGCTGACTTGGAGATAGTATTTGTAATGTAAAAAAAGATTATTCGTAAAGGAGAATGAAAAATGAATACAATCACTATTAAATTTGGCCAAGGTACAGAAGCTTGGAAGGATATGCAAGAAGTTGTTAAGGTACTACATGGTAAAGGATATATCGCTCAGCCTTATGAGGACATTGGAACAGTTAAATTAACTAAGGAAATCAATGACGAGTTAGTAGATAAGAAAAGGCAATTCAATTGTGATCTTTGTTTTCAAAACAAGATTATTGAGGAGAAATCAATTTATCAATTCGATGAAGATGGTGACATTGTAGCATGTGTAGAATGTGAGAAAAAGGCATTTGAACAATTAGGAAATCAAACAAAATAGTTATTTGAATAGAAAGGGCGAATAAAAATGAGATATCAATTTAGAGTTTGGAATGTAATGAGTAAAAAAATGATGGGATGGGGAGAGATTTTTGATTTACCTGCATGGGAGATCTTCCCCGGAACTCCGGAACAACGAGCGTTTAATGTAATGCAATACACAGGCTTAAAAGATAAGAACGGAAAGGAAATTTACGAAGGTGATAGTGATGGGTTTTACATTGTGAAAAACGGAGAATTTCCAGTTAGATGTCACGAAACAGGTGAGATTATCGATAGAGCGCACGGTTGGTATTTAGATCCGATAGATAAATCAACGGAGCCTTCTAGTTGGGAAATACCTTTGAATGATTTCTATATAAACAGACTGGATGCATTTGATAAAAACATTTATGACAATCCAGAGCTACTAGAAAACTAAACAAAATTCTTATTTTGAAGCGTCAGGGAGGGTATTGGATTTGGATAAGTACCGAAAATTACATTTGATACTTAAAGATACAAATCAAAAGTTATTGGTGTATAGCCAAGAAAGTTTTAATTCCATTATGGATTATTTGAATGAAGATAAATTTATTATGTTATTCGAGCTAGAAAATAATTTGTATCTTCCTTGTGCAATAAATACAGCAGATATTATTGCTATTTCAAGAGTTGAAGATTAAAACAAAATCTTTATTTTAAACTAAAGAGCGCCTTGTAAAGCACCCCTAATACCTAATCATAATGAAAATAATGAGCTCATATAGGGAGGTATTTATAACAATCATGGATCATCATGTTCCAGCTTAGATTTCTCGGCTGGAGGAATAAAATGCTCACGAACAAAGTTTTGATAAATCATACCGCTTATAAATGTAATATAAAACACTACACACAAAAAGATTAAAATATATTTAAATAACTTCTTCAAATTAGCACCACCCTAAAAGAGAGTTTTCATAGGATGTGTAAAAAAAGGTACGCTTATACAAGGGCGGAGCGGTTAGCAAGAATAAAATAAAATCGTTATTTGAATAAGGACGGTGAAAAATGAGTTTACTACAAACATTATTAGAAACAATTAATCAAGAATGGTCTAGTCAAAGTACGGATGTATTTGGAGAAGTTGATAACGTTCTATCGATAGCATATATTGCTCCTGTTTTAGCAAAATACATTGAAAGTGAAGGTGATAAGGTCCCAACGGAATTTGAGCCTAATAAATTTAACTCTGATAAAGAGGGTAATTATTACACGGTAGAAATCAAAGTTTGTACAGATCAAGATACATTGATTGAATTTTATTATGAGTAATACGAAGTCTGGAAGAGAACAAAAGGCTATTTGATCAATTATTTTACAAATAAAAAGAGCACATTAATATATGTGCTCTAGGTAAAGGTCTTTAAAAGAGGAGTTTTAAAGAATTTAAATTGACAATATAATATATGCTTGTCTTTAAAAAGTGTGACTGAAATAAAACCTTCATTTTAGAAAAAAGGGGAGTTGGAACGTGAGCCCAAAAGTGTACGCCGTTTATAAAGGTGAATCACTAATATGTATTGGAACTGTACAGGAGTGCGCTCAACATTTGGGAGTGCTTCCTAAGACAGTATATTATTACAAGTCATCATCTTATAAAAAAAGAGTGGCTATTAGAAAGAACGCTCGTAATTATTTAACTGTTATAGCCTTAGAAGAAGATTAACATAAAAATTTCATTTGGGTGGAAGTGAGGTGTAGGGGATGGAATTAGTTTTTTGGATGGTTATCTTCATTGTACTGGGCCAAATTGTTTGTACAAAGATGGATTTAAAAGACTTAAAAAAACGTTTAGATACTTATAAGGAAATGCTGGATATGCAAAACGAAAAGATTGATGACTTATGGAGATATATTAATAAGCGTTAATTAGTAGAAAATATTTAAAAAGAAGGACCCACATTGAGGGGGTGGGTCCTTTTAATGAAGCCAAGCATATATACTAAGCATATAGAGATTAACTATATATTACCAAAAACAGATTGAGATTTCTATGTGTTAATTGTTGAGAAATATTTTTTAAAAGTTTCATTTTTTAGAAAATCAACAAAATAAAACGAGCACTTGTGCCAGAGTGCCCGTTTTATAAGATGACATCATTTATTATGTTATGTTTGTGAGTCATGAACAATTAAATGAGTCGAAAAGTAAGGTTCGAAATAGTTTATGTACCTGTTAATAAATAGGTGCTTGTACTAAAAAGAAGTGAAAAAATACAAGGGAGGATTATTTGAGTTCAGGCTTATCGCCCATGTATAGTATGTGCTATGCATGAAAGGATATTCAGATTTGCAAAAAATAAAAAGAGCACCTTCGAACAGTGCTCTTTCCCGGAAGTGTATATTGCATGGACTTGCAAGAGGTTTTTAAGGAATAAAATGAATAAGCTCGCTCCTGAAAGGAAGAAGCCATACAATAACATATGAAAACGTCGTCGCAGGAGTGACAATGAAAGTATTTAAAACGCAACAAAATGATTTTCTTAAGTGGTATTTGAATGTTTTTTTGTAATTTCATAGCGAAAAATATTTTATCAGAATTGGTAGGATGCACAAATTTACTGTCGAATTGATACATGAACTAGAAGGAGGGAGACAGTATATGCTATATCATTTGATAAAATTAGGGGAAGCATTAGAATCTGAAGTAAAGCAATCTGAGGGTAGATTATATTTTGATTCAGTTAATTTTGGAGTTTGGGTGTCAAAAAGTATTTTGTATATCGAAAAGTATCATAAAGATTCTTTTATAGTAAATCAAATGAAGCAAAGTTATAAAGAAATAGATTATACAAATAATTATACATTTTACAAATTGATGTTAAGTACATTGAAAGTAATACAAGAAGAGGAAAATGAAGAAAAAGAGGAGGCTAAAGCATAATTTATAATCAATTGAAGGGAAAATCATAAGGTTATCATATAAGTTTTGAGTAGAAGAATGGAATAAAGTCCGGCTAGAAAACTAGAGGACACCAATTCATTAAAGCAGCAATTCAAGCTGTTTTAGGAATCGGTGTCCTTTTTATTTTGAGAAGGGAGATGGGGAGATGAAGGTGTTGAGAGATCAATTAAGTGAATGGAAAAGCAATCAAACAAAAAAGAAAACTAAGAAAAAAACGAAAAGAGAAGTTAAGCACTCGTAAAATTGAGGATTTAATGGAGGGGCATAGACCTTGTTATGAACGAAGATATGGAGCAATAAGAGAAAAGTAATTTAAAAATAAAAAGGAGTGGTCTGGAATGACTAAGCAATTATCTTTCTTACCAAAAATTGATAGAGCAGCAACACAAGAGAAATTAGAGGGCATTCTTGAAAGTGTACGTATATATAAGCAATTTGGAATGATGCGTAAGGAAATGAAAGTCACTCCTTCTTATGAAAAGAGAGAGCATGGTCCTACACATGCAGTTGGCAAACCGTTAGAAGATGTAGCAATCTCTAATATCCAACAAAGCAAACGTGAGGAATGGTTAGAGAAAACGGCATTTCGAGTTGAACAAGCATTAAGTCGATTCGGAAACAGTACAGCTGGAAAAAATCAGAGGGACATTATAGTGAAACGATATTTAGAAGACGAAGATGTATGCGATTATATGGTGTATAACGAAATTGGCATGAGTGAACGTACGTATCGACGTGTGAAAGCTAGAGCGTTTTATAAATTGGCCTTTGCTCTTAGATTAGAAGTATATGAAACTGAAGAAACTGGAGGGAATGAATCATGAATTTTGTCCAGCCCATACGTGATCCAGAGCAAATACAACAAATCAAAGAATACTTAAAAGAAAAGAATGCACGTAACTATATTTTGTTTGTAATGGGAATCAATACAGGGTTACGCATAAGCGACATTCTAAAACTGAAGGTAGGAGATGTACAAGGAAGTCACATCTCAATGCGTGAAATCAAGACAGGGAAGCAAAAACGTATTCAAATTACACCATCTTTAAAAAGAGAGCTGAAATGGTTCAACGAAGGAAGAGAAGTCGAAGAATATTTATTAAAGAGTAGGAAAGGGAAAAATCGTCCTATTGGCCGTAGTATGGCATATAAAATATTAAAAAGTACAGCTGCGGAGTTTGGATTGGATGAAATCGGTACACATACACTCAGAAAGACCTATGGGTATCATATGTATATGCAGACGAAGAATATAGCTTTGTTAATGGAGATATTTAACCATTCAAGCGAAAAAGTAACATTACGGTATATAGGAGTAAACCAAGATGCAATGGATAAAGCAATGAGCAGATTTAAAATCTAATCATTGCTTTTTCTTTTTATATTTCTACTAATTACCCATAAATTTCGTACTGTGTAATTGAGAAAAGGAAGTCTTATCAAAACAGTGATAACAAGGGATGTAGCGTTTTGGTGAATGACACACAATTAAACATATGGGTAATTCATTTGCTGGAATCATAGTATGAAATAATGAATACAAATAAATGTAGAACATAAGGGGAGGAAATCTAATTCATGTTAAATGAAGAATTATTAGAAGCGCTAATTAAATATCGAAAGTTTAACGGGAAAAATCCTGATATCTTACAAGTAAATCCAAGGTATTTTAGAAGCCTTCTAGAAGAATTGAATTATCCAGAGTGGCTTATTAAAAAGAAAGAAGCAGAAACAGGAACGAAAAAAAGTTTATTAGGAGTGGCAGTTGAGCTAACAGATACAGTAGAAAAATTTAAACTATGAAAAAAGTTGGCAGAGTCGTGACCGCTTTTTGGCAGGAAATGTGCCGGTTGTTTTGGAATTATCGTGTTATATTTGTATTGTGAGAAGTGGCGGAAAACACAACTCATAAAATTTCTTTATAATATATGTTGTTTAAACGGTTTCATAATGACGGCACATAAAATCCGAAACCAGCAGATGGTCTTGATTGAGTGGTACTGTTGGTAAGAAAGAGCATCCATTTGAGATGCTCTTTTTTGTATTAAGAAGCAAACCAAACAACTAGCAGTATGAGAAAAATGAAAAGAAATAACAACCAGCTTGCAATCTTCATAAAGCACTTCCTTTAGAAATGGTATGTGTTAAAAGTGCAATTAATTTAATATAAATGTTAAAAATAAGTATACAGTATTAGGGCAGTCATTTTATGAGGTAAGGGTGGTAATTAGGATGAGTGGCTATTCTAAACTTATTTTATCCAATGGGAATGAATATATTGTGCCAATTCACCCGAGTATTTTAATTGAGAAGGAACTTACAAATAAGAATGGGGAGATTTATAATAAGTTTATTCTTGTTCCACAAATAGATACAGAAACAGGGAGTAAGATGCAATTTAATTTAAATCCTCAGCATATAGTAACAATTGAAGAATTTAGCATAAGAAGACAAAAGACCGTTCCTTCCGTATTTAGAGTGGAAACAAATAATGAAAGATTGAAGGGAAAGCATCCATAGCGGTTGCTTTTTTTATTTCGGAGGAGGATGAAGGATGGAATCTATAACAAAAATAATTGCTAATTTAGAAAGAAGTGTTAACGGTTTACAAAGAGATAATGATGGTATGAAACAAGCATTACTTAATGTTTCAACGAGTGTAGAAGCATTGAATAGAAAAGTCAATATGTTAGAAGAAACGTTAGCAACGAAAGCAGATATAATTCATGTTCAACGATTAATCAAACAATCTGGGGAGGATTCACAAAATGGCTAATAACAAATTAATTATTGAAGTAACTGCGGATACAACTGAAGCATTAGAAGGGATTAAGGAAGTAACAGAAGCTGCTAATGAATGTGCATCTGCATTAGAGGATTTGGATAAGGTTATGGGTAGGTTTACAAATAAGAATGAACAAGAAGATATAAAGTTTGTCATGACTTTAGGTGAGAAAGTATTGGTTAAATCTATGATTGAACATACAGCTGATTCAATCCGAGTTCGGGTAATTAAAGGAGAAGAACTTAGGAGTGAGAAAAAATGAAACTAACTAAACAAGAACAAGCGGTTGCAATTGGTACATTCATTTCAATGCTAGGACAAGACCTTGTAAATGAACGCATTGATAAACAGAAATTAGAAAATGTACTTCCTATCTTTAATGAAATGCAAGATAATACAACACCAAAGCAAAAGAGAGAAGCAATGATTAGTTTGCTTGGTAAAGCGGTGGATGAATTCTTAGAAAAATAGCTATAAAAAAAGAAAAGCAACTCGCTTGGGGGGCGAATTACTTTTCCAAATGGCAATGTTAACTCTATTATAACAATTTGTATTTATTTGTAAATATATAATCGGAATATTCTTTTAAATGAGGTGAGGATAGATGCAAGTCTACTGTTCTAACTGTAATAAAGATTATGATATGCAACCACAAGTAGCACAGCTTTCTAATCGCATTGAGAAGTGTTACTTCACATGTCCTCATTGCGAACATGAGCATGTCGCTGCATATGTGAACGATAAGATTCGTAAGCATCAAGCGGATATAACTAAGTGTCATGAACGGATTAATAAAAAGAATCTAGCCATCGAGGATGAAATGAAACGATTGAGGAAGAGGATGGAAGGTGCCAAGTAAACCATTCAAGCCGTGCAAGTCATTAGGTTGCAATGAACTAACACGGGATAAGTATTGTGCTAAACATACCGAAAAAGAAAAAGAAACTGTAAGATATTACGACAAACATATTCGAAACAAAAGCTCACGTTCATTCTACAACTCAAGACTGTGGAAGGATATGCGTGAGCTTATTTATCGTAGAGATCATGGCCTATGTGTTCAATGTAGAAGCAAGGACATCATTAAGATAGGTGATGTAGTCGATCATATCATTCCTATTCGTGTTGATTGGTCGCAACGATTAGAACCGACTAATTTACAGACGCTTTGCCATGCTTGTCATAACAAGAAAACAAAAGAAGATGAGAAGAAAAACAAAAAATAATTCGAAAGAAAAAATTCATAAACACCCCCCACCATGAAAAAGCAAAAGGCGACTTCCTGGAGACCGCCGCCTAGCTTTCCGTGCAAAAAGTTCGTTTTATTCCATAAAAGGGGGTTCAGCCGAGGGAGGTGGCTCACATAGGAAGGAAAGCGAAGCCGATTCATTTGCATTTATTAGAAGGTAATACAAATCGATTGACAAAGGATGAAATCGAACAGCGATTAAAAGCTGAAAAACAGTTACAAGCAAAAAAAGACAAGGTAAAGCCACCAACGTGGTTAGATTCAGTTGCAAAGAAAGAGTTTAGGAGAATTGCTGGTGAATTATTGGAGCTAGACGTAATCACGAACATAGATGTGAATGCATTGGCAACGTATTGTGATGCTTATTCTGACTATGTTGAATGCACCAAAATTATCCGACAAGAAGGACTTCTTGTTGAATATACCAATAAGGCAGCTGAAACAAATAAAGTTCCACATCCACTACTTACAAAGAAAAAACAATTGCATGAACAAATGAAGGCTTTGGCTGTTGAGTTTGGTCTTACACCAAGTGCAAGAGCGAAAATTGTCATTCCAAATAGTAAACAAGGTCCGAAAACAAACGTAGAGAAGGAGTTTGACGTATAACATGATCAGACAATGGATGTTGGACTACTGTGATGATGTATTACATGGTGAAGTTGTTGCTTGTCAGAAGCATAAACAAGCTTGTAAACGATTTTTAAGAGATATTGAGCGTGAAGGTTCTGAAGACTTTCCATATGTTTTTAAAGAAGAAAAAGCGCTTCGTTTCTTAAAGTGGATGTCTCTTTTTAAACATACAAAAGGAAAGTTAGCAGGTCAGAGAATTGAACCACATTCGATACAAATTTTTGTGTTTAGCAATATTTATGGGTGGGTTCATCGTAATACGGGATTACGTCGATTTAAAAAGGCGTATTGGCAAGTCGGACGTAAAAATGCTAAATCCCAATCGTTAGCGTGCGTGGGTTCATATGAAGCGATGGCCTTTGGTGAAAATATGTCGGAAGTATATGTTGGTGCCACAAAAACAGAGCAAAGTAAAATTGTTTGGAACGAAATTAAAGCGCAAATGAATGGGTGCGAAGACCTAAAAGAAAAATTCAATATTGCGTATGGGAAAATCGAACATCTCAAAACAGATTCTTTTATTTCCGCGCTCTCAAAAGATGCGGGGAAATCTGGTGATGGACTGAATGTTCAGTGCGGGATTATCGATGAGTATCATGCCCACCCTACTTCTGAAATTTATGATGTTCTGGTTTCAGGTTCGGGCGCTCGTCCGAATCCACTCATGATGATTATAACGACAGCTGGTTTCAATTTGAGTCATCCTTGCTATCGTGTGGAGTATCAATATGTTTCTAAGATTTTGGACCCTAATATTGATATTGAAAACGAAGAATACTTTGTCATGATTAATGAGTTAGATAAAGATGATGAGATTACGAATCCAGAAGTGTGGGAGAAAGCAAACCCAATCCTATGTAGTTATGAAGAAGGACGTACTTTCTTAAAGGGAGAACTTCAATCAGCCCTTGATGTACCTGAGAAAATGCGTAATTATCTCACGAAAAACATGAATAGATGGGTAGATATGAAAGAAAATGGCTACATGGATATGCAAAAATGGAAAGATTGCAAAGAAACGGTGGAATTATCAGAATTAAAAGGGTTGGAATGCACAGTAGGTGTCGATTTATCAGCAAAAATTGACTTAACAAGTATTTCATTTGAATTTAAAAAGGATGATAAGTATATCGTAATTAGTCATAGCTTTATGCCCGAAGATACGTTAGCTGAAAAGAGAAAAACGGATAAAGTTCCTTATGATCTGTGGGTACAACAAAAATGGATCACAACAACACCTGGTGCAGTAGTTGATTACGAATATATTAAAACGCATATTAGAAATATGGAAAAAGACCATAAATTTAAGATTAAAGAAATATGTGCTGATCCTTGGAACGCAACACAATTTATGCAAGACATGGAGACAGAAGGGTATACCATGATAGAAATACGCCAAGGGATGGCAACTTTATCAGGCCCTACAAAGGATTTTCGTGAACAAGTGTATCAAAAGAATGTCATCCATAATAACAACCCTGTGCTGAACTGGGCAACTAGTAATGCTATAACAAAACAGGATGCTAACGAAAATATCATGTTGGACAAGTCGAAAACTACAGAAAGAATTGATCCGATAGCGGCTGTTATTAACTCGCATGTTCGATGCATGCTCAATTCTGGTGAGATGGACTTAAATTCCTATATATTAAGTCAAGATTTCTCATTTTAGGAGGAATTACATGCGATTCTTGTTGTTTTTTATAAGTATTTTAGAAGATATTCTATTGATTTCGGGGTTGTCCATTATTGTAGGGACGACTTTTTTTGTTAACCCGATTTATGGATGGTATCTGTTAGGGATTATTCTCACAATGTTGGGGGTGGTGATGATAAGAAGATAGAAAGGAGGTGAAACTTTTGATTTTTCGGCAGTTATTTAGAAATCAGGATACGACAGATTTAAAAAATCCTTCTCCTTGGTTTAAAAGTTTATTTGGATATCAAGCCGCAAGCGGTGAAAAGGTAACGGTTGAATCCTCTTTAGGTGTTCCGACGGTTTATCGATGTATTAATATCCTTGCAAATAGTGTTGCGATGCTTCCTTTTCAAACGTTTAAAAAGACAGCGAAGGGAAGGGAACGGGATAAGGCACATCAAGTATCGTTTGTTTTGGAAAGACGCCCGAATCCTTACCAAAGCCCATTTAAATTTAAACATTTAATCGAAACACATCGAAATACATGGGGAAATGCCTACATCAATATTCATTGGGGTGTAGATGGAAGGCCAAAAGAGTTGTGGGTATTAAATCCAGCTGTTACAACGCCCACGGTGGACTTAAAGACCAATAAACTATGGTATTTTACGAGCTTGCCAGACGGTACACCTATAAAAATACCTGATGAAGACATAATCCATCTTACTACACTATCTACTGATGGTTTAAGGGGGAAACCTCCTATTCAAATTGCAAGAGAGTCTATAGGTAGCTCACAGGCGGCCCAAAAGTTTAAAGGTAAATTCTTTACAAACGGTGCAGCGCATAGCGGGATATTAAAAACAGAACAACCTTTAAATAAAGAGGCTAAAAATAAACTTCGTGATGCCTGGGAAGAAGCAAATACAGGGTTAAATAATGCGCAAAGAATAGCTATTTTAGATGCTGGACTAGAGTTTGAAAAGGTTGGAATGCCTTTGAAAGATGCTCAATTTATCGAAGGTATGAAGTTTGATAAAGGTGAGATTGCAAATATTTTTAATATTCCTTTGCACATGATTAATGAGTTAGATCGTGCTACTTTCTCCAATATTGAGCAACAAGCGTTGGATTTTATTCAAAATACATTGAGTCCAATTCTTATTCAATATGAAGAAGAGTTTTCTTATAAATCATTTTCGTTTCATGAACAAAAACGATATTACTTAAAGTTTAATTTAACAAGCTTATTACGTGCTGATTCTAAATCACGAGCAGAATTCTACAAAATTATGTTAGATGCTGGTGCATTTTCAATTAATCAGGTGCTGGAACTGGAGGATATGGACGGGATTGGGGAATACGGTGATAAACACCGTGTTGACTTAAACCATGTATCTATTGAAATCGCAGACGAATATCAATTGACAAAAGCAAATGGAGGAGTTTTACAGAAGGGAGATGAGGACGATTAAAGACGTATTTACAATTAAAAATCAAACAGATTCTTCAGCTGATCTATTCATTTATGGTGACATCATAAACAATACCGGATGGAAATGGGACGATTCCGATGTGATGCCGGATGATGTGAAAAATATTTTAGGGCAGTTGGATGATAAAAGTAATTTAAATATCTATGTAAATAGTGGTGGTGGTTCTGTATTCGCTGGTTTAGCTATTTATAACATGTTGAAACGTAATAAAGCGCAAAAAACTGTTTATGTGGACGGTGTTGCAGCTTCTATCGCTTCCGTAATCGCCTTGGCTGGTGATCGTGTTGTTGTCCCTTCTAATGCTTTTTTAATGGTCCATAAACCATGGACTGTAAGTAGAGGGAATGCAAATGTACTTCGTAAAATGGCAGAGGACTTGGATAATCTTGAGGCTGGAATTATGAATGTATACAAAGAAAACTTGAAAGAAGGCATCGAAATGGAAGTAATTCAGCAATTAGTAGATGCTGAGACCTGGTTAAGTGGTGAAGAAGCTGAAAAATACTTCAATATTGAAGTTGTGGAAGCAAAAGAAGTCGCAGCTTGTAGTAGTGATTACTTTGATAAATATCAGAAAACACCTAGTAAAGTAGTAGCAAAAGCTCCTTCTATTCCAAAGAAAGACAATAATGAACAATTAAAAATTCAAAACGCACTAGACCTGTTAGAGCTATAGGTCTATTTTTTGTGCCAAAACAAGGAGGAAATACGGAATGGATAAACGTGAACAAGAGTTACGCCAAAAAGTTGCAGATTTGAAAGCGAAAGCGGAAGAGTTTAATAACAGCGGTAAATATGAAGATGCAAAAGCGAAAATTGAAGAAGCGAAAAACGCGAAAAATGAATTAGATAACTATCTAGCAATGATGCAAATTCAAGTTTCTGACCCTGTAAATTCACAAGCAAGGGTTTTGCCTCCATCATCAGTTAAAAATGAAGATTCATCGTATAAAGAAGTGTTTATGAAAGCTATACGTGGTCAAAATTTAAGTCATGAAGAAGCAAGCGTTATGCAGGAATACAAAGCAGCATTATCTGAGAATACAGGTAAAGACGGCGGTTATATTGTTCCAGAAGATATTACGACAACGATTAATCAATTAAAACAAACGGTTGATAACTTAGAGCAATATGTAAATGTGCAACCTGTTTCAACGAATAAGGGCGCTCGCACATTAGAAAAACGTGCAGCATCTACACCTTTCGCTCCATTATCTGAGTATGGAAACCCAAATGCAATGCAAGAAATTGCTTCGCCACAATTTGATCGTTTACCGTATGTTATTGAGGATTATGCAGGATTTCTACCTGTACCAAATGATTTATTAAATGATACGGATCAAGCGCTAGAAGCTTATTTACGTCAGTGGATTGCGAAGAAATCTATTGCAACTCGTAATTATTTAATTTTACAAGAAATCAACAAATTAACAAAAGTTGATTTAAAGGATTATAAAGGCATTAAAACAGCGTTAAATGTCACATTAGACCCAGCTTTCTCGGCTGTAGCAAACATTATTACAAACCAAGATGGATTCAATTATTTAGATCAATTAGAAGATAAAGATGGCCGTCCACTTCTTCAACCAGATCCAACAAATCCAACACGTAAGCTATTATCAGGAAAGCCCGTTATTGTTTTATCCAATAAGACAATTGCTACAGATAAAGATGGTAAAGCACCATTTATTGTTGGGGACCTAAAAGAAGCAGTTGTGTTATGGGATAGACAGCAGTTATCGCTTGATATGACAAAAGAGGGTGGAAGTGCTTGGAGAGGTAATACAACAGAATTCCGAGCAATTGAACGTGAAGACGTTACGTTATGGGATACAGAAGCGGTTGTATATGGCCAAATTACAGTTACAGCTAAAGCTTAATGATGTAGGAGGGGTTCTTCTTGGTACTAACATTAGAAGAAGCAAAAAAGTATCTTCGTGTGGATGGTGATGAAGAGGACAATCTCATTACATCTTTCGTAATAGCAGCTGAAATATATATTAAAAATGCTACAAGTAAAAATGTAGATTTGAAGAGCGAGCTTGCTAAATTAGCAGCTCGTATTTTAATTGCTCATTGGCATGAAAATCGTGAAGCAGTTGGAAAGGCTGAACAATTAGCATTTAGTTTGCAGTCGATATTAGTTCAGTTGCAATATTGTGGTGGTGATTCAAGTGAATCCAGGTAAATTAGATAAACGTCTTACATTTCAAGTGAAAGACGAGGAAGCAAAGAGCCCGGACGGTGATCCAATAGAAGGTTACAAGGATTCCTTTACTGTATGGGGCTCTTTTATTTTTTTAAAGGGAAGAAAATATTTTGAAGCAGCGGCAGCTAATAGCGAAATTCAAGGTGAAACAGAAATCCGATATCGTGCTGATGTGAATGCTGATATGAAGATTAAATATAAGAACGTAATTTATGACATTGTTTCAGTTATTCCAACTGAAAAACACACTTTATCAATCATGTGGAAGCGTGGTGGAATGAATGGCTGATGGTGTTGATTTTTTAGGTTTTGATCGCCTGATATCTGAATTAGAGCAAATGGGTTTACGTGGAGAAAAGATTGAGGATAAAGCCCTTGCAGCAGGTGGTGAGCCTATTCGAAAAGCTATTTCTGAAATAGCCCCAAGGAGTGATAGCCCTAAAAAAGCAACAAAAAGCGAACCGTGGCGAACAGGACAACATTTGGCTGATAATATACGGGTTACAAAAGCAAAAATGGAGGGCGGCATAAAAACAATCAAAATTGGTATAGATAAAGCGGATCGTTCCCCCTATTTCTATGGAAAGTTCTTAGAATGGGGAACTTCTAAAATGCCAGCAGAGCCATTTATAGAACCTGGATTTAATTCTTCAAAAGAAGCGGCAATTCGTGCTATGACAGACATCTTGAAGAATGAAATGAGGTTGAATGTATGATAAATTTACGACCTGAAATCGTGCAAGCTCTTGAAAATAATCAGGAGCTTGTTTTTTTATTGGGTGGAAAACGTGTTTATTATCGTAAAGCTAAAAATGCTGAAGAGTTTCCGCGTATTACGTTTTTTGAACTAGACAATAGACCAGATGGATTTTCGGATAATGAAGAAAGTGAAAGTGAAATCACATTTCAAATCGATATTTGGTCAAAAGGTAGTACAACAGCAATCCATCAAAAAGTAAATGAAATCATGAAAAGTATTGGTTTCTCACGTTATGCGGTTGCTGATTTATATGAAGATGATACACAAATTTTTCATTACGCGATGCGATTCGCAAAAGGAGTGGAGTTATAGATGGCCGGAGAAGTGATTAAAATTAGTTCAACTGTCGGTGTAGATAGCCTTGTTTATGCCAAGTTATTGAAAGATGATGCAACAGGTGTTGACTATAGTGCAGTGAAAGAAATGGAAGGCGCTGTAAAGATTAAAACTTCTAAAAAGGTAGCTTCGGAGATTATGTGGAGCGATAATAAAAAATCAGAAATTGCTGAGTCTGATGGGGAAGTAGAAGTAGAGATTGAACTTCGTAGTATTTCATTATCAACCAAAGCAGATATTGAAGGGTATCCAGAAGTGAAAGACGGTGTGTTAGATGAGAGACGCGAAGGTGAAAAGCCTTATTTAGCAATCGGATGGCGTTTCTTAAAGGCTAATGGAAAATATCGATATGTTTGGTTATTAAAAGGGAAGCTTTCACAAGAGGAAGAAGAAGGCGAAACGAAGAAGGATAAGCCTAACTTCCAAACAACCAAACTCAAAGGTTCATTTATTGAGCGTGATTTTGACGATAGGCCCAAATTTACGGCAGATGCTGATGAACCTACATTTACAAAAGCTGTGGGAGATAATTGGTTTAAAAAGGTGTATGAGAAGCCTGTAGTACAACCACCAGCAGGAAAGTAGGAGGGAGCAAAAGCTCTCTCTTTTTATTAACTACGAGGAGGAATAGCTATGAAACTAACTTTACAAATTGATGGGGAAAAGAAAACTTTTCATTTACCGGAATTCATTCCAGCTCGTTTAATCCGTCAGGCGCCTGAGCTTGCTGATATTCCAAACAATCCAGGTCCTGAGGATATGGATAAAATGGTCCAATATGTAGTAAAAGTTTACGGTGAACAATTTACATTAGATCAATATTGGGACGGCGTGGATGCTCGTAAATTTTTATCTACAACTTCAGACGTAATTAATGCAATTATCAATGCAACTGTGGATGCGGCTGGTGGTACACCAGCAACTGGAGAAGAAACAAACCCAAACGTGTAGAGGGAGGGGGGCTAACGTTCAGTGAGTTTATGGACGAACTCTACCTCTCTTTATTACGTCAGGGGTATAAACACCATCATATCGATAACGAAATGGATATCTGGCATTATTTAAGGCTAAACCAAAAATATCGTGAACAAGATCATTCAAATAGTGGAAATCAGAATTCAAATGAAATGGAAGTTCCAGCAGAAAACATTATCTAATAAGGGGGAAGATGATGGCGAATGAAATGAATAATTTAGTCGTTAGGCTGTCCCTTGATAATGTGAATTTTCGTCAAGGTATAGCCAATTCAGGTCGTGCGGTTAGGACATTACAGAATGAGCTGAAATCTGTAAGTACAGGAATGGGTGGCTTCGCAAATGCTAGTCAACAAACGCAAGCAAAAATGAATACACTCAGCAGGCTTATTGAGGCGCAAAAAGAAAAAGTTAGAGCTTTGCGACAAGCCTACGATCAAAATAAGGCTAAGTTAGGTGAAAATGATGCAGCAACCCAGCGATATGCTTCGCAAGTGAATAAAGCAGTTGCTGATTTAAATAGATTTGAAAATGAATTAAAGCAAGTAAACCGTCAAGCTGAACAAAAAGGGATGGATAAGTTAAACAACTCTTTAAAATCTCTACAGGCTGAATTTCAGTCTATTACAACAGGCATGGGCGGTTTTTCTAATGCGACAGAACAAACACGAGCTAAAGTAGATGTTTTATCTCGTATGGTAGATAAACAAAAAGAGAAGATCAGGGAACTTCAACAAGCCTATAATCGTGCCAAAACTGAAGAAGGTGAAGCAAGTCAGTCAGCACAGCGGTACGCCGAACAAATTCACCGGGCAACAGGTGAACTAAATCGATTTGAAAACGAATTACGTCAGTCGAACCATGAATTAGAACAACAAGGAAACCGTTTATTAAACTTTGGTAATCGTATGGAGACATTAGGTAATCATTTGCAAAATGCTGGTATGCAAATCGGTATGGTGTTTGGTGGAATGACTTACGCAATAGGTCGGGGGTTAAAATCAGCTGTAGAAGAATCCATGAATTTTGAGCAACAAATGGCCAATGTGAAAGCTGTGTCTGGCTCTACTGGAGAAGAAATGAAGAAATTAAGCGAATTAGCTGTCAACATGGGAGAAACAACAAAATACTCTAGTGTTCAAGCAGGACAAGGTATAGAGGAATTAATAAAAGCTGGAGTTAGTTTAACAGATATTATAAATGGCGGGTTAGAAGGTGCTCTTAACTTGGCGACAGCAGGAGAACTAGAATTAGGTGAAGCGGCGGAGATTGCATCCACAGCCTTAAATGCATTTAAAGCAGATCATCTTTCTGTTGCGGATGCAGCAAACATTTTATCTGGAGCGGCTAATGCTTCAGCAACAGATGTACGGGAGTTAAAATACGGTCTTTCAGCTTCATCAGCAGTAGCAGCAGGAGCTGGCATGACTTTTAAGGATACAGCTACTACGCTCGCGGTATTTGCTCAAAATGGTTTAAAAGGTTCTGATGCAGGTACGTCTTTAAAAACAATGCTTATGCGCTTAAATCCAACGACGAAAGAAGCGTATAACCAAATGAGGGATTTAGGATTAATTACTTATAATGCACAAGCTGGTTATGATTTTCTTGTTAAAAACGGTATACAACCAGCTTCAAGGAGCGTTGGTGATATTGAGCAAGCTTTAGAAGGCTATGTCATGAAAATAGAAGGTGCGAAAAAGTGGAATGACAAATGCGATACGACATTCCGTGAATTAGCTACAAGTTCAGCTTTCTTATCTTCAAAATTCTATGATCAACAGGGGCATATTCAAAGTCTAGAAAATATTTCAGGAACCCTTCATGAATCGATGAAAGATTTAACAGACCAGCAACGAAGTATGGCTTTGGAAACGTTATTCGGATCGGATGCTGTACGTGGTGCAACGATTCTTTTCAAAGAAGGTGCGAATGGGGTAAACAGCATGTGGGATGCGATGTCAAAAGTGACAGCAGCTGAGGTTGCAGCCACTAAGATTGATACATTAAAGGGACGTCTTACATTACTAGATTCAGCGTTTTCGACAATGAAAAAGACAATTGGTGATGCGCTTGCCCCTGTGGTTAGTGTTTTTGTAGCTGGTTTGCAAAAACTTGTAGATGGATTCAATGCTTTACCTGGTCCGGTACAAAAGGCCATTGCAATTACAGGTGGTATTGTTCTTGCGCTAACAGCGGTTGCTACTGTTATTGGAGTAATAATGGGGGCAATCGGTATGGTTGTTTCAGGTATTGGTTCTTTAGCAATAGCAATGGGTGTAGCTACAGCAGCTACTAGTGTAACGGGTGCAGTTTTAGGAATATTAACCGCAGTTTTAGGACCAGTAGCAATTGCTTTAGGTGTGGTAGCGGCCGCTGTTGGTGTTGGGGTATTAGCATATAAAGGGTATCAAAAAGCAACTGAAGAAAGTATTGCTTCTGTAGATCGCTTTGCTACAAATACAGAAGGGAAAGTAAGTTCTTCTACAAAGAAAGTTCTTGGTGAGTATTTCAAGCTGTCTGATGGCATTAGACAAAAGTTGACTGAAATTAGATTGAACCATGAAGTGATAACAGAAGAACAGTCGCAGAAGTTAATTGGCCAATATGACAAGTTAGGTAACACGATTATAGAAAAAACAAATGCAAGACAACAAAAAGAAGTTGAGGGACTTAAAAAGTTCTTTGCGGATTCTTATGTGTTAACCGCGGAAGAAGAAAATAAACGGATCGAACAAATGAATCAACACTATGAACAAGAAAAGTTAAAAACGCAAGAAAAAGAAAATAAAATCAAAGAAATTATACAAACGGCAGCAAATGAAAAGCGTGAATTCACTACATCTGAAAGGATTTCTTTACAAGCTTTACAGGACGAAATGGATATGACAGCTATCCAGCATATGTCTAAAAATCAAATGGAACAAAAAGTTATTTATGAGAATATGCGAGTACAAGCTAGTGAAATTACAGCTAGACAAGCAGCAGAAGTCGTTGAAAATAGTGCCAAAGCAAGAGATAAAGTTATTGAAGATGCGAAAAAGACTCGTGATGATAAAATAGCATATGCGATACGTCTACGGGATGAGTCAGGAACGCTTAATAAAGAAGAAGCGGATGCAGCTATTGCAGAAGCGAATCGTCAATATAATAGCACAGTCTCTACAGCAAAAGACAAGCATAGGGAAATCGTGGATGAAGCTAAAGCACAAGCTGGTGAACACGCAAATCAAGTAGATTGGGAAACTGGTCAAGTAAAGTCAAAATATCAGGTTATGAAAGATGACGTTGTTCGAAAAATGAAAGAAATGTGGTCAGATGTTACCAACAAATATGAGGATATGAAAACATCCGCAAACAGTAAGGTGGATGAAATAAAAAATACAGTTTCAAAGAAATTTGAAGAAAAGAAAAAAATTGTTACAGATAAAATGGAAGAAATAAAACGCGGCATTGAAGATAAGTGGAATACAGTTGAAAAATTTTTCAAATCTATAAATTTACGTTCCATTGGTAAGTCAATTATAGAAGGCCTTGAAAAAGGGTTAGATGATGCGACAGGTGGTTTATATAGTAAGGCGAAAAGCATAGCTGGAGAGATTAAAAATACAATTGCGGGAGCATTAGATATAAACAGTCCATCAAAAGTTATGATTCCTTTAGGAAGTGCCGTTCCAGAAGGTCTTGGTGTTGGTATAGATAAAGGACAAGTATTTGTAGTAGACGCTGCGAAACGAGTTGTAGGTGCCTTGAATTATCAAATGAGCAACATTGGATCAGCATTTTCAGGTATGGCATCCGATGGCTTACGTAAAATTTCGGAAAGTGATATATTCCAATTTAATGGGGATGATCCGCTATCGAAATATTTTAATGCTATCTTTGTAGACGGAGATTATCTAAATGATTGGCTTACACATATACCAGAAAGTATGCATGACGTTGTGAAAGAAATTGGCCTTCAAATGGAACGATTTGAAGGTCTTTCAATCAATGAGGTTAGAAGCTTCCCTAGATGGAGAGAAGTTTTATCAGATAATCCAGGAGAAGTTTGGTATAGACCACTAGAATCATCTGAGCAACGTAGTTATGCGAATCAAATTGAAAAAGAACTAAATCTCACTTTGAATATGACCAATGTTTTAGATGGAAAAGAGTTGGCAAATGGAAGTTACACTTATACTACAAAGCTTCAAGATCGTGAACAAAAAAGAAGAGCGGAATTTTAAGGGTGGTGAACATGTTGGGGAAACTCAGTTTTACTTTTAATAAGATTAGAAAAGATTATGTTCAAATGCTAGTTGGAAGAAAGCGCCCTTCATGGGCTCCGATAAAAAGAAGATTGGTAAGAGTCCCTCATCGTGCAGGGGCTCTTTTTCTTAATACCGAAACGGGTGAACGACGTATTGATGTTCCTCTTGTGATTAAAGCGAAAAAAGATATGGCTGATTTACAAAAGGTAAAAGAAGATTTGGCGGATTGGCTATATACAGAGCAACCAGCTGAACTTATTTTTGATGATGAGTTAGACAGGACTTATTTAGCATTAATTGATGGTTCTGTAGATTTGGACGAATTAGTGAATAGAGGTAAAGGGGTTATTACTTTTGTTTGTCCAATGCCATATAAATTAGGAAAACAAAATACTCATTCGTTCTCTCAAAATGGTTCTACTGAAGTCACTGCTTCTTTTGTCAATCAAGGGAATATAGAAGCACCTGCAATTATTGAAATCGAAGCACAGAAACCAAGTACATTTTTAGATGTGTGGTTTGGTGAGTATCCGTATAATCGAGATTACTTCAGAATTGGTTATCCTTTGAAAACAGAGCAATTACCCGTAGAAAGAAATCAAAGACTTATATGGGACGAAATGGCTACCACTGTAGGGTGGAGTAAAGTCAGTTCAATGGAAGATGGCAATCCGATTGGTGAAATGAAGTCAGATAAATATCAATTTTATTGTTCTGATTTTGGTACTAGTACGGGGAAAGGGTGGCACGGTGCGGCTGTTAAAAAGAATATCCCTGGGGGTCCAGTAGAAGATTTTATTATGCAAGCCTATGTTACATGTAAGAGTAAAAAAATTAATGAAATGGGCCGTGTTGAGATAGCGATACTTGATGAAAATAGCAAGGTTCTTTCCAAAATCGCTATGAATGATCTTTTTTGGCAAGCAGAGCAAAATTTCGGAACAATGGTAATTGGATATGATAATAAGCCAGGTAAAATAGGTTTGATTTATGAGAGTGGTGATTATCCGAATACATGGAATCAGTATTTTGGACGATTGTGGATAGCTAGAACGGGAAATGTGTGGGAGGCTTATATTTCGAAATTCCTTCCCGGGACGGAAAGAGATGATTCAGAACGATTTGCAAGGTGGACGGATGAAAAAAACGATCATATGGAAAAAGCAGCACAAATTCAGATTAGTATTATGCAATGGCAAGATGTACCACCAGTAGAAGCAATGACCGTTTCAGATTTAAAATTCTGGAAAGTGAATTTAAATACTCAAAATAATCCGCCTTACATTTTTGACACGGGAGACAAGATTATTATTGATACAGAAAAAAGTCTTGTAACCATTAACGGTAAAAATGCAATTAATTTAAAAGACATTTTTAGTAATTTTCCAGCTGTAATACGTGGGGAGAATCGTATTGATATCATGCCACCAGATGTGAAAGCAACTGTTCGTTATAGGGAGAGATACAGATGAGAACACCAAGCGGCATTTTGCATGTTGTGGATTTTAAAACAGATCAAATCGTTGCAGCTATTCAGCCGCAGGACTATTGGGATGATAAAAGGCAGTGGGAAATCAAAAACAATGTTGATATCTTGGATTTTACTGTTTTTGATGGAACACCTCATTCGGCTACTTTACAACAACAAAATCTTGTTTTAAAAGAAGTTCGTGACGGAAGAATTGTACCATATGTTATTAGAGAAACAGAAAAGAATTCAGACAACCGATCCATTACCACATATGCTTCAGGAGCTTGGGTTCAAATTGCTAAGTCAGGTATTATAAAACCGCAAAGAATAGAAGGGGAAACGGTAAACAAATATATTGATATGGCCCTAGTAGGCATGAAATGGAAACGTGGGAAAACGGATTATGCAGGATTCCATACGATGACCATTGATGAATTTATTGATCCACTAACATTTTTAAAGAAAATAGCTTCTTTATTCAAATTAGAAATTCAGTACCGTGTTGAGGTTCAAGGATCACAAATCATTGGATGGTATGTTGATATGATTCAAAGACGTGGTCGAGACACAGGCAAAGAAATAGAGCTCGGGAAAGATTTGATAGGCGTTACACGTATTGAACATTCAAGAGATATTTGTACAGCACTAGTTGGATTTGTGAAAGGTGAAGGCGACAATGTAATTACCATCGAAAGTATCAACAGGGGACTTCCGTATATTGTTGATAATGATGCATTTCAACGATGGAACGAACGTGGTAAGCATAAGTTTGGTTTTTATACGCCAGAAACAGAAGAGTTAAATATGACGCCAGAACGTTTAATGACGTTAATGGAAATAGAATTAAAAAAACGTGTTAATTCTTCCGTTTCGTATGAAGTAGAAGCACAATCGATTGGACGTATTTTCGGACTAGCACATGAACTAATTAACGAGGGTGATACTATCCGAATCAAAGATACAGGGTTCACACCTAAGTTATACCTTGAAGCGCGTGTAATTGCCGGTGATGAATCTTTTACGGATCCTACACAAGATAAATATGTGTTTGGTGATTATCGTGAAATTACGGATCCGAACGAGGAATTACGAAAGATTTACAATCGAATTCTTAGTAAATTCGGTGAAAAACAAGAAATGCTGGATCAGCTAGATAAATTGGTGAAAGAAGCGAATGAAACAGCAAGTAACGCTAAGAAAGAATCAGAAGCCGCGAAAACACTTGCCGAAAAGGTACAAGAGAATATTAAAAATAATACTGTTGAAATTATAGAAGCTAAGAATTCGCCAACAACAGGGCTTAAACCTAATAAAACGCTTTGGCGTGATATTAGTAACGGAAAGCCCGGCATTTTAAAAATATGGACAGGTACAGTTTGGGAATCGGTTGTACCAGATGTTGAATCAGTTAAGAAAGAAACACTTGAACAGGCTAATAAAAATATCGAGTCCACAAAAGCAGAATTAAACAAAAAGGTACAAGAAGCACAGAATCAAGCTACAGGACAATTCAATGAAGTACAGGAAGGTTTACAAGGTGTCAGTCGTACAATTTCTAATATCGAAAATAAACAAGGTGAAATCGATAAAAAAGTAACTAAGTTTGAACAGGATTCTAATGGATTTAAAACTTCTATTGAATCGTTAACAAAAAAAGATAATGATATCAGCAATAAATTAAATACAGTCGAACAAACTGTAGAAGGTACAAATAAGAATATTTCTGATGTGCAGCAAACAACAAGTGAGCTCAAGAAAACAACAACTGACATTAAAGAAGAAGCTGGGAAAATCAGTGAGAAGTTAACGAGTGTAGAAAAAAAGGTTAATAGTGATAAAGCTGGTGGACGTAACCTTTTATTAAAATCAAATGTTAAATATGAAAAAACAGACTATCTAATCAATCAATATTCTCTAACTGAAAATTTCTTTGCGAGTGAGGAATATACCTTTGTAATGAAAGGGAGTGTCCCGCAAGGTCAGAAATTTGGAATTTGGCAGAATGGTGGGTCTAGCAATGTTGGATATGCAACAAGTGTTTACGCGAATGGAATAACGTATGTAACCTTCAAAGCTGTTGCGGCTACAAGTGGAAATGAACGAAAGTTAAGCTTATATAATTATCCGAGTAGTAATACGAAATCTATTGTGGAATGGGTTGCCTTGTATAAAGGGAATAAACCGCAGGATTGGACAGCACCGCCTGAAGAGCAGGTAACAACGGATGAGTTCACCCAGAAAACAACTGAAATTACAAAAAGTGTGGATGGAATTAAAGAAACAATTACAAAAGTGGAAAATAATCAAAATGGGTTTGATAAACGTGTTGCTACTGTAGAAAAAGATGCAACTACTATTAAACAAAATGTCTCTTTCATACAAAATACGCAGACAGAACAAGGAAGACAATTACAAGAGGCGAAAGCTGGATGGGAAAATACTGCGAAAGCACTTCAAGGTAAAGTTGAGCTTAAACAAGTAGAGGATTATGTTGCGGGATTTAAGATTCCAGAGTTGAAGCAAACAGTTGATAAAAATAAACAAGATTTGTTGGGCGAATTAGCTAACAAACTTGCAACGGAACAATTTAATCAGAAAATGACTATGATCGACAACCGTTTCACTATAAATGAAGAGGGTATCAATGCCGCAGCAAAAAAGAAAGAAGTATACACAATAGAGCAAGCAAATGGGCAATTTGCCACATCATCTTATGTAAGAGATATGGAAACCCGTCTTCAGTTAACTGAAAAGGGCGTTAGTCTATCTGTAAAAGAAAATGATGTAATCGCAGCATTCAATATGAGTAAAGAAAACATTACCTTGAATGCGAACAGGATTAACTTAGTAGGTTTTATAACAGCAAATCATATTAAAGGAAAAGTTTTAGAAGGAGTAACACTTAAAACGAGTGGAAACAGATTTGTTGAAATAAATAAACAAGACATGAAGATTTTCGATTTAGATAAGCCACGTGGTTATATAGGATTTATGGAGACAAATGATGGAAGTATTCAACCTTCATTAGTCCTTGGTTCTGATAATAGAAAATACGCTGGTACAGGATCATTTTATATTTATCAAGTCATGCCGCGAATTAATGGAGTCGATCAACCTTCTAAAGCGTATGCAAAATTTGGGGTTTCTAAAGGAGAAAATGCAGAAGGAACTAATATTTGGTCAAATTATATTCAAATGCAGAATGACGGTGGACATCTGAGTGTATATTCAGATGGACAATTTCGTTTTCAAAACTTGAATGATATTATCTTTGAATCTGAAGGATGGGCTCCAGGATATGGTTACTTCTCTGTAACTACAACTGAACCACATATTTTTACAAATAACGCGGGGCAGTTTACTTTCAAAAGAAAAGGCAGTGACTATAAAATACATTTCGTAAACGGCGCCACCGATCATGATTTAATTATGGGTAATGCAATGATAAGGTCAAGTTTTGTACAAGGTTATAACAATGGCTTGCAGATTAAAGATATGATGGGTAAGGGATGGAAAGATATAGAATTAAGAACATTACGAGCGCAAGAGAATATTAGCGCTACAGGGCGTATGTGGGCGCAAGAATTTATCCCTAATTCTTCTCGTAAGCTTAAAACGGACATAGAAGACCTTCCATTCTCTGCTTTAGATAAAATCAACTCTGTAAACATCAAACAGTATCACTTTATAAGAGATGTTGAACGCTTCGAGTCAGGGGAGTCTATTACACTTCCAATTAATTACGGTATGATTGCGGAGGACTCTGACGATGTATTCACCACACCACAGAAAGACGCTGTAACACTTTATAGCTCGGTTGCAATTTCTATTCAATCAATACAAGAAGTTGACTTTAAAGTTAAAAATCTTCAATTTGACCACGGTATGTTGAAGCAGGAAGTTGACACTCTTAAAGAACAACTTGAAGCAGAAAAACTTGAGAAAGTTTCAATGAAAGCTGAAATTTATGAATTAAAGTTATTAGTACAACAATTAATAAATGAGGAACCAAAGCAGCCATAAGCTGTTTTTATTTTGCACAAAATAGGGCTTTTGTATAAAATTTTTCATGCATTCACTCAGAAAAGGTTTGTCTCATAGTATATAGAGATTGCCTTATTAAGATTTCAAAAAGGATGTGAATGTATGGAAGACATATATGTAAAAATCGAAAGCTTAAAAGCAGAGCAAAAAGAAATCATGCGAGATATTCGTAATTTAGAAACTCGTACAACGATAAACGAAAAAGATATTTCTACCATCAATCAGCAATTAGAAAAAATCAGTCTAAATACCACATGGATTTTACGAATTGTTATCAGTGCAATAGTCATGGCAATTCTAAGTTTGGTATTCAAAGGTGGGATTTAGATTGTTCATATAAAAGTATTTATGAAAGAGGGACAAGCGTCTCTCTTTTTTTATCTGAAAGAAGGAGGAAAGAATGTGGATCGTATCGATGTAGTAGCAAAAGTTTTTATTGCCACTTTTGGTGGATTTTGTGGGTATTTCTTGGGAGGATGGGATGCAACATTGAAAATCTTAGTGACAATGGCGGTTATTGATTATGTAACTGGCATGATAGCAGCAGGATATAACGGAGAATTAAAAAGTAAAGTTGGTTTCAAAGGCATCGCCAAAAAGGTGGTGCTTTTTCTTTTAGTTGGGGCAGCAGCGCAATTAGATGCAGCGTTAGGAAGTAATAGTGCAATCCGTGAAGCAACAATTTTTTTCTTCATGGGTAATGAGTTACTTTCACTTTTAGAGAATGCCGGAAGAATGGGCATTCCACTTCCGCAAGCTTTAACAAATGCAGTCGAGATTTTAGGTGGAAAACAAAAACAAGAAGAGAAAAAGGGAGATGTTCAATAATGGAAATTAGAAAAAATTAGTTGACCCAAGTAAATATGGTACAAAGTGTCCTTATACAATGAATCCAAAATTTATCACAGTTCACAATACGTATAATGATGCGCCAGCTGAGAATGAAATTGCTTATATGATACGAAATAATAATGAGGTGTCATTCCACATTGCAGTAGACGATAAAGAAGCTGTACAAGGCTTACCTTTAGAAAGGAATGCATGGGCTTGTGGAGATGGGAATGGTTCAGGAAACAGAAAGTCGATTAGTGTGGAGATTTGTTATTCTTTAAGCGGCGGGGATAGGTATTATAAAGCAGAAAATAATGCAGCTATTGTTGTAGCGCAAATCATGAAACAATACAACATTCCAATAAGTAAAGTTCGCACACACCAATCGTGGAGTGGAAAATACTGCCCGCATCGTATGTTAGCGGAAGGGCGTTGGAATTCTTTTATAGAAAGGGTGCAAAACGCATATAACGGTGGTGGGGATACAGGTTCTACAAAACCATCTAACAATGGTGTAGGTGTTATTACAATTACAGCGGATGTCTTACGCGTTCGTACAGGACCAGGAACAAATTATGGCATTGTAAAGAATGTGTATCGAGGGGAACGCTATCAATCTTGGGGCATTCAAAATGGCTGGTACAACGTTGGTGGAAATCAATGGGTTTCTGGGGAGTATGTGAGGTTTGAGGGATAGTTGATTGCACGGATGAAAAACTATGTGTATAGGAAGTAATAAGAAGTGCTCCTGACCAGGGCGCACTTCTGTAAAAAGGAGAAAAATCCAATGACAATTCATTCTATGTACAATAAGACGTAAATATACAAAAAAAAGAACATTCCTGGTTGGATGGGAGGAATGTTCTTTTGTGGTTTCTCTTGAACCACTTTATATGTATGCACCAGAATCATGTTATATGACTTCAGAAATAAAAAAAGCAATCCAGGTGGTGAGGCCGGAATGCTTTTTCTGTATATAGAAAGGTATCATGCTAGGAGCAATTTAATATATGCTTCTAAAGTGCATAATGTTCCATCGAAATAAAAAGACGCCTTCCCCAGTCGAAGGCGTCAAAAATGTGGTGATTCTCTAGATGCATAAATAATATATGCAATAATAATGAAAGATAGAACAGGGTCTTGACTGTAAAATGAATGTAATTTATATTTTAAATACGGTCTCTAATCTACCTATGTATAGTGAAAAATCTGTTTCTTTTTGGAGACGGATTTTTTGCGTTTCACCTAGAAATTTATACAAAAGAATAGTTTTATAAACAAAAATAAGAGCCGCATTTGACGGCTTTTTATTTTGAAATTCTTCTGTTGAAAAAGAAATATAATTTAGTAAATATGTATTGAAGCTCTTTTAGATTGATTTTTAAAGTGTAAGTTTTATATTCTTTATTTAAAGTCTCGCTGACATTTATAACATACTTATTAATTATCTGTACAGATAAGTTTCGATTAGCATTATTAACCACAGTGACAATTCTGTTTTCATCATCTTCTAGCATGGGCTCATATGTGTAAAATAAAGTATTATCATTCTGTAATCGACTCTGCTTTTTTAATGAATCATGCACACATTTTTTTACTAACTCTTCCATTTTGGTACATTCATCATAAGTCATATTAATTTCATTAATTTCTTGATTTTTAAAATATTCTTGAGTAATTTGAATTGATTTTTGTTCTGAATCAGCTTCTAACATTATTACTTGATAAGTATTTTTTTTGAATATACCTTTTCTATGCAATATGATCACCGCTAAATTTATATTTTTATAAATTTGAAATTCTTCTAACTTGTTTTTCTTTCTTCTTAAAATCCCTCTTATACTGTTTGAAGTCTTGTTTATAGGCTCTAAATTTCTCCCCAGTAGCAACGTTTTTAACTAAATATGTTGTACGCTTAAATTCTCTAATGTAATAGATGACTTATCCAACTAAAAGGGATATACACATTGTTGCTGGGATAGCTAAAATACAAAGAACGATAATGAGTGCAGAAATTTTATCTGATTTATAAACTCTTTTTAACACTATGCGTTTTCCAGAAGCAGCTTGCGCTTGTTGTAATTGTTGCATGCGTTGTAGCGATGCGACGGTATCATAACTCATGTGTTCAACCTCCTGTTTTAAGTTGTATTAAATTAATACATATTTATAGTATTTTATTTTGATATAACTACACTGTTTTTGTACATTTTGTCTACCTGTTCGTTATTATATCCATATGTCAGTGTCAATCTGTCATCTACAAACAAACAAGTGCCTACATTAAAACCTCGACACCCAGCCATAAATTTTGAAAGTTTAGGGATAAAACCAACTGCTTCAATATCCATTAAAATAAAACGTACTGGAATTGCTCTTTTATTTTGCTGTGCACCTTTTAATATATGACTCATAAATGAAAAGAGTTGTTTTCCCATATCTGGGACGAAATCTTCTTGTTGTTGATCATTTTCTGTATACGTGAAATAAACAATTATTTTACGCTTTAATAGTTGTAGTAAATCTTGTTTAGAATTTGAATGTAGTTCTGTATAAGGAAGCAATAAGATTTCATAACCCTGGTCATATTTTTGGGAAGATGTTTTTTGATACATGATTCCCTTGTAATCTAATACAGATATTGATTCCTCATCACATCCTATGATAAATTGTTCTACTTCAATTAATCCATTTTTAGGATCGTAATAATTTTCAATAATTCGATTTAATGTTTTGAATGGTGGTTGTTTTGACATTGTAAGTACTCCTGGTTATATTTTTTCTCTTGATGTTTTTCAGTGGCTAATTTTTCAGGTGTTCTCCTTCTAACCTTAATTTCTATCCCATAAATTTTTTCGTAAACTTCTTCAAAAACTTCTTCTATTTTTCGTTCCCCAAAAGTTTCTTTGATAGTGAAGCCTTTATATTTAATTATTTTATTCAAAAACCCTCACCTTCTTCAACCCAAATATCCTCTAATTTCATCTCTAACACCCTAGCTATTCGATATGCCACAGGTAAGGTAGGGAGTCCACCTTTTAATAAATTTGTCATTGCAGAATTGCTAATTTTCGCTTGTTTTGCAACGTGAGAGTATTTAATTCCCCTTTTATCTAATATTTGTTTCAATTCACTCTTCATAATTTACACCCCCACTTATAAATTTTCGCTTGTCTTTATTAATAATTTTCTATGGACAGGCAATAATCCTTCTTCTCGTTCATATACCTATATTACTGCCATACGGAAGCCCACGAAGAATTCTACTTGGACTTCCGTATGGCATTGTAGATATCAAGAGAGGAGAGGGTTACATGCGTTCTCAGTATAGTTACCTCAATGCAACGCCATATTTATATTCATCAAAAGAATTACGCCACATGTATAACGAGTCAAGATCCAGAAAAGAGACGGAATCTATTCTTACTCACATGAGGAACCATGAAGTATTTGATAACAAAGAGTACAAAGGGTATTTTAGTTTATCACAAGTTATTGAAGAAGATTTATATGGAGAAGAGGAAGATATATTGAATTGGCAAGATTTAATGGAGCGGTATCAAATTGTAGCTACTAAATCAGGGATTAAATTTCGTGAGAAAGAGGAACTGGTTGAGGAGGAATGGCTATGACACTTGCAGGAGAAGCAGTCATTATTTGGACGTCAACAGGTTTGTCTGTAATTGCGATGAGTGTGGCTGAAAAAATGGGGAAGAGTGTTCCACATTGGCTTCCACGTATAACCTTGTATACGACGCTTACAGGCTCGTTCTTATATCTTCTACGTTATGTTCTCGTTATGTTTCTATGAAGGAATACGCTGTGGAAGAGAGGGACAATAGACCCTGCAAGCAAAAATGTTCGTCCTGTTACCTTCCAAAAAAGTGCAATGATATCCTTATAGGATATCTAAAGGAGAAATGTTTATGCTGGAATTACTATTGGTTCCGACGACAGCTGTAACTATTGCATTCGTAAGTGATCGGTTTAAAAGTAAAATAGATGATAAAAAGAAGATACAAGTATTTTTTGAAGTGTCAGGAATTGCAATTAAAAAAGATGATAGGATTCATTATCCAACATTTAAGAAGCGAACTCATGATGATCGAAGTACAACATATGTGTATGAGTTGCCTGTTGGTATGCCGAGTAAAATCATTCGAAAGGTTGAAGATGTTGTAAGTGAAGGGTTAAATAAACCTGTTCGAATTCAGTATGACAATTATAAATTGAACATTCGTGTATTCGATCAAGAAATACCGAGGAAGTGGGAATGGTCAAAAAATTTAATTCAAGTTGGAAAATGGATTGTGCCAATCGGGCAAAGTTTAGAACAATTGATTTATCATGATTTTGATAAAACACCACATATGACATTAGGTGGTTTAACACGTATGGGAAAGACTGTATTCCTAAAGAATGTAATGACATCTCTTATTACTGCACAAGCAGAATATACGCACTTGTTTATTATTGATTTAAAAGGAGGATTAGAATTCGGACCATACCAAAATGTGAAGCAGGTTGAGTCGATTGCAGAAAACCCAATCGAAGCTTTTCAGTTATTGAACGTGGTTTTGAAAAAGATGGAAGAGAAAATACTTTTTATGAAAGAACATCATTATACCAACGTGGTAGAAACAAATATAAGAGAACGCTATTTTATTATCGTGGATGAAGGTGCAGAACTTTGTCCAGATAAGAGCATGAATAAAGAACAACAAAAGTTACTAGGAGCTTGTCAACAAATGCTTTCTCACATAGCGCGAATTGGTGGAGCATTAGGATTTCGATTGATATTTTGTACACAGTACCCTACTGGCGATACTTTACCACGTCAAGTGAAGCAAAACAGTGATGCAAAATTAGGATTTCGATTACCAACTCAAACAGCTTCTCAAGTTGTCATTGATGAAACTGGTCTGGAATCGATTGAAAGTATACCAGGGCGTGCGCTTTTTAAAACAGATCGATTAACAGAGATTCAAGTCCCTTATATCTCAAATGAGCAGATGTGGGACGTATTAAAACAATACGAGGTGAAAAAGGATGCATATACAGACACATATCAAAATGAATCGTCAGATGATGATTTTTACCTCGATTAGAAAATTAAAATTCGCTACCAGAAGACATTTGATGGCCATTCATGATATGGGAGGAATTCGGAATGCAAACCGGATTTTAAAAGACTTAACCCCATATGTAAACAGTACCGTTTATAAAAAAGAGCATGTATATTACCTCAATAAACAGGGACGTGCGCTATTCGATGATACAGAAAAGGTTGTGCCTACCATTCGATTAGCACACAGCCTCATGAGAAACGAAGCGTGGCTATATCTGTTTTGTCCTGAAGATTGGCAGATAGAAGCCCCTATACGTTATAAAGTACATGACAATAAGAGAACGATTATTCCAGACGTAAAGTACCGTGATAGCGATGGGATTCTAAATGCAGTCGAAATAGATCGCACACAAATGATGAATGTGAACAGTGAAAAAATGAATAAATATGGTGAATTCACTTTGTATTATAAAAACAAATATAACGGGAAAGTCCCTATTGTTCATTTTTTTACAATTACACCATATAGGCAAAATACACTAGAACAATTTGCTATGCAGCAAGGTGTATATGCAAAGGTATATGTGGTACCCGAAGTGTAAAAGAGAGCATCACATACCAAATTCGGGGTCAAAATAATATTTGTTCATCAAGTTGTTCACGATACCGTTGAAATAAGCGAACTTCCCCTTTTTCATCTTGACTCCATTTTTTACCTTCATCGCAAATTCTTTCATAGCTTGTACACCAATTTGTAGTTCTTGATCTTTGTCAAACGCCGTTTGCCCTGTTGTATGATTTATCACACGATTGCATTGTTTTACAACCTTCCAAAACTCTTGGATTGTTGTAGCTTTTGAGTAAAAAGCAGAAGTTAGGGAAGCAAAACGTTCTGGAACCCAATCAGCCACAAATTCAGCGCATTTAATGTTTTCTTTAGGTACAGTATTATTATCATCATTACCTTTACGTTTATTTATATCTTTACTCTTTTGTTTTAAGATTTTAGTATTTGTTTTAACGGTAGGACACTTCTTAGTCATTTCAGTAGGTTGCTTGTGGGACACTTCATATACAATTGGTTGGATAATAATTGCATTAGAAGTTTGACGCATATCTTTTTTTCGCTTCATAGCTATTTGCTTAATTATTCTTAAAGTCACAAGTTTCATCATTAAACGTTGTACAGTTTTATATGATACGCTCATTATCTCAGCTATTCTATTTTTACATAGGAAACTAACACCTATGTATTTGCAGCTATGACGCTTTAAAATTTCAAGTAATGCAATTAGTTTAGATTGTACATCCGCACGTTTAATAGACGTTTTAATTACATCTCTGTATACTCTAACCGTTTGATTTAATTCCTGTACATTTGAAAATGTTGATAAATTATGATAGGACTCTGGTTGAGCTAATACATCAATACGTTTTTTCATAACGGTTTGTCTCCTTTTTGGAAACAAAAAAGCAACGTCACCTATTTATTGGGTAAACGTTGCTTAATAAACCTAATATGAGGTACAATACTCATGAGAGGATAGCAAGTGTTTACCTGGTCAGCTCAGGTGGACGGTATATAGAGTGTTGACGCACTTTATATACACGCTGTGCTCTTTTGCTTTTTATGGTCACATTTTGGTAACGAATGAATAAAATTTAGAGTTTATTCATGATTTTTGAAAACATACAAACCGTTGATATATAAGCATTTTATTTGATTTTTAAAACGTAGATTTCAATGATTAATAGAAAGTAGGATTCCAATCATTTAATTTCCCAGAGTGGGGAATTTATAATCGTGATTCATTCAATACTTTCTATGGTAATCAACTATTTATGAAATCACGTAGTTATAATGAAGGGACGAATAATTTTGTTTCAAAAGATACAGTACCAGCTTTAACAGGATATGGTTTTTCTCCAAACGTAGTAGCGGTTATTACTGCTGATAAAACAGAAACTACATCAGATTTAAAAATAACAAATCGTAGAATTTCAGATCAGTACAATATTGAGTGGGTAAGTTCAAAATGGTGGGGAACAAATAATAAAGATACATATAATGAATTCTTTACGAACCACTATAAATTAGACTGGAAAAACCATCAAGTTACTCTTGATAACCAAAAATTCCTTGAAGAACAAATGAATAGTATCAACAGCGTGAATGATAAACTTAACAAAGGAAAAGGGAAGTTATCTCTTTCAATGAATGGAAATCAACTCAAAGCTACGTCTAGCAATGCTGGTTATGGTATCAGTTATGAAGATAAGAATTGGGGTATCTTTGTAAATGGTGAAAAGGTCTATACTTTTAATGAAAAATCAACTGTAGGCAATATATCTAATGATATTAACAAATTAAACATTAAAGGACCTTATATCGAGATTAAACAGATCTAGTCAGAAAATGATGGACGATTGATGGATAATTCTCTCATCAAGCTACGAGTATACTAGTTTATCCCGCTATTTGTGGGCAGTAAGACCCCTCACCTCAAAATTCAGCGGAAGCAAAGAAGTTAGGTGGGGGCCCTGCTGCACCTAAAAGCCTGATTGGTGAGGGCTGATTAAAGTTTCATTTTATTTTAAATCTGTATAATGTAACGAAAGGACCAAAGTTTATCTATAAAATGGATAAACTTTGGTCCTTATTATGTTTTTATTCGCACACGAAATTAAGATAAAATTAGATGTTTTTTGTCTATTCTTTTACTCAATTAGAAAAGAGCGTAAAGTATTTGAAAACTATTGATGCTACGCAAGGGGATATTGTTTAAAGTAATCAGAACTTCATCGGTTGTTAAGTTACCACTTTAAATATATAATTAAATTTCATTAAAAAGATACTCTATTCAAAGTCCTTATTGGGTTTTTGAAGTGAAATATATACTATTTGAGGTGTGTGAAATGGGGAAATCTCGAGAGCAGACGATGGAAAATATCTTAAAGGCTGCTAAGAAAAAATTTGGAGAGCGTGGCTACGAAGGTACGAGCATACAAGAAATCGCAAAAGAAGCGAAAGTGAATGTTGCTATGGCCTCTTACTATTTTAATGGGAAAGAAAACCTATATTATGAGGTGTTTAAGAAATATGGTCTTGCTAATGAGCTACCCAATTTTCTTGAGAAGAATCAATTTAAACCTATCGATGCCCTTAGAGAATATTTAACGGTTTTTACTAAACATATAAAAGAGAACCCTGAAATTGGATCATTGGCATATGAGGAGATTATTAAGGAAAGTGCACGATTAGAAAAGATTAAACCGTATTTCATAGGTAATTTTGAACAGTTAAAAGAAATATTACAGGAGGGTGAAAAGCAAGGAGTTTTTCATTTCTTCTCCATAAATCATACGATACATTGGATCACTTCTATTGTTTTATTTCCAAAGTTTAAAAAGTTTATTGATTCTTTAGGGCCAAATGAAACGAACGATACAAATCATGAATGGATGCCAGAAGACTTAGTGGACAGGATTGTTACTGCATTAACAGATAAACCTAACGTGTAAATTATTCAGTATTTATGAATTCTGTTATTACTATTTAAAGCCTAATTTCTCAATGTATTGTAGAGAAATTAGGCTTTTTTCAACACGTCATTAAGGTTTTTATAGTTCAAGGACTCAAGTTAATGATTATATTTTCAAGTATTCGTTTTGAGCTACATAGATATAGTTTTTGTTGCAACTGTTTGTTGAAATGCTTTATCATGCTCAACAATAACCATTGTGGGATTAAATTGTTGAATAAGTTCTTCAATCTGCATACGGGAATAGATATCTATAAAATTTAGTGGTTCGTCCTATATATATGGGCTTTTTCACATAAACTTTTAGCGATAAGCAGTTTTTTCTTTTGTCCACCAGAATAATGAGATATATCTTTCTCGAATTGAATTCGATCAAAGTCCATCTTACTTAGGATGGATTTAAATAAGGTTTCATCAATCTTGTGCTCTTCAATGAAGTCTGATAGCGCCCCCTTCAAATGAGAAGTATCTTGTTGGACATAGGAAATGATGAGTCCTGTACCTAAAGTAACTAAGCCTGTATGCTGTATCGGATGTCCTAGAAGTAGTTTTAGGATACTACTTTTTCCGCTCCCATTCGTTCCATCAAGTACAATTCGGTCACCTTGTTCAACTATGAAGCTAATCGGCTCATTCACAATTTGGTCATTGTACTTAACGGACACGTCAACCAAAGTAACCAAT
The DNA here is from genome assembly GCA_900406535.1 of Noccaea bulbosa. Classification (NCBI taxonomy): domain Eukaryota; kingdom Viridiplantae; phylum Streptophyta; class Magnoliopsida; order Brassicales; family Brassicaceae; genus Noccaea; species Noccaea bulbosa. Next base: position 122,556 of record OVBJ01000002.1, read on the forward strand.
TCATTTGATTTAAATTGCAATTGTTCCAATTTTAATGACTCAGTTTTTTCCACATTTTTTAGTAATTTTGACTTTTCCTCAATAGCTTTTTGTTGCCTTGATTCAAGGTTTTTTGCTCTTTTCATCATCTTGGCTGCTTTATGTCCTACAAACCCCTTATCCAACTTAGAGCCTGAATTCCTCGTTCCATTTTTTGAAGCTTCCACGTCATGAGACCAACTTGCTGATCGTTTGGAAGACTGTTTTAATCTCCCTATGTCTTTTTGTAGACGCTCATTTGTAGCCTTCTCGTGCTCTTGCTGTCTATCAAAATTTAACTTCCAAGAAGAATAGTTACCACTTTGAATTTCAATATTTGCTCTATTAATAGATAGGATATGGTCAACGCACCCATCTAAAAAGATTCTGTCATGTGAAATTAAAATAAATCCTTTTTTCTTCCTTAGATAATTAGAGACTATCTTTCGTGCATCTGTATCTAAGTGATTTGTTGGTTCATCAATTAATAGGAATTGACCCGCATTTAAAAACAGTGCAGCAAGCAACACCTTTGTTTGTTCCCCATTTGATAATGTTTTAAATGGTCTGTACATGACCTCAGCATCAACATTTAAATAGGATATCTCACGTAGAAATTCCCAATCTGCGGCTTGGGGACAAATTTCTTCAAGGATTTCATGAGTGAATTTGTTCCTATCTGAAACAGAGTAGGGGAAGTAATTGAATTCTACCGAAGCAAGGATTTTCCCGCTATACTCATAATTCCCTAACAATAAATTAAAGAATGTCGTTTTACCTCGTCCGTTTCTACCAATAAATCCTAGCTTCCAATCCGTATCTATTTGGAAGTTTACACTTTCAAAAATATTATCAAAGCTACCTGGGTATGAAAAAGTTAAGTCTTGGACCTTTATCATTGACATAATAATTCCTCCTTTATATATCGAAACGTTTCATATAAAGTCGGAACATCCATCCATTTTTTAATTCCTCTATATAAGTTTGATGGATATTAACGACTTATATAGAGCATTACATGTGTAACAATAGTGTCTGAAGTACTCATTTTTCTCGCTCCTTTATTTGTGAAGTACATTTAACAATTAGTAAGTTTCAACTAAGCTAAACGGGAATAAAAAAATCCCCCAATTTGTAATCGGAAGGATTAGTCTTTCGTCTATACTTAATAAGTACTTATTAATCATTTGAATCATGACAAATAAAGTATGAACTGAATTTTAAAAATGGATAGACTAACCCTATATTTTGTAGTTTGAAGTTATAAAATTCAACTTAAAATATAAATTAGTTAATCATTATTCATCCATCATTCCTTTCATAATTCTATTTTTAGAGTAACATTCTTTTTAGGGAGATGCAATATTAGCTTCAATTTCATCTAATCCTAGATCATTTATAATTCTTTGAGTAAGGAGATAAAATTTTACCTCTCTTTTTATAAACATCAAATTTTTGTTCAATAGGTCATGTCTTTTGTCCGTTAAAAAGGGAGGATATGAAATTGACATCAACCTTTGTTGTAACTATAATAGTTACAGTATGTTCCGTAAACTAATTCGAATTGCTATGTTAATGATAGTATATTTTCATTCCTTTTTAAGTGTGACAGGTAGCAACTAACTATAATCCAATAGAGGATTAGATTCTATCTCATATTTAAAGGGTAGATAAGTTGTACCCGCCAAATTTACGATGCGCAAATACTTAAAAAACTACATTTTTCAGCTTATCCTTTTTGGAATCCTCAGTATTGATAATTGTAAACATCTACAAAAAGTTAGCAAGACTGTTGTATGTAGAAAGAAATCTTTTAAAAAGGTCATAATATGGATAATAGGTAACACACATTTAAATTTAGTAGGAGTTGTGCCACTATCAAGAAATTTTTTTAATAAAAGTATAGAAAAAACTCAAGAAGGTGAGTCCATTGCGTAAACATGCATATGTGCAATTTTATGTATTGATATTGGCTTTAATAGCTTATATAAGCTTTTGCTTTATATTTATATTTGTTTTTCCAAGTCTTTATTTCGTATCAGATTTTAATATCCGACTATCATCTTTAGTTGTTGAAACTACTGTATTTATCTCACTACTGTATTCTATATTATCCAGAAAAATTAAGTTAGGAGTATTCTGGGTGTGCATTATTATTGCGATAGGTTGTTTCTTGATAGGGAATTTTATATCTGCTTTTCAAGTACTTAATGTAGAATTACCAATAAAAAATTTTAATATCTCTGATGTATTTTTGTTGCTTTTCTTATTCTTCTTTCTCTTTGCGTTCTTTTATAAAATCATGATGGAATGTAATAAATGGGAGAAAGCATATTTGCTTTGTGATTTATGCATTGTTGTTACTGCTATTTTTACATTAGAGTGGTATTTATTTAATAAACCTTCTGCAAATATCTTATTCTTATCAATTGGAGATGTTTTTCTCTCATTTATTTTTCCGATTATAGATTTATTACTTCTATTACTTGGAGTTACACTAATCTTTCGACCTGCTATTTTCAATGCAAAAAGCAAATTGTATATTTTTATCCTAGTATTAACTGGATTAGCTATTACGGACTATTTGTATTTTTACTTACAAGGTGATTTGTCAGAGCGTTCAGTTATATTTTTAAGGTGTTTGTATAGAGTTTTCCTATTATTTATTGCTATTGCTGCTACAATTCCAAAGGATGCTTCTTCTAAAAGAAATTATTTTATTATTAATCCGACATTTGGAGAGAAACTTCTTGGCATATTCCCTTATCTTGCAGTTGCAGTCTTAATTGGCTTTACTTTGAAAGAGCAAACGTCTTCAGCTACATTGATTACGGGAAATTGTATTGCTTTTGTATTTGTACTGATTCGTCATACAATCGTACGAATGCAAAACAAAGATTTAACTGAAACATTAAAAGTGTTTAATAATCAATTAGAACAAACAGTATCTCAAAGAACAAGGGATTTAATAAACAAATCTAATGATTTGGTAAAAAATCAAGAAAGATTTAAGTCATTATATGAGTATCATCCGGATCCTATTTTAACGATTGATTCAACTGGTATCGTATTAAACATAAACCAGGCTGGAAGTATGTTATTAGGAAAAGACAGTGCTGTATTAATAGGGAAAGAGTGCTTCTCTATTTTTTTAGATGAAGATAAATCTGAATTGGAAGCGGCTATAAAGAAAGGGAGACGATGTAGTTCATCTTCACTACAGTTGCGTGTGAAAAATAACAATGAGAAGGACATGCTGTTTTGGTATGTCACTATAGTTCCTATTATGATAGAAGGTCAAACTTTTGGGAGTTATGTAATGGTAAAAGACATAACGAGGATGAAACAACAACAGGATGAGATAAACTACCTTGCATTCCATGATACGGTGACGGAGATTGGAAATCGTATATTCTTCCAACAAGAATTAGATAGATCCATTAAGCGTGTGCAAAAAACACAGGATAAATTTGGGCTCCTGTATATTGATTTAAACCGCTTTAAGACTATTAATGATACACTGGGCCATTCCATTGGTGACAGGGTTTTAAAAGAAGTTGCCAAACGTTTTAGGACATGTCTTTCACCGACAATTCCTCTAGCAAGAATAGGTGGTGATGAGTTTGCAATCATTGTCCATAACCAAACAGAGCAACAGCTATTGAATTTGTGTAAAACTCTATTTCTTATAACTGAAGAACCATTCGTAGTAAATCAGCATAGTTTTTACTTATCTCTTAGTATAGGAATAGCAGTGTATCCATTTGGAGGAATAAATACTACTACACTTTTACAACACGCTGATATCGCTATGTATAGCGCAAAGGAAAAAGGTAACAATGCTGTTTGTATGTATGACGAGAAATTATCTCAAAAAGTAACCCGTCGATTACGATTAGAACAGGATTTACCAAATGCAATTGAAAATAATGAGTTGTTTTTATTGTATCAACCACAAATTGACAGTAAGGAAGGTAAGGTTATTGGTGCAGAGGCTTTAATACGTTGGCAACATCCAGAACTTGGGCTGATTTCTCCGTTTGAGTTTATACCTATCGCAGAAGAAACGGCGCAGATTATTTCAATTGGAAAGTGGACGTTACAGAAAGCGTGTCGACAACTGAAAGAATGGCATTCTGCGGGCTTTTCAAATCTAAAGATGGGGATAAATTTATCAGCTATAGAGTTTGAACAGAAAGATTTTGTTCAAACCATTATATATACCATAGAAGAGATAGGAGTACCTGCTAATTCGATTAATTTGGAATTAACAGAGCGAATCGCCATGGTAGATGAAAAAGAAACTTTATCAAAGTTAAAAGCATTAAAATCATTTGGTGTACATTTATCAATTGATGATTTTGGTACAGGTTATTCCTCATTAGCGTATTTACCTCTTTATCCAATTGATACTTTGAAAATTCCAAGAGAATTTGTTAATAGGATTGGAACTTCTACTGATGGAGGTGAAATTATACAGACCATTATTTCACTTGCTCATACTTTAAACATGAAAGTCATAGCAGAAGGGGTAGAAACGAAAGAACAATTAACAGTGTTACAACGTAATGCATGTTATCTAATTCAGGGCTATTACTACAGTAAACCTGTAAATGATGATGAATTTATTGTTTTTTTAAGTACAATACAAAATGAATAAATGAAAAATCAGTATATGTATGAAATAAAGTGAAAAGAGGTTCTATCCATATGGATTTGAACCTCTTTTCACTTTATTTTCAGGAGTTATGCAGCAAGGTTTCAGCCTTTGAAAGTAAAATAAGTATCTATATTCCTTGTATTTTGGGTTAATGGGATATGAGGTGAAAGTTGCTTCTTGTGAAAAAGAATTAGAGCCAGCTTGTATATTCTTAAAGCAATTTGAAAAAGGATTAGCAGTTTGTATGGAATTAGGAAATGAAGAGTATGTATATCATTTCAATATTTTACGTTCTCTTAATGAAGATGAAGCAATTAAACTCTTAGAAGAAGTGAAAAAAGTATTTCTTACTTCGAAAAGCAAGGTTTATGGGATTTCGTAGAAGAATATGCAGATCTAAAAAAGGAAGAAATTATACAATAATCACATGCTATCATTTTTAATAGCTAATTAACAAAGGGACTCCAATTATGGAGTCCCTTTGTTAATGGGGTAATGCTTTGGTTTATCTAATTATAGAAATATTTGTAAAAAGTGTAAAGGGGTCCTAGTTTGGAGGGGGAATTATTTAATCTTTTTTATTTAATAAAAGGGATAATATTTAGTTATCTGCGCTTCTTAATTATGTTTTCTATCACAATTTGAAGTGAATTTCAGTTAATCTTATTTATTTTATGGGAATTATAAGGTATACTAAAAGTAGGTGCAAAATGTACCATTTGAAAAAGAGTGAATTGCAAAAAGGAATCCGTAAAGGATTCCTTTTTTGTTTCTTTGAAAATGAAGCAATGTTCTAATTATCTCATTCATTTTTATGAATACGCTGCGATCTTATAAACTAAAAAGGCTTTTATGGAAATTTGCCATATTCCTGTAACAAAACAAAGGTATGTTATGTGTGTTAAATATAAAGAGAAAGAAGGAAAAGTTGTGAAAAAAATTTTGCCAATTGTTGCGTTATTAGGCATGATGAGTTTTGGAGTACAGGAAATGAATGTAAGAGCTGATACATACCACAAGGGCGATTCGAAAATTAGTTTTTGGGATTCGAAAAGAAAGGGTACTAATTTCATGAATAGTACGTCATTACCTGAAAACTATAAAAGTGCAAAAGAAGCTAATATTGAATATGTACGTTTAGCACCTGATAAATGGGCAAAAGATAAAGATTTTCTATTTGAGGATAAACCAGATACTTCTGGAAAGGATTTTCTGATAGGTAATGCAGATAACTATCAGGGATTAGTAAAGGAGGATTTAGAAAAATTAAAGGCGGATTTAGATGCCGCACAATCACAAGGAATGAAAGTTGTTCTTACAATGTTATCGTTACCTGGTGATCGATGGCGCCAATTTAATAATAACAAGAATGACGACAGAATATGGGAAGAAGAGAGGTATCAAGAACAAGCAAGTCAATTTTGGAAGGACCTTGCTCTGGAATTAAAAGATTATCCTGCGGTGGTGGGTTATAATATTATAAATGAACCACATCCAGAAACAGCTAAAAATAATAGATATAATGATTTTTGGACAGAAGATTACGAGAAATGGTATGCAAAAGTGAAGGGAACGACAGCGGATTTAAACAGATTGTATCAAAAAGTAATCAATTCCATTCGTGAAGTAGACCAAGAAATACCAATTATTTTAGATTCAGGTTTATATGCTACTCCATGGGCTTTTAAATATTTAAAACCAGTAAAGGATAAAAAAACGCTTTACGCATTTCATATGTATGAACCATATGAATTAACGAGTCAAGGTGAAAAGAAAAATAAAGAATATCAATATCCAGGATTAGTAAAAGTAGGAGACTTAGAGAAACCTGTAATGTGGAATAAGCAGGGATTAGAGAAATTTTTGAAGCCAATCCAACAATGGTCTAAGAAAAATCATGTATCATCTAATCGAATTATTGCAGAGGAGTTTGGAATTAACCGTACTGTTCCGGGAGCTACCCAATACATGCAAGATCTTATTTCTATCTTCAACCAAAAAGGTTGGCATAAATCATTCTATGCATTCCGTGAAGACACATGGACAGGGATGAATTATGAATTGGGAACAGGAAAAATAAAATGGGATGAAGAGGGTAAACCGGTGCCTCAAGATAATTCACTCTGGGAAGTAATAAAAAAAGATTTACAACCACATAAATAGTTTAGAATATTTGTCCTAAGGACTAAATGTAAGCATCTAATTCAAGTAGAATTAGATGCTTTTTTTCAAAAAAGGTGGAAGTTTAAACAAATATAGTTGCAATTGAATTGACCTTTAAACTGAAAAATTTTTATGAATTTTTTGTGAGATTCCAACCCTTAAATGTTGAAAATTATTTACTGATTTCTCCAATTGGATATATTTCTCCAATCGGATGGAAGTTTAGAATACAGAATCAAAACATAATAAGTTGTTATCGATGAGTTTATCGTAAAGTTGTTATTTAATGTGTCATCAAATAACATTTATATACAATAATAAATAAAGAAAAGGAGATGTTTATGAAAAAATATAGAGTAATAGATACAACTTAAATAGTATGAATAGTTTAGATTGTAAAAACATGAAGAAGAAAACAAAAAATCCTTAAGAGTACTAAGGAAAAATGAAGGAGATAATATGGGGAATAATTCAAAATATAAAACTAGAAAAATACTTGCAGCTACTGCTACAGTAACTATGCTTGCGACTGGAATGATTTCTTCATCAGATGTCTTTGCGGAGCAAAAGGAGCAGCAAAAAAATTTATCGACATCACTGCAAAGTGAAAAATCAGTTAAATCAGAAAATAGAACATTTACAGTCCCAGGAAAAGGGGATGTTGAGCTAATAAAACAACAGGAAAGAAAAAGTATGGCATTTAGTCCATATGAACCAACTGGTTTATATGCAAAACCAAATGAACAAATAACGATTAATGTAGAAGGTAATCAAGATATTCAGGTATATATTGGAACGTATTCATATGATGCTTCTTGGAGAGAAGATTCTAAGATAAAATCATTTACATTAAAACCAGGTATAAACACAATCCAATCTCCAAATGGGGGGATGATTTATTTTTATAATAAACAACAAGGTGGTACCATTCGAACAACAATTACAACAGGCGGAACGACTACGCCTTTCTTTGAACTAGGAAAGCATACGAAACAAGATTTAATTAACATGCTGGACCAATATCCAAATGCACATGCAGTGGAGTTAAAAGGAGAACGTGTATTAATTACGGCCAGTCCTGCACGTATTAAGAAATATTTGTTGGGTTCTAATACAGATCCTGTACAACTCTTAAAAAAGATGGATGAAGCTACTCGAATTCAAGACAAAGTAGCTGGATTATCTGAAGAACAAGTAGATAAACATTATGTTCATTACGTAGAAGAAAATCATTCTCCCGATTATTATATGTATGCGACTTCTTATCGAACTGCATATGTAGGAGATGCAATTCAATATGTATTAGATATTAATAAATTTATAAAAGATGGTTGGGGTCCATGGCATGAGGCAGGGCATTTGAGACAGCAATCACCTTGGAAATTTTATAATATGACAGAAGTACAAAATAATATATACAGCCTTTCTGTAGAAAAAGCATTTACATCTAATCAACCTTTTAGATTGCAACAAGAGGGTGCTTATACTAAGGCATTTCAATACTTAGAACAACCTAATAAAAATTATGACGAAGTTAGTGATGTTTTTGTTAAGCTTGTTATGCTTTGGCAACTACAGCTAGCATATGGAGAGGATTTCTATCCTAAATTGCATCAATTGTATAGAGACATGCCTTCAAGTGAACTTCCACAAACTGATGAAAATAAAAAACAATTATTTATCATTTCAGCATCAAAAGTAGCCAAACAAAATTTGATTCCTTTCTTTGAGAAGTGGGGATTACGTCCAAATAACGATACTATTCAAAAAGTAGCTGCATTAGGATATCCAATTTTAACAGCAGAGATTTGGAAGAGTACGGATTCTAATCCAATTAAACCAGATATGCCTAATGAAAATAATATTTTAGAAGGAAACCAGTTTGCATGGTCACTAAAAGGAATTAGTGATTTCGAGTTTGCAAAAGTCAATTTTAATAAGTCGACAGAAGAGATGCAAATTGATTTAAAAGCAGGCGTACCACATCATTATTTTAATGAAACATATGCGAGTATTAAAGTACAAAATGCATCAGGAAAAGTAGTATACAATAAAGATATTTATGGGAACAAACAACAAAATGCTGAATCGCAAAAAGTTCCAGTTAAAATAGGGGATTATGTTGAGCTGACACATCTAGAAGGTGTGCATAGAGCTACTTTAATAAATGTAGGTAACAGTAAACAAGAAAGTTTTGGAAAAAAAGGCATGTACGAAGTTACAAAAGAAGGCTTGAAGAAAGTAGAAAAAATGCCAGAAACAACGGTTTTAGATGGAAATCATTTTGGGTGGTCTTTAAAAGGATATAGTGATAGAGAAATCGCAAAAGTAGATTATAATAGGACAACAGAGAAAATGCAGGTGAATTTAGAAGCAGGCGTACCACATTCTTACTTTAATAATACGTATGCAAGTATTACAGTAAAGAATTCAAATGGTGGTGTTGTGTACAATAAGGAAATAGTAGGGAATAGACAACAAACTGCTGAAAGCCAAACCGTGCCCGTAAAAGTGGGAGATTACATTGAGTTTACCCATATAGAAGGGGAAGCAGTAAAGGAAAAAACACGCGCTACACTTATTAATCTTGAGAATAATAAACAAGAATATATGGGCAAAAAAAGAACCTATCAAGTTACTTCAACGGGATTAAACAAAATAGATTAACATGAAAAACATTCTAAGTATTAGTTGGATGCAAATAGTCGTTCATTATGAACGGCTATTTGGCTTTTATTTAAAGAAAGGTGAAATGAAAATACTCTCTCTTTTGTATATACTTTCGTTTCCAAAAATTTCTACGTTTTTTTATCAGGGGGAAAATAATTTAAAAAATGTGCTTGAGAATTGATACATGTTTAATTGCTATAGATTTGAGAAAAAAGAAACAGAATAGTAAGGTATTTGTTGATAAATCCTCTCAAGTGTTACAAAATTTTACATATTTAGTATGATATATATGAGTTCTATGTATATTAAGGGAGGAATGGGAATGAAAAGGTTCATAACACGTGCAAGTGGTAATACAATCTCAAAAAGGTTAGTTTTAATGGTGTTGTCGATGGTTTTAATGATAGTGATGATTACACCATCGAATGATGTATCGGCAGCCAATCTATCAAAAGCAGGTTCACTAAAAGGCGTGAATTTATTTAATGGAAGTTGGACAGTTGCTATACAGGCAGCAAATTTACAATATGTTTCGGCTGAGCCTTCGGGAAATATAATAGCAAATCGTAATGCAGTTAATGAATGGGAGAAATTTGAATTAATTTCGACTGGGGAATTATATACGTACGCTTTAAAAGCTAAAAGTAATGGGAAGTATGTTTCGTTTGAGCCAAATGGTAGAGTAGTAGCAGATCGTACATCAATTGGTGCATGGGAAAAGTTTATCTTATATAATGGTGGAGACAATAGGATATATGTATTACAAGCACTAAGTAATGGTAGATATATATCAGCAAATGGTGGTAGAGAATTAACAGCTACTAGTTATGTAGCTGGAAGCTGGGAAAGATTTGTTATTGTATACTTCTAAACTTTGAAGTGTTATATATCTAAATGATAATAGCATGTTTAGTTTGTATAAATACCTAATACAATAAATTGTTAAGTATGTAATACAAGTGTATATTAACGTGTAAAAGGGCTGCAAATAATTAGCGGGCCTTTTTGCATGTTAAATAAGCACTTACTGAGGTTATAATGAAAAGAAAAAGAACCCTATAGGGTTCTTTTTCAAGGCATATTAACAGTAAGGAGAATCATGAAATGCTACTTCAAATCTTTATTAGGGGAAAGATTTTGAATAAGCTTAACATACATCTATTTTTACATAAATGTAATATATAGTAAATTGATAATGTTTATACTTACTATTACTAATATTCAATTAAGATAGTTAGCACTATTTGTATAGTGTTAATGAAGTGCATATTTAGAAAACTAATAATGGCCACAAGTTGGTTATATATGTCTAATATTATATTTTATTTACTAAAAGAGCTTATAGATATATTATTTTAAAAATTAATTAACATTTAAACAATTTTAACTGAAATTGGGTGTGTATTAACTAAAAGTAAATAAAATAAACAAAGACCCTGTAATGAATACAGGGTCAAATACAGGGTTAAGGGAACGCATAGTTTCTCAAAATCATAATAGCATATATTCTTTGTATAGCTACATGAGGATTTTGACAGAATTAAGAAAAAGACAGAAATCTGTAAGAAAGCAAATATATTGCTGGAAATTTGATTTGAAATTAAACTATAAGGCATATTGAAATAGATGGAAACTCTTGAGTACCGTGATTAAATATGAGGTTTAGATTAGAGGGATAATTGGATCTTACTGAAAAGGCAAAATGTTTTTTAGATTAAAAGAAGAAAAGGCACTTTTGGGTGCCTTTTCTTTAGGTAAACAGTTTACATATTGCTGAATTATACACGAAACCATAATTCGACTATGAAGTAAATCTTAATATAATTCTAAATAGAAAAATATGTAATATTATATTTGAGTTTTTAATTATTTTATCGAATATAGAGTAGCAATGTAAATAAAAGGGCATGCATTCGTATCTGCAGCCCTTTTTAGGAGGAATTCAAGATACCAATAGGACACGTATTGGTAAACAGGTTCAAAAATAGTATATGTGAAAAGAAAAAGTCCTATACCAAAAGTAGACAGGACCTTATTTTTTACAATTTCAAAAATGACATTCTGTCCTTTTTGAAATTAGTACAACACACACTTGGTTTGTAATAAAGTTAGAAAAAGTATACATGAAAATGGCAGACAACTATTTTGTTGCCTGCCGGTGCTAGTGGGTTGAATGAGTTAGTCAATTCAATAAATTGCTACCCCATTACCAGAAGAGTGAAGCCGCTAGTTCAAACGGCTTATACATAGTTTTCCTAATAAAGAAAAAATTATGAGTGAAGATTTTGTTTGCTCTATATGAAAAGATAAATAGATATTCATTAGACAAGGATAATTTAGCATACCTTGAATAGGGTGAAGGAACGAATTAAATAAAAGGATTTTTGTTTAGGAAGGGACTGACTCAGGAATGGGACTTTCGGACAGGGTTTGGGGGGCGATGATTGCCTTTGGCATTGCGACTAATATCGTTGCTTGTATGATGGCAGTATACATTCAAAAATATGAGCTAATGATAAATCATCTTACAAATATTTTATTTTTAATAATTATCTCTTTAACGTTTATTAAGATGAAAATTAACAGATGGGTGGCTTTAGGATTTACATTTGTTGTAATAGAGAAAGGTATTAAGGCGGGATATGACTTCTACACACATGATTATTATGGTGTCAGCTGGAGTTTAGCTATCATTGTCTATTGCATATACGAGATGAAAAAGTATCATATTGAAATAAATGAATAGTCTCAACAATAAGATGTTAGTAGGTGTAATTTTTTAAATAATAAAAAAAAGACACTACAAGAGTGTCTTTTTTTTGAAAATACTCTATAATTAACTTTGGGGAAGGTAATGTTAGAGTATTCGTTTAGCATTATCTTTATATTTGATAAACCATGAAATCGAAGGATTTTGTGGTTTATTTTTTGAACAATAGATATTACAGTATTGGCAGTGAGCTAGTGATCATTTTAAGCATTAGGAGAGAATGGATTAAAAGTCTAACATCGAATAACGGTTCCGGAATATAGTGTTGCGAAATGATCTCCCATATCCCAAACGGTACTTGCCTGTATATAGCCCTTAAAGCCTTCTGAAGAATAATAAATCTCTTTTGGTATACTTTCTTTAGTTTGGAAATGTGCTTTAGAGTACTTTACATAATGGTTTTTAACAACTTTTGCATCTGGAACAATAGTGTTTTTTTGTTCCAATGTTGGCCTAGCACTAGAAGGTGATATAAATTTTACAGTGTCTTGGTAATTAGGATCTAAGGTGTCAGCTTGTACACTGTGTGACGAAACAATTGTGCTTAAACTACTTCCCGCGATTAAAGTTGCAAATACTAACTTTGAGAATTTTGTTAATCTACTCATTCTATAATCTCCTTTTTATTATTTTGTAAGGTATCTCCTTACACCTCACAGTCTATATCCACTACAAAAGGGTGTACATACATATTGATAGACAAAATTCTACAAAATACCTCATGTTTTTGGGGACGTGTATAATAATCCAATGTTTAATAATTTATCAGAAGTAAAAAAGTAAGTCTTATATAAAAGAAAAAGAATAATTTATGCAGGTAATGTATATAAAATTATTGTTTGAATATTCTAAAACGAGTTGATAAAGATGTGGGATTGTTTTTTAGAAAATAAATGATTCCAAAGATTAAATTTAGAAGTTTAATTCTCTTTGTAAGTTTATTTTTATAATACTATTCACAGGTGTAGATTATTAAGATTTAAATATAAAATGTCTAAAGATTTTTGTACAACCAAACAGTTAAAATATAAAAAAGTGAGAAAAATGATAAACATTCTTCTCACTTTCATCAATTAGGGTGGCATATACATAAATATGCGTTTGGGTAGATTTTTGAATGAAAAATCCACATGCATAGTATAACAAAAAAAATAGGGCTTTTCACATGTAATATTGCATATGAAATATAGTAAAGTTTTAAATTTTAATATTACAAACTTGTATATACGTGTTACAATGTAATTCTCTAATTTATTTTATTCAGCTATTTAGAATTTATGTTTTAGTTAATTTATTATGGTAAGGATTTCATCTGATTGGATTAGCGCTAAACTAGATTTTTATCCAAACAAATCCAATAATTATTTTTAAAATGAAGTATATGTTGTATCCAATTTATTTGGAATAATTCGTAGTCTAATAATTGCTGAATCTAGAAAAAAACATATTCGAAAGGAGGACAGATAAAACTCTGCCTGTGAAATTTAAATCGCTAAATGGTAAAGTGCGGATGATAGGATGTAATTGTGATTTCATTTCGAATGGTACCATAAATGGATATGGAAAAATATAGGATAAAAATTTAAATAAACTATATAAGTAGTAAAAATGAAAAGGAGAAGTATCTAGTGTTTAATATAAAAGAAAGATTGGGACAAATAAAGCTTAAAACGAAGTTGTCTATGGCATTTATAGCAATATTAATTATACCAAGCCTTATCGTAGGAGTATCATCTTATAATAAAGCAAAAACAGATCTTAATGAAACAATTCTACAATCAGCAAAAGATAATATAAGTATTTTAGACAAGATTGTTGATGATGAATTAGAAAATAAGCATACAGATGTCACTCATTTTGCAAAGGTACTCACACAAGGGGATTATAATCCTGAACAATCGCAAAATGTACAGAGTAAATTTGATCAATATATACAGTTACATCCAGAGATAGAAACGATTTATACGGCATCCAGTAACAATCAATTTATTCATGCACCTGTTGGCAAAATACCAGAAGGGTTTAATCCGTTAGAAAGTAGTTGGTATAAGGATGCAGTAAAAGCAAATGGAGAGATTATTGTTTCATCTCCCTATAAATCAAAGTCTACAGGAAATATGGTAATTGCAATTGCAAAGCAAAATGCAGATAAAAGTGGTGTCATTGGCGTAGATTTGAATATTACAGATATCGTAAAAACATCCAAAATGATAAAAATTGGAAAGCAAGGATTTGTATCTATAGTTAGTCAAGATAAAACTATAGTTGTTCATCCATCACTAAAGCCTGGAGAGAAATTAGAGAAAACTTTAGCGGATGAATTGTACAAGACAGAAGATGGAGTAATTACTTATAGCCTCAATGGCGAAGATCGAAACATAAGCTTTAAGACAAATAAAAAAACAGGTTGGAAAATAGCTGGCGTAATGCCTACGAAAGAAATTGAAGAAGCTACTAATCCTATTTTTTATAAAACGTTCACTATAATAGGGGCTTCATTATTGTTAGGTGGAATTGTAATTCTATTCATACTCAGATCTATAATTACTCCACTAAGACAATTAGTCATTTCAGCTCAAAGAATTAGTCAAGGAGATTTAACCGAGAAAATAGATATTCGTTCAAAGGATGAACTTGGTCAATTAGGTGGTAGTTTCAATACAATGGCAGAGTCGTTACGTAATATTATTTCTCAAATTAACACATCTGCAGGACATGTAGCTGCGTCTTCTGAGGAACTAACTGCTAGTGTAGAGCAAGCAAGTGTTGCGACAGAACAAATTACAAAAGAGATGGAAGAAATCTCGAACAGTGCAGAAGTTCAAAATAATGAAGTTGAGTCTGGAGCTGAATTAATTGGTGAGGTAACACGAAATATTCAATATGTAGCTGAGAATGCATCTGAAGTATCGGCTTCATCCATATACACAAAACAAAAAGCCAATGAAGGTGAACAATTAGTAGAACAAACTGTAGCACAAATGCAGTCTATCCATCACTCTGTTTCTCAATCCGATAATGTAATAAAATTATTAGATAAGAAATCGCAACAAATTGGAAGTATATTAGAAGCGATTCAAAATATTGCGGAACAAACAAATTTATTAGCATTGAATGCAGCAATTGAAGCAGCTAGAGCAGGAGAACAGGGTCGAGGGTTTGCAATTGTTGCGGATGAAGTTAGGAAGCTAGCAGAGCAATCATCCGAATCTTCGATGGAAATTGGAAGCTTAATTAAGGAAATACAAGCAGACGTACATGAGACTGTAAAAGCTATGAATGAAGTGGGAGTAGAGGTACAGTCGGGAATTAAAGTTGCGAACGATACAAAGCAAAGTTTTTATGAGATTTCAAAATCTGCAAATGATATTGTGTCAAAAGTGCATGGTATGGTGGAACTATCTAATACAATGACTACTGATGCAATGAAAGTCGATACATCGATTGATCAAATAGCTATGGCTGTAAAAGAGAATTCTTCAAGTATGCAAACGATTGCTGGTTCATCTGAGGAACAACATGCTTCTATGGAAGAGATAAATTCTTCAGCAATACAATTAGCACAGATGGCAGAAGAACTTCAAGAGTTAATTGGTGGATTTAAGATTTAAGTTGAGATTCTAGGAGAGAATGCTAGAATCTTGTTACAGAGTGGAAATGCATAGTAAATAAGTATAATATATACTCTCTATGCGCGTATTGAACAGGCAGAAAACCCATTTAAAAACCCTCCATTTGGAGGGTTTTTAAATACATTTACATTAAATTTGTGGTGGTGCACCACCATAATCGCCAACACTATATGAAGGAGCAGGATAATGCCCATGAGTAGCAAGCTGATCTGTTTTAGAAAACTGAAAAATTCCCACCGTTAATACCCCAATAAAAGCAATGCCTGATAATAATAAGCTAATTTTTTTCATTATTTTAACACTCCTTTTGCAATTGATTTTTGTCTTGCTTGATAACAAATATGGAAATAGTCACTTACTTTTTGGTGGTTCTCTAATTGTCTACATTTTGTGGCAAATAATTCAGCGTATTCGACAACATATTCCCATAATTCTTCTTCCTTAAAGTATAAGATTCCTTCTTGAATGATTTTTTCTAATTCTTCCAATGGAATATTTTCGTTTAATCTTTTTAAAATAGAGAAGTGGTGTGTGTATTCTTCGTTATGAATTTTTCTGCAAATCTGTAATCCCTTATCAATGAGTTGGCTGGCCGTTGATTGTTCTCCTAATTTATAATGTTCCTTAGCTTGTAGGAAGATGGCCTTGAAGTGTGTAGGGATTTTCTCTGTTACTTCTGAAAGGTGACGAATAGCTAAAGTAGACATACTTTGATCAGAATACAGCCACCCCATAGTATTTTTTACATATAACAAGGAATCTTCTTCCCTATTTTTTTGTAGTAAATCAATTGCACAATGTAGATATTCTTCTGCTTGTTCGTACTGTTTTAAATAGATGCAGCAACCACCTAGCAAACTATTACAAAAGGCTGTTTTTACTTCATAACCTTCATACTTTGAAAAGATTGCTCTCGATTTATTTGCGTATTCGATAGAAGCGAGATTGTTATAGGTATGGTGATAGAAAGTAGCAATTCTATAGTAAAATTCAGCATGTTCAATTTCATCTGGTATAGCTACCAATATTTTTTCTGCTAGTTTATAATGTTCTTCTGCCTCAGTATAATTTGATATAAAAGTGGAATGAATGGATTTGAAAAAGTGATAATAGAATCGTAGAAATTGATCTGTAGGCATATCATAATCGCTAATAGTATCAAAACTATTTTGTTGAATACCAAGGCTATCTGTTAAGACCTTGTAACGAAATTCGAGTAGTGAATAGTATAGTAACAAATTTTGATCCTGATGTTCTTGATCCGGTTCAATGCTTAACTTATTAATTTTTTCATCAATTTTCTTTTTTAGATTAGTAGCTTTTATAACTTGTTGAGATAGCATTGCTCGATACCAGTCGTTCAATAGAGAGGTTAATTGCTCATTTCCCTTTACTGAAACACTCATAATATACGCCCCCATTTTCTAAAAAAATCCTAATCCAATTTAATTATAAACATCATAACAAAATAGAAGAAAAAATGGAGTGATATTACAATATTTTTCAAGAAAATTCAGAAAAAATAATCAATTTATGTCGAATATACTCATAATAAAACATCCGAAAATTATCAAAAGATAATATGAGTCTTTATACGTTCTATCAGGTGAACTTAGAAACTGTGATTGAAGATTTATGAAATTTTCTTTTCTTAAAACGGATCAATTACGTATTAATTTTTAAATTATTTTATCGGATACATATAGTATGTATCACCACCAAATGTATAAATCTTGCGTATGTAAATAAGAAAAGAATAAAGAAAACAAAAGAAGAACTTGTAAGAATTTCTACAAGTTCTTCTTTTGGATAATGTAAAAAGGTGAAACAGACTATCTCATTATTTGTAATAGTGAAATTATCTTACTTATGGTTTTGTTTTATAGAAGATGTACTATTATATTGGAAGATTTGTTCTAAATGTTGATTAAAGGAAAATTAAAGACTGGTAGGGGAGAAGTGCATAAAAGAGAAAGCCTTCTTTACTTATTCTGAAAAGATAATTCAAAAAGCAATTTGTGTATAGAATAAGCAATGCATGAATTCATCGACATTGGTGATAATAAATAAGAGAATCATAAGCATGAACTTTAGTGGAATAGCTACAAGAAGGGGATAATTATAAAATTGTTAAAGCTCAGTATAATTCTATAATAGTAGATATAATTATTGGAATTTTCAACTTAGTTACTTTTCGGGTAGGGTAAGTAGAAGAAAATAGGAAGTTTTTCTTTGAAGAAAGCTCTTTTGACAGGAATAGATTTTCTCATAACTAGAACAAATAAATTAATAATCGCATATACTGTATTGTCGTTAAAGCAAGACAGTATTTTCTCATAACAAGGGAATCACTAGAAAAATATGTGATTCCTTTATTCTTCAGTATAATGTCAATAGTTGATTTGAAATAATCGAAGAAATAAAATCTTTGTTAATGGACAATCACATCATTTTAGGTATAGTAGGTTTATAATTTAGACTATAAAAATTAATGTGTCTTTTATTATTTTAACCAAGAAGACTCCCTCCATAAGGAACTCACAGCAAGTATGAGTAAGTGGGAGTAGTTCAAAGCATGCAATATTGTTTGATTTGGCTAATACATAGATTTATCATCTCAGAACTGGTGTAAGAATTATAATGTTTATACCATTCTATTGTATTTTCTAAAGTCTGTTGTAGGGACCATTTTGGTTGCCAATCAAGATTGAATTTTGCTTTGCTAATGTCAAGATTTAGTAAATTTGCTTCATGAAAATTTATTGCGCCTATATTTTCTGCTGTCCAATCCCCACAGCCCCAAATATCTAGTAAACTTGTCACTAATTTTTCTACTGGAACAATATTGCTTAAGGATGGCCCGAAGTTCCATGCTCCTGAATAAAGGATACCATTATTTATAATTTTTTCTGTAAGGAGTAAATACCCGCTTAAGGGTTCTAGTACATGTTGCCAGGGTCTAATAGCAGTAGGGTTTCTAATAATAATCTTTTTGTTTGATTCTAATGCTCGTATACAATCAGGAATAATTCTATCTATTGACCAATCACCACCACCAATTACATTACCAGCTCGAACGCTTGCAATTATTTTCTTGTGGTGAGAAAAGTTTTCTTCTGAAAAGTAAGAATTTCGATAGGAAGAAATTAAAAGTTCGCAGCATCCTTTGCTTGAGCTATATATGTCATGGCCACCCATAGGATCAATTTCACGATAACCCCAAGGCCATTCTTTATTTTCATAGCACTTGTCACTTGTCACCATAATTCCTATTTTAGCTGATTCATGTAATCGAATTGCCTCTAGTACATTCATAGTTCCTACAACGTTTACCTCGTATGTTTCTCTAGGATATTCATATGAATACTTAACTAGAGGTTGGGCAGCTAAATGGAATACAATTTCAGGTTTATAATCTGTAAAAACCTTATTTAATTTATTAAAATCCCTAATGTCTCCACGAATATCAATTATATTGTTTTGAAGGTTAGTAATGTTAAAGTTATCATTTTTATTTTTAGGATCCAATGAATATCCGATTACAGTAGCACCTAATTCATTCAACCATAGGGATAACCAAGAACCTTTAAAACCAGTATGTCCAGTAATTAAAATTGTCTTTCCGTAAAAAGCATTATTAAAGTTTTGATTTAACAATTAGTCCACCTCCTTTAGTACCCTATTTTTAGGGGATTAGGTATAAATGTTTATTATTTTTATACCAATTAACAGTTTTTATAATTCCTTCTTCAATATTAATTCTAGGTTCCCAGGAAAGAGAGTTTTTTATTTTTTGCACATCTGCTTCAGGAACCCATCTTTCATTCGTTCTAGATGGAATTGCACCGTAATTTGGTCTGGAATTGGTTTTCAAATGTTTGAATAATAATTCTACATAATGTTTCAAGGGGTAAATAGTGCCACTCCCAATATTAAAGATTTCATTTTGTACAGTAGTATTCTCTACTGCTAGGATACAGGCATCTATTATATTTTCTATATAACAATAATCTCTTAATTGATTACAGAAAGTTAAATTTACATCTTTGTTTTGTAATACTTGCAAGATTATATAGCTAAAAATTTTATGTGGCTCCTCGCTTTCTCCGAATATGCCAAAAGGTCTTAATGTTATAAGATTAATGCTGTTTTCGCTAGCAATTTGATGGGCGAGTATAGTAGCAGCAGCTTTGGTACTTCCGTAGATATCCACAGGAGTTAGTAACATATTTTCATGAATAGGTTCCATCTTGTTACCGTATTCAGAACTACTCCCAAAATTGATAATTTTTTTACAATTCACCAATTTTGCTGCTTGAATAATGTTACATGTCCCTATAATATTTGTTTCTATAGCATGCATGTAATCTGTATGGGCAGAATTTACACCATAGGCTGCCAGGTGAAAGATATAATCCGGATTAACTTTCTTTATTGCATCCTGTACTTGTTTTCTATCTCGTATATCTATTTCATAGGTTTCAATATTTTTTATAATATCCTTTAGTCTCCAAAAATTTGATGGTGTTCTTATGAAAAGAACAATTCGTGCTTGTAAATTTAAAAGTCTTCGTGCCAAGTGAGAACCAATAAAACCGTATCCACCAGTAATAAGGAAAGTTTTATTTTTAAATGAAGTAATCATAGTGAAAATCTATCCTTTATTAAGATTTATTTTTAAATAAGGAGAGTATCAGTCTTAATTGTAATGAGGGGAGGAGTATTTAAAATAATTTTTTATTGTCGTTGTATCAATTTGGTCAGCAAATAAAGAGGAGGGGGATTTTTGAAAAGTATTATGAAGGGTATGACATGTCTTGTTCAATTGTTCAATATAAGGAATGTATATATAATCTAAAACTTCTGGAGGTAATTCTAAAGTTTCTTGTTTCCATAAATCGAACTCATTTGGATTAATAATTTGCATACTTCCAAAATGAAAAGCTATTAATTCATCTTGATCAATAAAAACTTTTTTATCTGTTTTTGATATAGAACTGCTATTTAAAATGACATTCCAAGGTGCTGCATCAATACCTTTATGAGTCATGATTTTTATATTAGAAAAGATGTTAGGAATGTGATTTAAATATTTTTGGTCACCCCATCTATTCATTTCAACATCATAATGATTATTGCAATATTCTAGGCATTTATCTTTCCACCATGTTAAAATTTCTTTGCTATTTTGATCGTTTTTGAAGCCTACTAAACCAGCTTGATATATACCGTGTATGTTTTCAATTTCAGTAGAGCTTCTTTGAGGGCAAAGGAATACAGAGTATTTCCACCATTCATCAAGAATGATATTAGGTGCTGTAAAGAAATACATATCAGCATCACAATATATAATGTGATCAACTTCCGGATAAAGACTAAGGACATGTAGACATAGGGGCGCTTTTAATGTCCAACAATATTCTTGTAAACTTCTATCATTTTTTATACTGAGGAGTTCATGATTTTCAATATCTTTTACTGGAATTAGTATGGCGTGCTTTAATTTTAATGTCTCTAATATTTGATAAGTTAAATCATCCATACAACAAATCCATACAGTAAATTTAGCGTTGAAATTTTCTAAGGAATAATAAGAGGTCAATCCTTGAATTAATCGTTCTTTACTTATAATCATGGAAAAGTTCATAAAATGATTGGATTGATTCATTTTTCTTCTTAATTGTGAATCTTTATATAAGGTTTGAGCTTTATTTATATCTTTTTTACTTAAAAATTGTTTAGTATCTTTATTGAATTTATTTTTTAATTGATTTAAAACAAATTGAATTCTCTCTAAATACGGAGTGTAAATATGGTTTAATATATTATTGGGTATTGAAATTGCTCCTAAAGACCAAAGATCAAAATCATTTTCATTAAAGATAGTAATACATGCAAAATGGTAAACAACTAGTTTGTCGTTTTCAATAAATACATCGTTTTTAGTCTTGTCAATTTTATAATCGTTATTATATATACAGTTCCAAGGCGCAGCATTTATACCTAAGTTATTTGAAATTTTTACTTTTGGAAAATATATAGGGATATAATCTAAATACTTTTGGTCTCCAAATTTCCCCTCCTCAGCCTCGGCACTGCACCAATCTAGACATTTATTTTTCCACCATCTTACACTTTTTAGTCCATAGAGATCATTCTTAAATCCAATTAGCCCAGCCTGATATTTTCCATACATTTTTTCTACCCAATCACGATCTCTTTGGGGGGTAAGGAAAATAGAGTATTCACCCCATTCCTCAAAAATAATATTAGGATCAGAGAAAAAGCATAAATCACCATCACAATATAGAATAGATGGTAAATCATAATTGAGCAATAAATATTCTATCAAGACAGATTTTAAAGTCCAACAATATTCATTTACTTTTCTTTTTCTTTTAATTGCTTTTAGTTCACTATCTTCTAATTCTTCAACTTGTAAAAGGTTTACATTAATTAAATTCATTTCTTTTAATAGTGAATATGCAAAAGGGTCTATACAACAAATCCACAATGTGAATTTTTCTGAGTACTGCATTAATGATTGCTGTAAAGCAATGATTTTCAAGACATATTCATTACCTACAATGACACAGAAATGATTATTTAGATCATGTTGTTGATTATAGAATTGGGGATTCATTCTTTTTTGAGTATTTTTTTTGGAGAGATTTGAAGCTTTAATTCCTGTTGAAAGCGGGTTAACTATTTTCTCATTAGAGGGGATATACAATCGAGGTAAACTTATTTTTTTATCATTAGAGTTCAATGTTTATTCAGTCCTCTCCACTAAAATTTATTAGGATTCCAACTTTCATCTACAGTTTTTAAATCTTTAGGTGTATCGACACTAGCCCAAAAGTCATTGTGTTCATAGACTGCGAGCTCATTGTCTTTTATTAAATTGCGAAGAGGATCTTCTTCTAGAACACAATCATCACTATCACCTAAATAATCGAATATTTCTTTGTTAAATACAAAAAAACCGCCATTAATTACTTCATCAAGTAATGGTTTTTCTTTAAAATCAATAGCAATTCCATTTTCGACCGTCAATAGGCCATATTGACTATTTTTTTTAATTCCAGTTAATGTAGCAATTTTTCCTTTTTCTTTATGGAATGCTATTAGTTGATCAATATCTATATTTGCTAATCCATCGCCATAAGTTAATAAAAAGGTTTCATCCTGTACAAAGGGTTCAAGTTTTTTTAGCCTTGCCCCGGTCATTGTATCAATTCCTGTATTTATAAAGTGTATATTCCAATTTTCTAATTCCTGAAGTAGCGTATATTGATTGGTTTTAAAATTCAAACTAAAGTCATTCTCTTTCCAGCTAAAGTCCATAAAATATTCTTTAATTTTCTCACCTTTATATCCTAGGGGCAAAATGAAATCAGAATGTCCATATTTTCTATACCAATTCATTATATGCAAGAGGAGAGGCTTTCCTTGAACTCGAACTAATGGTTTGGGAATGTCCTCTAAAATTCCTTGCATCCGAAGCCCTTTTCCGCCACACAAAATTATGACTTTCATAAATTTCTTTCCTTCCTCTCTATATATTTTACTAATTTAAACTATGTAGTTTGTTTGATAAATGTATACACGGTTGTACCATAATGACAATCAACTAAAAAATATATGTTAGATTTATAATTCAAATGCTGATTAAACGTGAAGAATACGCACTGTAGTTTATTCTCAATCTTATGTAAATTAGGTTATTCTAAAATCAATGCTTTATTTTATTTAATACTAATGAAAGAAATTACTTGTTTGTAAGATAAAAGAAGGGGAGGGGAATCAAGGGAATTAAAGAAGCTTATAATGAAAAATCTAAGAAGGAAATTAACTATTTAAAGGAAGAGTGAACAAATATTACATTGTAGATTTTACAAATTTAAAAAAGAGCACCGTATAAAGGTGCTCTAGTGATGGAATCAATTTTGTAAAGAACCATTTATTCAATAAAGAAG
The DNA here is from genome assembly GCA_900406535.1 of Noccaea bulbosa. Taxonomy (NCBI): domain Eukaryota; kingdom Viridiplantae; phylum Streptophyta; class Magnoliopsida; order Brassicales; family Brassicaceae; genus Noccaea; species Noccaea bulbosa. Next base: position 146,448 of record OVBJ01000002.1, read on the forward strand.
GACTTATGAGTTATTATATGAACGGTTTATTAATTAAGTGTGTATCAATTAGATGGGAATTTTATTTCTCTACACCTATTTTAATTTACTGGAAAAATCATGTTAAAAGTAAGAAGAAAAGTATTAAGTTAATGTTATTTTATTTAAAATATAATTCCAATCGGAATCATCACCTTCCCATCTATCCTGATAACGTGGGAGTTCAATTGAACAAACCCTCGATATTCCCCAATTTTGTTCAACGATATTAGATATATCCTCCTTAAAATTGACAATAAGAATATTAAAATCTTTATTTGTAATTTCGGATAATACGTTTTTTAATTCAACCGCTTCATCTCGATTTCCCCAAATCCTAATGAATAAAATTGATTCACTACTATTTATTTTTTCAAGGAATCGATTAATTCTAGTGTCTAATTTAGCTTTAAAAGAAGGATAGGTTGATTTCCAATCCTTTTCTGAGTCAATAGGAAAGTCATGCATTGAAAAACAATTATAATAAGTGTCCTTTATACAATAGGTAATTCGTTCTGCCCATTTAGTTTGATTATCAAATTCTGATTCAATAAGACCGTAACTTTCTGAACCTTCTATGACCATATTTTCCAACTTCATAAATTTTTCAAATCGATTTTGAAGTAATCTGTTTACATCTGAAAGTGATGGATAATAAAACCAATCTAAAGGTCCAGAAAATGTTCTTAAATGGTGCCTTTTGATTTGGTTAGTGACTTGACACAAGCCTCCTAAACTTACAATTACGCCATAGGATTTTTGTATATCATCTAGGTTCATCCTCATCATCCTTTTTAAAAGTAATTTAAATTATCTATTCAGTATATGATGCAATAACATATTGATGTGGACATATATATCAAAGTACATAGAGCTAAGACATTGGTATAAATTTGAAAAGTCAAAATCCCTAAGTTAAGGGGTTATATCTTTAATGTTATATCATTGAGTTGCTATTGGGATGAAAGCTGGTAGGGATTATACTCTCCAGTAACTTAAATTAGAAACCAGTTCTTGATTACTACAGTAAAATTGTTGTGCCTTTAAAAGAATCCTTAGATAAAAAAGAAAAATCTATTGGTTAGCATTTAACCAGTAGATTTTTCTTTGAGTTATTATCTTTTACATAATAATTATAGAAGATGGAAAATTCCACTTAGAAATAATTTTAAGCAGAAGAATAGACTAGTCTAATTTCTAATGGTTCCAGTATCTTTTATTTTGACGTGTGTCTTTACATTTATTTTAGCCTCTGCTAACGCTTGCAACCAATTTCCTTTTACTTTTTTCCACTCTTTATATTGAAATGCTCTAGCATATTGGGATAATCCGATTGGATCAATTTTATTCTGCTGTATTTCATATAACATATTTTGTAAATTATTATTAATTTCTTTTTGAATAGCATTTTTTAAATTATTTATATTTTTTTTATTATCATAGTGCCCTTTAATTGAATTCGGATTGGTTTTTTCTATTAAAGCTACATTAGCGTAAATATCGAGATTAAATACAAACTTTCCGTTTTGAAAATTAACAACTACCTTCCTTGTCGCGTTCTGTACGAATATGGAAGTGTTTGTTTTTTTGTTGGACTTTTTAGGAGGAAGCGCAAGGTGTAGTATCATTCGCCCGCTACTTTTTTGCTTATTTATAAGATTGAAAAATTTAACATCTTTTTTAGGGATATGAGTTAAATATTTCCCTTTTCGATTTAAAAATGCAATTCCTACTGTATCGATTTCATTCTTTGTTTTTTTGATAATTGGAACAGTTTGCGTCATTCCTTCTTCATTTTGTTCTCTCATTAATTGTTGAATTGTAGAAGAGACGGATTGGTTATTTTGAATTGACGATTCGATTACACCATTTATATAAGATGAAAGTGATGGTTTACTAGGCTTATGAATTGTAAAAATTTGTTCTGCAGGTCCATCTACAAGTACTACTTTAGCATTAATGGTAGCGTAAGGGTCACGGTAAGAAGAATCAAGCTCCTGCAACCAATTTGCTTCTTGCGCTAATTTTTTTCCAATTAAAATGATTTCAGCTTTGGAAGCTGTCATAAAGCCCGTTAACTTCGTATCTATCTTACTGAATCCAGTATATACAGTTGATGCTTGTGTCCAATGTTCTATAGTACTTTTTTGCTGTTTATGATGAAAGAGTGGTATGCTTGTTCCAACTTTTATGTCTCCATTAGGGGTTCTATCCAAGCCAATTAACAGGATTAATGAAACCTTCTCAAGAGGAATTCTCTGACTACAACCAATTATATATACACAACAAATTACAATCCATATCCATTTTCGAATCAAAGTTGTTTCCTCCTAGTAATCCAAGTAAAAAGAATACTGTAAGCGAAAAATAAGATTGGTAATAGAATAAAGAAAACGACATTTAAGATATCCATAAGAGAATATATAAACAAATATTGATCCACATCGGGATTTAGGAAAATAAATAGGCCAACTATAAATAACATAAAAGCAAGCAGCGCCCAATTGCGGGCGTTTTTTTGAAGTGAAATGGCTACAGATTCAAAACTGAAAAATAAATACGGATATATCGTAGTGGAAAATACAATTAAATAGTAAGCGATATATATAATTTCTAATCGTTCCATGAAAGAAAAACGAACCCCTTTTAACAGATGAAATACTGGCCAGATTACGTCTTTTATCCCCTCTGGACTAAAGTATATATAAGAAAGAATAGTAACATATAGATAGAAAAACATGGTTCCAGTATTCGCTATTAGTAGTCCTTTTATGGCTTTTTGCTTTTTTTGTAAGAATGGATATATATAATATGCAATTTCTAGGCCAGCATAAGGAGTAATGGTTTCTTTTGTTGCCTTTACAATAGGGTATAATCCTTCTTTAAATATAGGTAGTAGGTGTAAAGGATTGTAGTTAGTCTTTAGTGAAAAAAGAAGAAATAGTGGCATCCAAGTAGTGAAGAAGAAAACAAGCATAGAATAACTAGTAAGAGCCCTTAACCCACTCAGGGTTAAAATAATAAAAGGTAATAGTAATAATATGGTGATTTGATAAGCAGGAGTGGAAGGGAATATCCACACTTTTACAATATCGGTTGCCTTTAATAAAGTATTAAATCCAGCAAAAAATAGATAAAAGGCATATGCAAGAAAAAGAATTGTCCCTATCCATTTACCAAAGTATGTTTTTAAGATTTGTGAGAAATTTTTGTTAGGATTTTTTTGTAACATTAATATAATAAATACCCCGATTATAGAAGTCACTATCCATCCGAGAATGATCGAAATCCAGCCATCTGTGCCAGCATTAGTAGCAAGGGGGCTTGGCATAATTAACATACCAGATGCAAGTTGAAGCGAATGAATGAAAATAATAAATTCGAATAAAGTTACTTTTTGGAACTTAAGATTTCCCATGTTAACCACCTTCTTTTTTCTTTCTTTGTTTCGGCTGTCCTGTACTCGAGCGGGTGGTAATCATCGAAATAGGAAATCTTACAAAAGAATCTTTTAACTCTTGGAGACGAAATGGTGCGATTGGCATTCCATATGGTGAACCATAGGAAGTTAGTGAAACAAAATGAGCAAATAAAAGCATTAATCCACTAACAATACCTACAATCCCATAAAAGTAAGCCAATAACATCATTGGAAAACGGATAAGGCGTATAGAACTTGATAAATCATAATTAGAAACAATAAATGAAGCAATGGCTGTAATAGATACGATAATAACCATAACGTTACTAACAAGACCAGCTTGAACAGCCGCCTGTCCAATTACAATCCCTCCAACGATTCCAATAGTTTGTCCAATTGGTTGTGGTAAGCGAATGCCAGCTTCACGTAGCATTTCTAGTGTAATTTCCATTATAAAAGCTTCCAATAAGGGGGAGAAAGGGACTTTGACTCTTGATGTTGCAATAGAAGTGTATAAGTCTATAGGAATAATTTCAAAGTGAAAAGAGACTATAGCAATATAAAATGCGGGTAAAAAAATAGCTATAATAAATCCTGCAAATCGTAATAAGCGAAAAAATGATGCGATGAGCCAATGAATATTATAGTCATCTGGGGTTTGAAAAAATCCAATCAAATTCATAGGAACAACCATTGCACCAGGTGATCTATCCATTAACACTGCTACTTTCCCATCAAGTATATGATTTGAAATGGCGTCTGGGCGTTCGCTTAAATAAGCCTGTGGAAAAGGAGTCCAATTTTGATCTTTTGTATAATTAGATAGCTCTCCAATACTTAATACCGCATCTGTTTTGATTTTACAGATTCTAGTTTCTATTTCTTGGACTACATCTGCGTTTGCTACATCACCTAAGTAAATTAAATAGACTATAGAAGTGGCTCGTTCTCCAATCGTCAGCTTTTTGATTTTTAACTCTGTAGAAGGAATATATCGACGAATAAGACCTATATTTTTTGTGGCATTTTCAATAAATCCATCATGGGATCCTTTAATAGTAACTTCTGAAATTGGCTCTTGAATCGCCCTTTCTGCCCAGCCTTTTGTGTTTATTAGAAGTGACCGCTTTTCTCCCTCCATAAACAGTACACATTGCCCCTCAAGTAACCCTTCTTTAATTTCATTCCATGTATATACTATTTTGGTATGAGTAGCAATAATATTAGAATTAAATATTTGACTGTCTTCATTTACTTCTTGTAATAATGGTGTAACAACATTGGTTTTTAATGCAACACCATCTGTAAGGCCTTCAAAATAATATAGTAAAATATTCGTGTTTGTTTTTAATTGCAAAGGATGTTCAATTAAATCTGCACTAATATCAAAGATATTATCTAGTGTATTTTTAAGTTGTTTTAAGTTACTTGTTTGAATCTTTTCAATGGTTTTATCTGTCTTAGTTTCTAAGGTCTCTTCATTTAAGGACAAAATTGACACCTCTTTAATATATAACGATTAGTTGTATTTATTATTTTTATATGATTGAATTTTATTCACTAATTTAAACTAATTGGAGATAAGAATTAATAAATTTGATGTGCTATATTATTAATTCAATAATTGAGAGCAAAAAGCAGATGTAATTTGTGTGGAAATTTAAGTATTAAGATAGAATTGAAATTTGAATGATTATAATAAAAAGAACCCTTGATAGGTTCTTTTTTAGTTGGTAAATATGTTGTCAACAATAGATGGCGATAAAGGTAGTAATTTAGATGTCTTTATGTTAATCAGCTAAATTTTGTAGGAAGAATTCATTTTTCATTTATTTGGGTGTTCTAGTGTATTTGAATTTTGCGCACTAACAAATTTTGTTTAGGGACAAAATGCATTTTCTTAATTATCAGAAAAAATAGCGCGACAAAATTCCTATTAATTATTTTGGTAGGTATCAAATATTTCTTTGGCCTTATTTTCTTGATATTACCGTACGTTTATATGTTTCTAAGGGAAAGAAATACTTTCATGTTACCATCTATTGTTTGATTAAGATGGTAACATGAAAGTGAAACGTTTACAACCAGAAAATAAAGAAAAAATATTAAAATGCGACTTTTTTCGACAATTATTCTATGTTTATATTTAATTTTATTATAGGAAAAGGCGGAGGGAAGCGGACCTTTTCCTATAAACTGTTTTGTTGGAATTAGAAATAACTAAAAAAGTAATAATAGCTTAAAATTAAAATGAAATTCAATGATAAAGTTATTATTGAATTTTTGAACCTCAGGTGTCTTGAAAGTATGGTCAAATTTTAATCCACTTTGCATTTCTTCCTTTTGTAACTAGCTTAATATGGCCAAACAGTTGCAAGGAATTTAAAGCCTTACTGATTGTACTCTCTGCAATGTCTGGATAAGTGTTACGAATACTTTCTTTAGTAAAGGGTTGTTTTTGTTTAAGTATAAAATCCTGAATTCTCTCAACTTTAGTATGTTTACATATAGAATCTAGAACTGTGTTATGAAGATCTTTGTAAGCCTCTAATATAATGGTTAAAAACGTTTTTAACCAAAAGCTATTATTATGTTCCTCGCAGTACCAATTCACCGAAGATTTATAAATCGAATTGTAATAATCAGATTCATGTTTCTTAATATATTTATCCAAACATACATATTTTACAAATGTATGTCCACTCTTAATTAACAGCAATTGCATTAACATAAATGCCAACCTGTTATTACCTTGATTGAAAGGGACTATGCAATAAAAATTTAATATAAAACGAGCTATTAATAAAAGTGAATGAAGCCCCTTACTAGTATTTAATGAGTTGTATTGATCACATAATTGCTCCATAAACTGTGGAATAAGTTCATGTGGAAGAATGCGGTAACTATTCAAGTGCATTCCATGTTCTGGAATTCCTGGAATAATAAAAGGTTTTTCACGCCATTTGGCACTGTCAGAGGTAATGTAATGTATTAGTTGAAAATGTAATTCCTGTATAGTTGCTGGATTGATTAATAAAGTACAGGAGTTTTTATGTACAAAAGAAAGTGTTTGATAATAGCAAAAAATAGCATCTTCCGAAATATTTTGAGGTACGATATCATCTAAAATAAGTTCTTTTAATCTTTTATTAGGAACTTTTATATCCTCGTAAATAGTTGTGAAATTTTTTATGTAATGTAGTGGTATAGTTTTTTCTAAGCTATTAAATATGTCCTTGTTTTGTTCCTGATAAGCAGCTAATTTTCCTTTGAATTCGCTAATTTCACTTATTAAATTTATTAACCTCCTTTTCAATTCAATATTTTTATACTTATCATCAAAAAAGTCTCTCATTTTTGTTCCCCCTGTAACCCCTTAACACGTTGTTGCATATATCTTTCCATTCTAAAGGTATTCCACGACATCATTGTAAAATAACGACATTTTCGTTCTGATTTTAAATATATATCAGAATCTATATTTTTATTTAACAATTAAAACATGGAGATTATAAAGAAGAATCGTTAGGATTCAATTTTAATAGGCATAATCCTAACATCAAATGTACAAATGTACAATAAAAAAATAAAAAATATAAAACTATCGACTCTTTTGAAAGATTATTTAAAAGGGTTTTAAGAAATTGTAGGTATAGAGTGCTTTAGTTTAGCAGTAAATATTGAAGTGGTAATAAAGTTTTCATAGGTAATCATAAAGTAGATAAACTATTAATTTGTGACAATTATGTGTCTAATCTATTATATACTTTTATGAGAATTCTAAAATTAAATCCTAAAGAGCTGAATTTTCTATATTTATCATAAAGATCAGAAGAGGTGTGTTGATGAAATGTATCATTTTATATAAAAATATGTATCATTTTATATAAAAATATGTAACGTTTAATACTCGTATTGTAAAATATTTTGACATACGTTAATTTAAATATTAGGTACAGGAACATTTAATAAAAACTCAGTACTAAAATACCCTTTAAACGTTTCACCCTAAAATCGTTCTCAAGCACACTGAAGTTCATCCTTTGTTTCTGTGCCTTATTAGCTAAAAATAACATAATAAATTGTTAAAATGTGATAATTAAAAATGGGATTTTAAATCTTTTCTCTTTTCTTAAACGTTAACAATCTCTTGATAATCTGTTTAAAGTAAGGAAATACAGGATAGAAAATAGCTATTAATAAAGAAAATACAGTTAAGCTAGATACCTTAAGCTATTTTATGAGTAATTAAGCGTTAGTTTGAATTAGTAGGGGTATTATATGTGTTTTAACCTCAAGTGTATATGTTTAAGGTTAAAGGATTTGTGAGTGGTATAAAAGCAAAAAAGTCTGGAAGAAACGGATATAATCGGTTTCTTCCAGACTTTTTTGCTTTTTGTAATATAAAAAATTTATTTTTCCTATATGAGGAATTTTTTTGTTTTAATATTTGAATTTTTTGTGAAATTAAACGGAGTTTTTATTCTTCTTTTAATACATAATGTTACAAAATTGCGTAATTGTATTTACTTTATTTTTTATAGGAGATTAAAAATAATAATAAATGTACCAATTTATGAGAGATATTAATATATTAATTGATGATTTGTTCGTTTATCCTTATATTGCTATTATATTAGCGAAAGCAATATATTGGGGGGACAAAAATGAAATTGAAATTAACATCTAAATTGGAAAGATTAAGAACAAGTAAAAAGGGGATTGGTGCTTGTGTTTTGGCTGCAGGCATGACGGCAATCACAATGGCTCCTCAAAGTGCGTATGCACATGGGTTTGTTGAAAAGCCGAGTAGTCGTGCTGCTTTATGTAGTCAGAATTATGGGGTATTAAATTTAAATTGTGGAAATGTAATGTACGAACCTCAAAGTCTAGAAGCACCTAAAGGATTTCCAGATAGTGGACCGATTGATGGGAAAATCGCTTCGGCAGGAGGGTTGTTTGGAGGTATTCTTGACCAACAAACATCAAATCGTTGGTTCAAAAACACAATTAAAGGTGGAGTAAATACGTTTACATGGAAATATACAGCAGCACATTCTACAAGTAAATGGCATTATTACATTACAAAAAAGGGATGGGATCCTAACAAACCATTAACACGTGCTGAATTAGAACCAATCGGAACTGTGAAACATGACGGTTCGGCTGCATCAAATAATTTAACACATACAATTAATGTACCAACTGATCGTAATGGTTATCATGTTATTTTAGCTGTATGGGATGTAGCAGATACGTCAAATGCTTTTTATAATGTAGTTGATGTAAATTTAGTAAATAATGAAACTCCTGATACAGTAGCTCCAAGTCAACCAACTGAATTAAATGCCTCTAAAGTTTCTGCCAATAGTGTTGAAATAACATGGAAGGCTTCCACTGATAATATAGGTGTAAAAGAATATCAAGTGTTACGTAATGGAGAAGTAATTGATACGGTACCAGGTACAACTTTTATTGATAAAAAATTAAAAGCAGATACGGAATATACTTATACAATAAAGGCATTAGACTCTGCTGGAAACATATCAAAAGAAAGTGAAAAACTGAAGGTTAAGACAACACATACAATCCCCGATATAGAGGCTCCAACTCAACCAAAAGGATTACATAGTATGGGTACAACATCGACAACTGTTGATTTAATGTGGAGTCCGTCAGAAGATAATGTAGGTGTTGACCATTATATTGTATATAGAGAAAGCGCTGGGGTTATGAATAAAATTGGAACAGCGGCTAATACATCCTTTATGGATAAAGATTTGAAGGCTAATACATCGTATAATTATGTAGTGACGGCGGTTGATTTAGCTGGAAATGAATCTAGTAGAAGTGATGTTTTGAATGTAACAACAAAGTCAGAGAATTCCGCATATGAAAAATGGGATGCAAGAAAAGCATATACTAAAGGTGATAGAGTAGTACATGAGGGGAAAGTGTACGAAGCGGTTCAAAATCATCAAGGAAATGGCGACTCAAATTGGATTTTTGCTTTATCGCTTTGGAAGCCAGTTTTGAATAAATGATAAGCTGAAAAAGATAGTTTACAATTTTGGATTGCTCTTTAAAAATTAAGGGCTGTTCCAAATATAATTATCTAATGGATTAAATGATATGTTAATAAAGTGAAACTGTAATCAGTGGAGGTTTTGTTCATCCCCGACTGATTATCAGCCCTCACCAATCGGGCTTTTACGGGCGCCCGTTAACGCGGGATAAAATTTAATCGCTATCCTAATGTTTACGAAATGAAATTAAAAAAAGAATCCCAATGGAATTCCATTGGGATTCTTTTTTTCTAATTTGTAATAGCGTAAATTTTCACTGTGAATTTGCTAGTGGCACCAATTGGACTTGCAATATAATATTTAGTATTTGTGTAAGCTTCAGTCTTAGATTCATGTGAAATATTCTTCCAACGAGTGGAATCTATTCCCAGGGAAACATCAATCATTACATTGAAAGAAATAGTAGAAGGATAATCTTTTTCTGAAGGCTCAATAACCCATTTTAATTCTTTTGTACCTACAGGTAAACTATCAATTTTAAAGTTTTGGCTGGATCGATTTTGTTGCCCTGATAAAGGACTAGATTCAGATGCTATTTGCGAAATTAATATTTCTTTTTCATTTGAATGTATACCATTTAATTTAATGATACTATCAATTAAACCTGGACCAGGAAAATCAGCTGCGATGATACCAGAATGTTTAATTGCGCCTTGTTGTAAGAGTTCGGTCCCAAGTATATTCATCCCCCCATAGTATACTTGTCCGTTTCTATCGCGAGGGAAATCACTCCACGCATTAGTGGAATTCGTTTGAATCAATTTAGGACTACTGTCAGTATTTCTGCCTTCTTTTCCGCTTGCAACAAACCAAGGATATACATTATTTAAAAATGCGGCTGCGCCCCCCGTACCACTAAGATGGTTGAGGTAAATTTTTCCATTATTAAAGTTAGTATTTGTATTTCGTAGATGGTTTTTTATCGCAATCCATTTTGTGTATATTTCGTTTGGTCCGCTTCCAATTTCAAATTTATCTTGTATATTCAAACCTTCGTAATCAATTCCGTACAATTGAGTGGATGTAAAGTTTTGTAAGATTACAATTTTCCCGCGGGTATCTCCTAAAGTAGGATTATTTCTATCTGAAGTTTGTACGGAATTAGGATCCCAAAAATATGAAGCATTAACGTTTTTGTATTTTAAAAATATCTCCTCAAATGATAGAGATCCATTTTCAGGAGTAGTTTCTTCTTTTAAGCGCATTAATATTGTTTCTGTTGGATGAGCTTTTAAAAATTGAATGGTCTCTTTCAATACATCTTCAAACACAGCTTTTTGATTTACAACACCATGATACATTGCAAAAGAATCTTTTACACGTTTAACACGCATATCTACATATCGAATTCCGGAATTTAATTGTTGGGATAAACTCATAGTTTGATTTCTTGTCAAATTTTCATCAATAAAACTTGCTCCATGTAAAGCCATTGTACCGTGAGTCCCTGGAATAGATATTTCACTTATTTTTGTTGAATCTTCTATTTTCGCCATCCACGATGGATTTTGATACCCTATATTGGATTCATAGGAGTAACCTGGATGACTATTAGCTAAAATAGTAGATGGTGTACTTAAACTTGCTAGTGTAATACAAGTAAGGATACTAATTTTAAAGAAATTTCTCATTTTTATTTTGTTCATTTTTTCTCTCCTGACCTTTAAACAATTGTTAGATGATTTTTTACTATATTTATTGTTTTTCATTCTTAAGATAATAAATTTTTGTATTTGAAAATAATTAACAATAGGGGGAGTAAGTTATTTGAGACTTTAATAATTTGTTATTATAAATTGTCTCTAATAGCCAAATGGATTATTGAAAAATCGAAGTATAGCCTCCCAAAAAAACAACTGTTTATTGCATTGAATACAAACAAAACAGAAGTCCTGAAAAAGACTTCCATTTTGTGACATATAATGAATAATAAGGTGGTAAACAAATCAAGATAATGTGATTGAGTGGTAAAAATTTATTAATAGCTGTTTTAGAATCTCTTATAACAAGGCTGATTACAAAAAGCGGATCTCTACACTGCTAATAAAAATTGAAAAATTCTACTCATTAAAACTTAGACTAACTACAGTTGCAATTGATTGGGCTGCATGTTCCCAGCTTCCATCTATAACTTTACCAATTTGCTGACCAAGTGTATTTAAATCATTTGGATTAACTGGAATTCCATTATACGCAGCAAGAATTGATAAAAGTGGAGCGGCAAATGGTGTCCAACCACCTCTATCAATATTAAATACAGGTTTATCTAGTACCTTTCCATCTTGTACTGTAAACTCATAATAAAATTGATCATCTGGACGAAAACTTAAATGATGAGAAATTTGCCCCTTAACATATTTTTTTCCTGCACCTAGGTTTACTACTTCTATTTCTTTTACATTAAATTCATGTTCAAATACTTTAATTTTTTTGACTTCTGGACCATTTAAGGCAGCTTGAACGGCTGTTTCCAAATTATTTTGTGCCAAAGGTTGAATACTCGATTGTGCCTCTTTGTGTTGAATAGGAGCCTCTTTTTCTGCAGCAAACACCGAGGTAGTAGGTAGTGCACCTGTAGCTAACGTAGCGGCAAGTGCTGTTGTCATAATGATTTTTCTTTTCATCTTCATAGTTTTTCTTCCTCTCTTAAAGTTATGATATATAATCTTTTAAAGACTGGCACGGTGCAATTTTTTTCATAATGCACGTAAAAAATTAGTTTAAGAATTATGTGAAATCTTGTCAGAAAATTAAAGTTAATTATATATGTATTTAAGATGATATCTATCTACACATATTTTTTCAATTTTTAGATAAATGAAATAGTAATGACTTCTTAAGAATTAATTTAGCACCTTGTTTATCTAGAAAAGTCCTATAAACACATTTAATTCATAGTAAAAGTAATATATTTGATATTAAATGTCTTGCATAATGCGATAAAAGTTCACAATTTTTTTATCATTATATACAGAAAAAGGTAACGAAACTTAAGCGATATGTAATACTTGTCATAGTTGTGAATTATGTAAATCTATTTAGTGTAACAGCTAAGATGTTAGATCTTGTTTTTCTTAAAAACATTACTTATTCGGATTCATGAAAAGGATTTTAATGGATTAGTTTGATTTGATATAAAAAGAGGACGCATTTTTATTTGCGTCCTCTTTTTATGATAATTTATTTTACAAGTTAAGAAGAATCTTTGATCATCTAAATAAATTCTATCACCCTATTAGGAGATGCTAGTAGAACAATATGGACTTTTATTTAGTTCATTTTCTAACAGTTCGTTTAATTCAATACTATAGGCAAGCATAGTACTTAGTTCAGAACCTTCTTCTATTGTTTTATTGATTATTGATAATACTCTTTCTTGGTACTATTCTAAGTATTTTTCAGCTAGGTAAGAGGGGTATGTTGAAATAGGAGGGCCCATCTTAAAGTAGGATAAATTGGTCTTTGAAATCGGTATACAGTTCTTTAATAAATATAGTTTTTGCAATATATCTTTATCTATGGGATGAAGCATATAATCTGTCATGATGAAATAATTGTGATGGTAGATAAATACTTTTCCTTCTGGTAAAACCGCGTGACGAGATAAATTTGGATAAATAGGTGGTCCATCTGAAAATTGATTTAAACTACGTTGTGAAACTTTAATAATTTCTTGAACTGAAAATTTAAATTTGCGAAATGCAATGGTGTCAATAAATGGACGTTTTTGATTATTTTCTATATAAAATAACTCTCCTTTTTCACTTTGCACAACCCGTAGATTTGGAATTGACTCTGTAAGGGTTATGGGGGGCCCTTCTGTATATTTGTAGATAAATGGATCGGGAATTAAGACAATTTCATTTTGATTATATTTGAAGTAAGAAAGCATATCTTTCGAAATAAGCCTGCGTTTAAAGTTATCAATTAAAAATACTTTACCTTGTGAATTACTAAATAAAATACCATTTAAATCTTTTGAAGGGAGGTTAGCATATAGGTTTTGGAAAGAGAATGGTGTTTTAAAAGTAATATCGAGCACTTTGTTAATGGGATAAAAAGGTTGAAATGTATTTAGGCGTTTCCAAAACATTGCATCTCCAGCAAACCAATATAAAGGATTTGTATCCCAATATCCACAGTACTTTTCATAGACTTTTAATAATATTCTTCTAGTATGCATAATTGAACAATGATCTACAACATTAGCAGCTGTATATAAAATTTCCGAAGCTTCTCTCACAAATTCATTTGTAGGTTGTAGGTTATAATCAACATATTTTACGTATTGGGAAGAGTAGACTACATCAATTTCAGGATGTTTTTCTAAGAAAGACAACATTTCAGCTAATCTGTTTGGAAGGTATATAGTATCATCTGTTAAATAGCAAATATAATCCCCACAAGTTAATGGTAGTGCCTCATTGATAAGTGTTGCATATCTTGTAGTTTTATATCGTTCATCATCTTGTATAAAACTATTCGTATAAGTAATTCGAGGATCCTCTAGATAATTTTTTATGACATTTATAGTTTCTGGACAGGAGTTATCATCCATAATAAAAAGTTCCCATTCTTTATAAGTTTGCATTAGAACACTTTCAATAACTTGATTAATTAATGATGGCTTATTATAACTAGTAAGGATAATTGATATTTGGGGTTGCAAAGTCTTCACCTCTATTGAGAATATTGAATGTGTTTTTCTAGTGAAATCTAATAATTAAAGCTTTATCGACACTTTCTTTTTTATACTTAAATAATTTATGACTTTTTCATAGATATGGTATGGACTATAGTGGAGAAAAAAGAGACATGGGTGAATATAAATACTGCTATTAATTTTTTATAGATAAAGAAACCTTTTTTAAAATTATCGGAACGGTTTGTCCTTTCTATTTATATAATAACGTAACTGTTTTTGTATTTATTGATAAGGAGGAGAAAGAGATTTGCCTAAAATTTCAGTTATAATGACAAGTTACAATAAGCCTGCGTTTGTTGAAAAATCTATATTAAGTGTATTAAACCAAACCTTTCAAGATTTCGAGCTTTTTATAATGGATGATGATTCAGATGAAATGACCCAGAAGGTGATTCAACCATTCATAAATAATGAAAATGTACATTTTTATAAAAGTAATGTAGCTCATATTTCTGAAAGGACAAAAAAAGTAAGATATGCCGCTTTAATTAATGAGGCACTTAAGCATGCTAAAGGAGAATATATAACTTATATTACAGATGATAATCAATATGAAGAAGAACGTCTTAAAAAGATGTCTAGTTATCTTGATGAGAATAAAGATGTTCAAATTATTTATTCTGCATCAAAAACGATTCATATAGATGAAACAGAGATGCCTATTAAAACGGTTGAGAGACCTGCAAAAAAAATTACGAATAATGCTCCATGTACAATTGATCATTGTTCTATTATGCATAGAGCATCTGTTTTACCAATTCTTGAAAAAAGGTGGAATTCTTATTGGGATGAAGATCCTCAGTTTTACCGGATAGGAGATGCACGCTTCTTTTGGAGATTAAATCACTATTGGGATTTTTATCCCTTAGATGAAATTTTAGATATCAATTATATTACTCCCCATTCAATACATGCGCAGTTATTTGCAGAAGAAAAAAATGAATTTGTGCAATTATTACCACCACAAAGAACATGCAAAGAATTAAGGGAAGACTTAAGAAGAAAAAGAGGGTGAAAAATTGAGTGACATTTATTTGAAAAATTACTGGCTATTAAATTTAGAGTATATAAATATTTTTTCAAGGTTAAAGCAGTATAATATTCCTTTACCATTACTGAGTAATTTTTATCAATATTTAGATGAAGATATAAAAAATAAAATGAAAGATAATAATTTTTACAAGCAATTGTCAATTGAGCCAATAGCAGAAACACAGTTACAGTTAGAGTTTGAAAAAATAATGTCTGTATTTCAATCAAAAATAAAAAGAAAAAACCAAAATGGAGCAATCCTCCTAAATTCAGATTATCTCCGTTTTTCAGTAAGTAACTTTACTCACTTTAATCCAAATCAAACAAAGATATTAACTAGATCAAAAAAGACCGAACTCTATGGTCTTCCTACAGTTTGTGCACCAGATTATATAAATAAATCTGCTAATACCGCACATGTTTTTATAGAAAAAGCTAAAGAAATCTTTTTAAAGTTTAATAAGCACCCACTATTTTCAAACCTCTTTTTTCAAAAAAAATTACTAAGCGACCTTCCTATCATGATTGAGAAACTTAATATGGCTCATTTTATTTTTAAAGAACAAGATATTTCTGGTGTGATTGTCGGTACTACGGAAGATATAACAAGTAGAGCTCTTACTTTTCTTTCTAGTAGTGAGGGTATACCGAGTTATTGTCTGCAGCATGGTGCAGTAATGGGGGAAGAAGCATACTTTCCGGTTTTCGCAACAAAACAGGTCGTATATGGGAAATATGAAGAAGATTGGTACCTTCAAAAAGGGGTCAGTGAATCTCAAATCGAAATACTAGGGCACCCCAGATATGATGAGATCTTTGATAGAGTATATATGGATAAAAAGAATCTTTTTAATAAATTAAAAATAGACCCCTCTACAAAAGTGGTTTTTATTGCAACCCAGCCATTTAAAACTTCATTTTATACTGAATTGACAGAAAAGTTAGTGGAAGACAAAAATATTACGGTTATTATAAAACCACATCCTTGGGAAAAAGGGCGTAATTTAGTGGGAGAATATATTAAGTTAAGTAACTTATATCCTAATGTTAAATATATAACAAATGAAGTAAACATATATGATGTTATTTTACATGCAAATCTTGTGGTTATCTCAAATTCAACAGTGGGATTAGAGGCAATGTTATTAGATATACCTGTAGTTGTTTATAAATCTTTATTAGAGGAAAGGGATTATAAATATTACGATACATTAGATTGGCTTGTAAATCATTCTATGGAGGATATGACTAGCACGATTAAAAAGGTTCTAAATAATCCTTTACAATCAAATTTAGCAAAAGAATTAAGAAGAAAATTTATTAATGAAAACTATCCGCAAGAAGCATGCACAAAAAGATTAATAAATTTAATTCAAATTGAAAAAGATTAAAATCGTCACCATTTATAAATATTTGAAGTAAAAGATTATATCCTCAGTTTTCAATGATTAATATGTATTTTAAACTTGCAATAGAAACGTATGTTTCTATATCCGGCAAACTAGTTTATCTCTCAACAAATGGATTGCCTATGGAATTACAAACAAGTTGAAGAGAGTTTTTTTGCTAAAATTATTTTTTAATATGAGGAGGTATATATTTTCATGTTTTTTAAAGATAAAAATGTTTTAATTATTGGTGGAACAGGAACAATTGGAAAAAGCATTCTTTCTAATGTTCTACAGGAAAAGCCAAAAGTGGTAAGAGTTTTTAGTAGAAGTGAATACAATCAATTTTTATTACAAGAAGAATTTAGGGATAAAAATCGAAATATTCGTTATTTAATTGGGGATATTCGTAATTATGATCGAGTATTTAGTGCGATGGAAAATATTGATTATGTATTTCATGTGGCCGCGATGAAGCATGTTTCGTTTTGTGAATATAATCCGTTTGAAGCAGTTTTGACCAATATTTTTGGAACACAAAATGTAATAAAAGCGGCAATTGCTCAGAAAGTAAAAAAGGTAGTTTTTACAAGTTCTGATAAAGCGATTTCACCAACAAATAATTACGGTGCAACAAAATTGACTGCTGAAAGATTGATTACGTCAGCGGAATATTCAAAAGGTTCAAGTGAAACGACATTTACAAGTGTTCGCTTCGGAAATGTGATGGGATCAAGAGGCTCTGTCATTCCTTTATTTGAAAATCAAATTAAAGAAAACCAAAAAATAACTGTAACGGATCTTAGTATGAGTAGATTTATGATGACACTGAACCAAGCAACTATGTTAACAATTGAAGCAATGAAAATAGCAAAGGGTGGTGAAACTTTTATATTAAAAATGCCAGTTATTTCATTAAACGATTTAAGTGAAGTGATGATAGAAGAAGTTACAAAGTTATATGGATTGTCCAAGGAGAATATTAAAATTGAAGAAATTGGTTTAAAACCGGGTGAAAAAATGTATGAAGAACTTATGACACATGATGAATCTTTACAGGCTTTTGAATTACCAGATATGTTTATCATTCCTAGCCCATTAAAAAAGGGTACTCAATATGAAAATGCAAAAAGGGCGAAGGCAGGCTTTTACCGTTCTGATAATCAAAATGCTATTTCAAAAGAAGAGCTTAGAAATTTAATATTAAACCAGCAGCTATTAACAGGAGGGGAGAAAATATGAAAATATTAGTAACTGGTGGTGCAGGTTTTATTGGTAGGTGGGTTGTAAAGAGATTATTGCAGGATAAGCATGAAGTATGGATATTAGACAACTTAGCAAATTCAACTACTGCAAATATTACCGAGTTTGCACACGATCTAAATTTAAAACAATGCATTCAAGGAGATATTAAAGATAAAAAATTAGTTGCTCAATTATTTGAAAATAATTCATTTGACCTTTGTTATCATTTAGCAGCGAGTATCAATGTTCAAGATAGTATAGATGATGCTAGAGCAACTTTTGAAAATGATACAATAGGTACTTTTAATTTGCTAGAACAATGTCTTAATTATGATGTCAAAATGGTCTTTATGAGTACTTGTATGGTATATGATAAAGCTACTAATATACAAGGGATATCAGAATTAGACCCAATTAAACCAGCCTCTCCATATGCGGGATCAAAAATTGCTGCTGAAAACATGGTTTTATCTTACTATTATGCTTATAAGCTACCAGTAGTGGTTATTCGCCCATTTAATACGTATGGTCCATTCCAGAAAACAGGTGGGGAAGGTGGGGTTGTTGCCATTTTTATAAATAATAAATTAGATAATGTACCACTGAATATATATGGGGATGGAAAACAAACGAGAGACCTTTTATACGTTGAAGATTGTGCAGATTTTGTTGTGGCAGCAGGATACTCTGCAAAAGCAAATGGTCATATTATCAACGCTGGAACAGGGCAAGATATATCCATTAATAAATTAGCAGAATTGATTTCGGGAAATAAAGTAAGCATTCAACATGTAACTCATATCCATCCGCAAAGTGAAATTCAAAAATTATTATGTAACTATGAAAAAGCAAAAACAATATTAAACTGGGAACCAAAAGTTTCTTTAGAAGATGGAGTTATTAAAACAGAAGAGTGGATTAAATCTTTAAAAATTAATCCTAAGGAGAAAGAGTAATGGTAAGGGGAATCCTCGGTATGCATGGAGGAAAGCCTGTTAGAGAAACTTATTTACCATATGGCCAGCAACAAATTGATGAATATGATATTCAGGCTGTTGTAGATGTATTAAAAGGGGATTTTTTAACAACAGGACCAATGGTTCAACAGTTTGAAGAGGCTATAGCGAAATATGTGGGAGCAAAATACGCTGTTTCCTTTTCAAATGGTACAGCTGCATTGCATGCTGCCTGCTATGCAGCAGGCATAACTGAGGGAGATGAAGTAATTACAACTCCGATGACATTTGTAGCAAGTGCAAATTGTATTTTATACCAAGGGGGAAAGCCGGTATTCGCTGATATTGACAATGGAACATATAACATTAGTCCTAAATCTATAGAGGAAAAGATTACAAACAAAACAAAGGCTATTATTCCCGTACACTTTACTGGGCAGCCTGTAGAGTTAGAAGAAATACAAAAAATAGCAAAAGAAAACAATTTGATTATCATTGAAGATGCAGCCCACGCATTAGGAGCCACATATAAAAATAAAAAGATTGGTTCAATTGGTGATATGACAATGTTTAGCTTTCATCCGGTGAAACATATTACTACCGGAGAGGGGGGGGTAATTACCACAAATAATCCTCTGTTTTACGAAAAACTTTTTCAATTCCGTACGCACGGAATTGAAAAGAATCCTCGAAATCTTCTTGAAAATCATGGGCCTTGGTATTATGAAATGCAATTCTTAGGTTACAACTATAGAATAACGGATATACAAGCTGCTCTTGGCTTATCACAGTTAAATAAATTAGACTCTTTTATTAAAATTCGAAAGAAATATGTAGACATTTATAATAAAGAATTTAGTTGTTTATCTGAAATCATCATACCAAAGCAATTGCCTCAAACCGATTCAAGCTGGCACCTTTATATTATTCGTTTAAATACTAAATTATTAAAATGTAATCGAAAAGAAGTTTACGAGGCATTACAAAGAGAAAATATCGGTGTGAATGTGCACTATATACCCGTACATTTGCAACCGTTTTATCAAAAATTAGGTTATGGAAAAGGTATTTGTCCGCAAGCAGAAAATGTATATGAGGAAATTATTACGCTGCCTCTATTTCCTAAAATGACAGAAGCTGATGTGTGGGATGTAATACAAGCTGTGAGAAAAGTTCTTTCGTTTTATAGAGTTGCTAAAAATTAAATGAAAGGGGTGTTATTAAAATTGCAAAACCAAAAATTGTTAAGAGCAGTTACAAAAGGTGACATTAAAAAAGGAGAGATTATTACAGCTAATAAAGTAACAATGGAATTAAATGTTGTAGAAAATGCGCTGACCGAGCTTGAAGCAGAGGAATTATTACCTCAGGTAGCTGTATATAATTTGTCTGCAGGTACCCCAATAACAAAAGAGGTTATTGAACCTCCAAAGGTAGTAATAATTGTACTTTGCCGCTTAAAATCTACTAGGTTACCTTTAAAGGCAATATTGCCAATACACGGAGTTCCTTCCATTGAACGATGTCTTATAAATACATTAGCTATTCCAGGAAAACACCAGGTCATACTTGCTACTTCAGATATTGCACAAGATGACCCTTTGGAAAAATTTAATTTAGACGGGAAAGTTAAGATTTTTAGAGGTGATCCAGAAAATACCGCTGATCGCATGTTCCAAGCTGCAAAACAAGAAAATGCAAATATTGTCATACGGATTACAGGGGATTGCCCAGCTGTGTCACCTGAAATAAATACTTTTTTACTAGATGAACATTTGAAAAGTGGTGCAGACTATACACAGGCAGAGTTAAGTACGTTACCTGTTGGAACAGCAGGTGATATTTTTACATTAGAGGCAATCGAACGATTACTACAAACCCCAAAACCTTTAACTTATGCAGAATACCTTCCGTTTTATTTTATTAATAATCCACATTTATTTCGTATCAATGTAGTGAAACTTCCTCCAGCAGTTTGTTATCCTACTTGGAGGTTAACATTAGATGAACAACCAGATTTAGATATGTTCAATGAACTTTATAGAGGTCTGAATGTAAAATCTAAACCTTTATTCTTTCATCAAATAAAAGATTACATCCTTCGAAACCCTGAACTTATTGAAATTAATAGTCATGTAAAATTGAAATGGGCAAATCAACAATCATTAGTAGATGAGTTAAATAGAGAAACGATATTATAAATTAATAAATTGTAGTGCTTTTAGTGAGGAGGGAGTATCTTGCTTGAGAAAAAAATTGCCTTTCGCGCCGACGCATCTATTGAAATAGGTACCGGTCATATTATGCGTTGTTTAACACTGGCCCACGAGTTACGGAATAAAGGTGCTCAAGTATATTTCATTTGTCGTAAGCTAGAAGGTGATTTACATCAATATATTTTAAATAAGGGATTTTGTGTGTTTGTATTAGATGAAGATGGTGAAAATACAAATTTCTTAAGTTCAGAACACGGGAGTTATTTTAATTGGCTCAAATATCATTGGTTTGTTGATGCACAGCAGACCAATGATATTTTGTCGCAACTTCCCAAGTGTGATTGGTTAATCGTTGATCATTATGGATTAGATAATAGGTGGGAGTCTGCTTTAAGAAAAACTGTAAGGAAAATCATGGTAATCGATGATCTTGCAAATCGAATGCACGACTGTGATTTGTTACTAGACCAAAATTTATACGATAACCCTAATGATCGCTATAAAGATTTAATACCAGAGCACTCATTAGTAAAATTGGGGCCTAAATATGCTATATTACGGCCAGAGTTTCATGCTGCTAAGAAATTTTCACGAAAAAGAACAGGAGAAATTGAGAGGATTTTTATTTTTTTTGGTGGGCATGATGTAACAAATGAAACATTAAAAACATTAAGAGCTTTACAAAATATAAATCAAGATAACTTAAAAATAGACGTTGTGGTAGGAAGCCAAAATCCGCATAAAGAGGAGATTCAAACTTATTGTAAGAGTGTTTCTAACGCTTCATATTATTGTCAAATAGAAAATATGGAAGAGCTTCTCGTACGAGCGGATTTAGGGATAGGAGCTGGAGGAACAACCACATGGGAACGCTGCTTTCTTGGATTACCTTCTATTACAATTATAACTGCCCAAAATCAAATTGAAGTAACCAAGGCTGTAGCAAAGGTTGGAGCTACATGGAATATTGGTACAGCTGAAAGTGTTTCGGATAAAGCAATTATGGAATGTCTAAACAAACTTTTATCAAATTCTAAAATAGTGAAAGAAATGTCTAATAAAGCTCTTTCTATACAGTGTGCCAGTAATTCAAATGAAATAGCAAAAAATATTTTAGGAGGATAGTATGTTAGATATTGAGGATTTTCAATTGGAAAGGTTAGAAAAGAAAGATTTAGAACTTATTTTAAATTGGCGGAATGCAAAAGAAATACGTTCAGTTATGTATGAAGATCATCAAATAACAATAGACGAACATTTAAAGTGGTATGAAAAACTCGTAATGGATGAAACAAAGGTTGCAAGAATATTAATATATAAAGAAAAACCAATTGGATTTGTTAATTTTACAAAAATAGATGAAATGAATCGAACTTGTTATTGGGGATTTTATATAGGTGAAAAACAAAGTGTAAGACGTGCCGGAACTGTATTAGGTTTATTAGCATTAAATTTTATTTTTGAAATTAAAGACATACACAAAGTATATGCAGAAATAATAGAATCAAACTGTATTAGTTTAAATTTTCATCAGAAACTTGGTTTCCAAGAAGATGGAAGATATGAAGATTATATTTATAGGGACAATGATTATATAGATGTCATTACAATGACCTTGTCCCGTGAACAATGGGAGGAAAGAAAAGAAGCTATAAAAATAGAACTTGAAGGTGAAAAAAATGAGTAATGTATATATCGGAGGTAGAGAGATTGGCAATAGTTTGCCACCATTTATTATTGCAGAAATGTCAGGAAATCATAATCAATCATTAGATAGAGCGTTGAAAATTGTAGAGGCAGCTGCGGAGGCCGGGGCACAAGGATTTAAAATTCAAACATATACACCAGATACAATGACTTTAAATATAGAAAATGGTGATTTTTCAATTCACGATACGAAAAGTTTATGGAAAGGCAAATCACTTTATCATTTATACAAAGAAGCATATACACCATGGGAGTGGCATAAACCAATTTTTGATCGCTGTATAGAGTTAGGGATGATACCATTTAGTACGCCTTTTGATGAAACAGCTGTAGACTTTCTAGAGACATTAAATGTTTCATGTTATAAAATTGCATCTTTTGAAAATACTGATATCCCCCTCATACGTAAAGTAGCCGCAACAGGAAAACCAATAATTATTTCGACAGGTATGGCTTCAATTGCCGAACTAGATGAAACAGTAAGGGCTGCGAGAGAAGAAGGGTGTAAAGAACTAATTCTATTAAAATGTACGAGTACGTATCCTGCGTCTCCAAAATCTACAAATATAGTTACCATACCTCATATGAAAGAGTTATTTAAATGTCAGGTGGGTTTATCTGATCATACACTGGGTGTAGGAGTATCTGTAGCGAGTGTTGCCTTTGGGGCCACAGTAATTGAGAAACATTTAACGCTCTCGAGGTTGGATGGAGGAGTTGACGCTAAATTTTCAATGGAACCAGCTGAATTTAAATTATTAGTAAGCGAAACTGAAAAAGCATGGGAATCTTTGGGGAATGTATATTATGGACCGACTGATATAGAAAAAGATTCTTTAAAATTTAGAAGATCATTATATGTAGTAGAAAACATAAAAGCGGGAGAATTCTTTACAAATGAAAATGTTAAAGCTATTAGACCAGGGAATGGCTTATTACCAAAACACATATCCAAAATTATTGGGAAAAAAGCGAATAAGGATATCGAAAAAGGGACGCCTGTTTCATGGGATTTAATTTGATATCGAGGAAATGAGAGTGTTTATAGAAAGATTTATAACAAAAATACTATTTAAGTAGAGAATAAATTTTAAAGGCCCTGTTTAAAAACAGGGCCTTTAAAAAGGGCATAGTATTTAACAACTGAAGGTACCTTCATATTACCATTATTGGAATATCGATACCATATGTTAGGTGTTGAGAAATAAAAAGTTCATTCGGTACAACAAAGTGGCCAGCGAAGCTAGCTAAACACTTGTTGCACAAAAGAAAATTAGGCCCTGAAAGTAATAGATATGTAACCTAAAGTTACATTTATAGTGTTAACAAGCTTGCATATATTATACGAAAAGGTATCTAGTAAAAAATTTATTTTGTAGAAATAAAAAAGAAATTGTCACCGGATCACCTTTTGATAAAACAGCGTACTTTCAAACATAATATATTCAAATCCTTATGATATATGTAAATAAAAGAGCAGCTAGTGAAAGCTAGCTGCTTAATAAAGAAAAGAGAAGAACTACAGGGACGTTTAAATGAGTTCTGGCTTTCGCCTATCTTTAGTATTGACGGAATGTTTAGTTTTATGCTGAAAAACTTAAGAAGAGCATCTATAAAAAGACCTCTTTAAGGAAGAAATGAGATATTGAAAAGTGAATTAGGTTTTTAAAATTCAAGAAAATATATGACTATTTCATTATAATGTGACGATGAAACATAAAATAGTAGTTAACAAACTGGCCAGTATGGAAGCACAAACTTTGCATTTCAGCAAGGTAGGAACTATTTAATTGGTTTTGTACTGTTAATATTAGTTGCAAGTATTGAGTGGGATCAATGGCAAAATTTATCTTGTCCAATGTATATTATTGGATTTGCATCAATTGTTATATTAAAAATACTACCAGAATCAACATTTACTCCCGTTAAATTGGGAGCAAAAAGATGGTTTCAATTTCCTGTTATTGTTCAAATTCAACCATCGGAGTTTTTCAAAATTGCACTAATTATATTTGTCGCAAATTTAGTAATGAATCATAACGCTAAATATATGATTCGGACATATAAAACTGATTTCCTGTTGGTTGGAAAAATTATGTTAGTCTCAATTCCTCCTATTGCTCTGGTATATAGCCAGCCAGATACAGGGATGGTGTTCTTATACGCAGCATCTATTGTATTTATTCATATCAGGGATTCAAAAGAAATTAATTGCATTTTGTACATTCATTCCGGTAACTCTACTATCTACATTAATATTTACATACGTAAGATATCCAGATTTTTTCTTTAAAGAATTAGTTACTAGGTTAAAACCTCACCAACAATCACGCATTATAGGTTGGCTGAATCCAGCTGAAAATACAGATCAAGGGTATCAAACGCAACAATCTCTTTTAGCTGTTGGAAGTGGCGAATTACATGGAAAAGGATTTGGTCAAGGAAGTGTATATATTCCTGAAAAGCATACTGATTTTATTTTTGCTACCATCGCTGAAGAAGGTGGATTTATAATAGCGGCTCTCGTTGTATTGGTCTTGTTACTTCTTATATATCGAGTAACTATAATTGCATATTCAGCAGAGAATCTGTTTGGTACATTACTATGTGGGGGGCAATTAGTGTTCTAACACTTCGAATCTTCGAAAATATTGGTATAATGCCAGTAAAAGGAATTGCACTTCCTTTTTTATCATATGGAGGAAGTTCACTGTTTTCAAATATGATAATGATCGGGCTTATCTTATCGGTGCATAAAAATTATAAAAAATACATGTTTCAAGTGAAATAAAAGTTAAGAATATGTTATAGATTAATTTGAAGAAATCCCCTTGTGCATCTATATGCACAAGGGGATTTCTATTTTAATAAAGCTGTGACTGTAAAATAGTTGTTATAAAGTGGATTCTCTTATGAAAAGTATGCTGTGTTATCACTTTTGTATGAATTTTTTCAACCATTAATCTTTTTGAAATCGTGTCATCCAAATAAAGAGATACTTTATTTAAACAGTCTTCAAAGCTGTTATAGGATATAATTTCATCTTTATTGAAGAACGATAAAAGATCAGACTTTTCTTCAATAATTTGAAAGCCTTGGCAAGCGGCAATATCAAACGTACGATTATTAATAGTATTATTTTTTACTTTATTTTTATTTTTATTTTGTGGAAATAGATGACTACGATGAGGATTTAAAATAAGACTAGCGTTGTTATAATAGAGCGCAACTTCTTGAGGTGGAATCCATTCTTCTATAATTTTAATTCTTCGGTGATTTTTCCATTTTTTTAATAACTTATTTCTCCAATGTCGGCCAATAATAGTATAGTGATAGGGGGTATTTTCTAAAAGGAAATGTATTAATTTTACTCGGTTTGGATAAGGATAGCCAATGAATAATACTTCACTTTTATATTTTATATTTTTTAGACTAGGTTTAAATACGTCTATATTAGTTGCTAATGGTAAGTGATATACATTGGTATATCCTAAAGCTGTGTAATATTTAAGTGCTTCGCTATCAATAGTAAATATAAAATCAAAGTTATTTAATAGAAGAAGAGAAGTATCTATATAAAATGGATCCTCAGTTAACCAGACAGCTAATTTAATGTTCCATTTTTTAAAATATTGAATTGCTTTTTGTGGTAGATGATTACCTAATAAGGTGAATACAATATCGGGATGAAAAGTTGTTGTAATGAAATCCAATTGTTGTATTAATTCACTCGGTTGTATCGCTAACCATTCGAAATTTTGATCTATAAGTGTTCCTTGTATGCTTTGATCTAGATATTGATAAATTTTTGAGTAACCAGAAGTAATGTATAAGAGTTTCATATTTCAACCCCTGCTTTAGGTTTAAAATATATTATGAGATAAACGTAACACTTTCTATTTCTTTACAACTAATTTTAGTAATACTTGTAGTAGGAGGAGTAACTGAATTTTCCTCTTCTAATGTGACGATACAAGTATTAGGGTTAAAATTTGTAAAAATAGCAGGTCCAATAATATTCCCAGATTTACCAGTCACAGTAACGACTTCGCCTGGCTGTAAATTTTTAAAAATACTACATACTCCACCTGAACAACCAAATAAATTGCATAAGAACAAATTTATTCCTCCTTTAAACAATATACTATATCATATGAAGTTTTGTAGAACGATGTGTAGACAAGTAACCTTTAGAAGAGAAAAAATTTAAATTAAAGCAATTTATTGAAATAATAGGTCAATAGAATGTTACATCTCAGGGGATACTGATTAGATTTTTCATGAAAAAAGACATTCATTAGAATGTCTTAAATATGGATTAAGCTAGAAAAATATGAATCATTTCAAAGAGTGGTTAAAGTAACACTTTCTATATCTTCACAACTTATGAATGTAGTATTGGTAGATGAAGGGGTTATCACATCTTCTTCTTCCAATACTACTGCACATATATTCGGAAAGAACAGTGAAAAAGTAGCAGGTCCAATAATTTGACCTGATCTAGTAGTAATTGTAACAACTGTTCCCGTTGGCCACGAAGAGAATAGAAAACAAGCTAAACCTGTACAATCTGCCATAATAAATCCTCCTAACTTTAAGTTTTAATTGAAGTAATAAAGTCCAAACATTTTATAGTGTATGTGGGAGTAACATGAAGTGCTTGGACTAATAGAAATCACTTTCTGGTTTTATCTCTTTATGATCAATGAGATAACTATTAAATCCTACAATACAAAGGTTTAATAAATACAATATGGTCAGAAGGTTTAATGAAAAAGATATTCTATGATATAGTAATTAGCTATTCCAAGGTCAAAATACTGTGAATAGGAATTATAAAGTGAGGAATTTTTCAGA
This sequence comes from Noccaea bulbosa, assembly GCA_900406535.1. Lineage (NCBI taxonomy): Eukaryota > Viridiplantae > Streptophyta > Magnoliopsida > Brassicales > Brassicaceae > Noccaea > Noccaea bulbosa. Next base: position 174,079 of record OVBJ01000002.1, read on the forward strand.
GTAACAAATGGAAGTTTTAATAATGTAACAAAAATTGAACATAATCTTCATTAAAAAAAGAACACAAATCAGTGCTCTTAGAAAGTAGACTATAGGGCTTTCGGATTAGTATATACTATCATATGCTCGTTTTTTTTAAGGGTGTAAACAAAATTAAATAAAAATAATACATATGAGGTTTTTAAAAGAGTAATAGCTCAACAGGATGGATTTGCATACATATAAACTAAATAACCATAATTTCATTTGTAAATTTATATAAACAAAAATATTTGAAAACAAACTTTTCGCATTGCTAAATTGAATATTCCGGTTCTTATAAGTGACAAAGGATACTTTGAGAGAGTATTGAGACAAGGATAAACTGTAAGGAAAAATTATATAAGTGATTAATTAATATAAAACCATCCTATTATTGTATATGTGGACACTGGATGTTTCTATGTAGTTTGTTTCAAGTGACTTATAATCCAATGTCTATTGGCATGTGATGTAATTAAATGTAGCTAGAATACAGTATAATATTGAAAAATATAAAGTTTGTAGTGTTTGAAACAAATTAAAGAAGTAACATAAGGAATTTACGCATAAAGTAATGTTGATGGTAAAATTAACAGAATTTTCATTTTAATAAGATAAAAATGTGATGTTTTTAACGTATAATAATTTTACTACGATGAAAATACGGCCACAAATTAGTTAATTTAAAAATTAAATTTAGATAGGAAGAGGATAATGAAGACCAGAGATAGTTATAAAATTATTGTCGTTGGTGCTGGGACTGCAGGACTATCTTCTACTGCACATTTATTAAGAAATATCCCCCTATTGAAAGAAAATATAGCGATTATTGATCCGTCAAAAAAACATTATTTTCAGCCACTATGGAGTTTAGTGGGGGGAGGAATTGTTTCAAAGGAAAGTACAATGCGTGATCAAGAATCGCTTATTCCAAAAGGGGCAACGTGGATCCCTAAAAGTGTTGTTAAGTTATTTCCGGATGAAAATAAGATACTGTTAGATGACGGACTGCTGCTTGAGTATGAAATTCTTATTGTAGCAGCTGGTATACAAATAAATTGGGAAGGTATTAAGGGCTTAAAAGAATCTATTGGGACTAATGGGGTATGTAGCAATTATTCTTATACATATGTTGATTCTACTTGGAGAGAAATCGAAAAATTTAAAGGAGGAAATGCGCTTTTTACCCACCCTAATACTCCTATTAAATGCGGTGGTGCTCCACAAAAAATTATGTATTTAGCAGAGGAGTATTTTTGTAATAGTGGTGTAAGAAACAGAAGTGAAGTAATGTTTTATTCTGCAAACACTGACATATTTCAGGTTCCACGATATGCAAATACTTTAGAACAAGTACTAGAAAGAAAGCAAATTATAACGAATTATAATAAAAACTTAGTAGAAATTATCGCCGAAAAGAGAGAAGCAATTTTTGAAGATACGCAAACGCTGAAAAGAGAAACCATACCATATAGTATGATACATGTTGTTCCACCAATGGGGCCACCAAATTTTATTAAAGAGAGTGAAATAAGTGATTATCAGGGATGGATAGATATACACCCTTATACTTTGCAGCATGTAAAGTATAAAAATATTTTCGGACTTGGAGATTGTACTAATTTACCTACTTCTAAAACTGGAGCGGCAATTCGAAAACAAATACCTGTCTTAAAACAAAATATTATGGACGTACTTAGTGGAAGAGATTTGCAGGCTAAATATGATGGGTATACATCTTGTCCAATTATTACAGGATATAAAAGTCTTATACTCGCTGAATTTAACTATAAACATGAGCCTCAAGAAACGTTTCCGTTTAATCAAGCGAAAGAAAGGTATAGTATGTTTTTACTTAAAAGATTTATGTTGCCATATATGTATTGGAATTTTATGTTGAAAGGGATCCTATAGGGGAAGATAGAAAGTGGTTATAAAAATTGAAAAGCAATTTGAAATACCTATTTGGAGGGAATAGCTATGCTTTTAAAATATTTTTATGATGAAAAATTAGCACATGCTTCCTATTTAGTCGGTTGTCAGAAGGAAGGCGTAGCAATTGTAATTGATCCAGGTCGCTATATAGAACAATATATAGAATTTGCTAAGAAAGAGGGAATGGAAGTAATTGCTGCGGCTGAGACTCATATTCATGCTGATTTTCTTTCTGGGTCTAGAGAACTTTCCAATCTTTATCATGCAAATTTATATGTATCTGATGAAGGAGATTGTGATTGGAAATATCAATATCTTAATGAAGGTCGATACAAATTGGTTAGAGAGGGCACAGAGTTTAAAGTAGGTCATATAAAATTTAATGTAATTCACACCCCAGGGCATACGCCTGAAAGTATTTCTTTTTTAGTGACTGATACAAGTCAAAATAATTATACGAATGATAAACCGATAGGGATATTCACAGGTGATTTTATATTTGTAGGAGATATAGGAAGACCGGATTTATTAGAAACTGCAGTCGGTATGAAAGATACTGCAAAAATAGGAGCGAAACAATTATTTGATTCTATACAAAAAATAAAAATACTTCCTGATTATTTGCAAATATGGCCATCACATGGTGCGGGAAGCGCATGTGGAAAAGCATTAGGAGCAATTCCAACTTCTACATTAGGTTATGAAAAGATGTTCAATTGGGCATTTCAGTGTAATGAAGAAAGTGATTTTATATCAACTTTATTGACGGGACAGCCAGAGCCTCCAAAGTATTTTTCATTAATGAAGAATTTAAATAAGTATGGTCCGCCAATTCGTAAGAAGAGAAAAAGTAATGCTATTAATACAGTAGAAGAACTTCAAGAAATTTTGAAGAGCGTTCATCAAATAGTTGATATAAGGGATGTAGAGAGTTTTGCTGCAGGTCATATCGAGAAGTCAATTAACATACCTTATAACAATTCTTTCACAACTTGGTGTGGATGGTTATTAGATTATAAAACAGAAACGTTAATAATTCTAGATGAGGAAAAGGTTAAAGTGGAGGCAATTATTAGAGAATTTGAATCTATTGGGTTAGATAATATTATTGCTTTTGCACCCTTAAAAGTAATACAAAGACTTGATAGATTTGAAAGTTACAAAGAAAAAACATCGATTGAATTATATCCGCATATAAAAGGTGGAAGCGTTAAGGTTATCGATGTGCGTAGTAAAAAAGAGTGGGAGGAAGGACACCTTCATGATGCAATACATATCACTTTAGGTAATCTATTTGAACAACTAGATTATATACCGAAAGATTGTCCAATAGTTTTGCAATGTCGAACCGGATTACGTTCCGCTATAGCAGCTAGTATTTTACAAAGAGCTGGTATAAAGGAAGTAGTGAATTTAAAGGGAGGATTTCTTGCATGGAAAAAAGAAAGGCTTCCTTATACAACAAGCAATCTCAATGTGTAGGAAAATATTATTACAATAGTAAAGAAGGTCGCCATTCACGGCGACCTTCTTTACTATGCGTTATACCCAAATAATTTTAAATCTTCTCCAGACCCTGAAATAATCTTCTCAAATCGTAATCCTACTTTTTCTAAAAGCTTTCCTGAGGCGATGTTATCTATAGAAGTAATTGCTACAATTCGATTCATGCCGAGCTTTTGTACACCGTATTCGATTATTGCAGAAGCTGACTCGTAGCCATATCCTTTTGAACGGAATGTTTCTAAAAAGGCAAATCCGATATCAACGTCTTCTAATGAATCTCTTTTAATAAGGCCACACATACCAAGTGGAGTGAGATCTTCTTTTCGTTCTACTAAGTAAAGGCCAAATCCGAGTTTGTTATACATATCGATGGGACCGTTTACAATATAATTTTTTGCATCTTCTAAGTTTCTAACTCCTTTGTCACCGATAAACTGAATCCATGCAGGATCGTTTACTAACTCAAGAATAAAAGGAGCGTCTTTTATATCAAACCAACGAAGGTTAAGACGTTCTGTTTTAAGAACTATCAATGATTACACCACCTTTAAAAGTTATAACAATTAGTATGGATTGTGTAAAACAAAAGTGCAACATATTTTAATGGGGCTTTGTTTGTTCACATAAAGTTCGTTTGTTTTGTATAGAGAGATATTTTATAATTAGGATTGATTGTAAAGAGTGAGGTGCTTATACAATGACTCCTAGGTGACTAGGAGTTTTTACTATATAACTATCATTATTACTAAATATGACACACTACACATTCTACTCAAGGAGGTACATAATGAAGAAATTATATAATGCATCGTTTACGTATTTGATTATCGGTTTATTATCAGGGATTTTCGCTAGGGAGTATGGTAAGTATAAAGGGATTTTAGGATCTACTTTGTTAAATCTTTTGCATACACATACACTTGTACTTGGCTTTTTCTTCTTTTTAATTGCTTTAGGATTAGCAAAAGTATTCGCGTTTCATGAAGTGCAAGGGTTTAATAAGTGGTTTGTTTTACATAACATTGCATTAACATTAATGTTAGGTTCGCTAGCAGCGAGAGGGCTTCTTCAGTTAAATGGAGCTGACTTTAAAGGGTTAACTTATATTGTAGGATTTTCTCATTCGTTGATGGCAGTTACTTTAATTTGGTTTATGTTGTTAATAAAGAAATCGTTTAAAATGTAGTGAAAAAGAACTTGTAGCGTGTGCTGCAGGTTCTTTTTTGTATGTTCAGGTTTAATAATCTTATTTTTCTAATTATTTTGTATAAAGATGGTATACTTGTTTTAAAATTAAAAAGGAGAGTTGATTATGGAAATAACAATTGAACATGTAGTAAATGAATTAAAAGGCATACTTCCTGAAGATCGAGTAGTAATAAATATGACAGTACGAGAGTTACATAGTAAAGATGAATCTTATCATACTAGTAGTTTACCTGATGTAGTTGTTTTTCCAAAAACGACCGAAGAAGTTAGCGCGATAATGAAAATAGCGATTCAGCACGGAACAGCTGTCGTTCCATTTGGAGTAGGGTCCAGTTTAGAGGGACATGTAATTCCTTACGAAAAAGGAATTACAATGGACTTTTCTCTTATGAACAAAATACTTGAAATAAGAGAAAAGGATTTTCTTGTGAGAGTACAGCCAGGGGTGACGCGCTCTCAGCTTAATAAAGAATTGAAAAAGTATGGATTATTTTTTAGTGTAGACCCAGGAGCTGATGCAACGTTAGGAGGAATGGCTGCTACAAACGCGAGCGGAACGACAGCAGTAAAGTATGGTGTAATGCGTGATCAAGTTCGAGATTTAGAAGTCGTTCTTGCGGATGGAGGGGTAATACATACCGGGAATTTAGCGGCGAAGTCATCATCAGGTTATCATTTAAATGGTATTTTCGTAGGATCAGAAGGAACACTTGGATGTTTCACGGAGTTAACTTTAAAAGTATACGGTATACCAGAACATGTTATGGCTGCGAGGGCATCGTTTCCAACTATAAATGATGCAGTAGAAGCTGTAATTAACATATTACAAGCAGGTATTCCAATCGCGAGAATTGAACTCGTTGATGAATTATCTATGAAACAAGTAAATCATTACAATGAAACAAGTTACAGAGAAGAACCGACACTATTTTTAGAGTTTCACGGCAATGAAGCAGGGTTAAAGCAAGATATTGAATTTACGAAAGAAATCGTTCTTGATCATAAATGTAAAGAAATTGCGTTTGAGACGGAAACAGCAGCAAGAAATAAACTGTGGGATGCAAGGCATAACTTAGCGTACTCTTACGTGCATAGTTATCCTGGTAAAAAGCTAATGAGTACAGACGTATGTGTGCCAATTTCGGAATTAGCTGGCGCGATTCAACATGCGAAAGAGGTATTAGATAAAGTAGGGCTTATTGGCGGTATTCTAGGTCATGTTGGAGATGGGAATTTCCATGTACTCTTAATGATTGACACAAATGATAAAGAGGAAGTAAAGAAGGCAGACGAAATAAACGAAAGTATCGTTCTGTATGCTCTTAAACGAGGAGGAACATGTACAGGAGAACATGGCGTTGGAATCGGAAAACGAAAGTATCAAGAAGAAGAACATGGTGCGGCATTATGTGTAATGGAGAAAATAAAGAAAGCTCTTGATCTGCAAAATATTTTGAATCCGAATAAGGTGTTTCAATTAAAAGATAGGGGCTGATCGGGTGAAAGTACTAGAAGCGATAAGTAATATAGCTGGAAAGTATTTTGCATTTTGGGTTATTTGTATTGCAGCTATTGCATATTTCATTCCCGCGCCATTTCTCGGGTTAACTAGTTACATAACGATTTTACTTGGGGTTGTCATGTTTGGGATGGGATTAACATTGAAGGCTGTTGATTTCAAAATCATAGCTACAAAACCATTAGCAGTTATTATCGGTGTATGTGCTCAGTTTATTATTATGCCACTTGTCGCATACGTACTAGCCTACGTTATGAATCTGCCAGCGGAATTAGCAGCTGGGTTAGTGTTGCTCGGTTCAGTACCGGGTGGCACTGCATCAAATGTTATGGTTTATTTAGCAAAAGGGAACTTAGCGTTGTCTATTGCAATGACTTCAGTATCAACGTTACTAGCACCAATTGCTACACCGCTCATTCTACTATTACTTGCAGGGCAATGGATGCCAGTAAATGCTATGTCCATGTTTCTTTCTATCGTACAAGTCATTATTGTGCCTATTATTTTAGGACTAGTAGTGAAAAAGTTTTTCCCTCATATCGTTAATAAAGGAATGACTGTTATTCCTTTAATATCAGTTGTAGCAATTATCATAATTGTTTCTGCAGTTGTTTCAGCAAATGTAAGTAGCGTTACTTCTTCAGGACTTCTTATCTTTATTGCGGTGATGCTCCATAATGCTTTCGGTTTTTTGCTCGGATATATAACTGCGTTCGTACTTGGACTAGACGAAGGGACAAGAAGGGCTATTTCAATAGAAGTAGGAATGCAAAATTCAGGTTTAGGTGTTGCACTGGCGACAGCGCATTTTGGACCGGCGGCTGCACTCCCAAGTGTATTAGCAGCAGTATGGCATAACATTGCAGGGCCAATATTAGCAACCATCTGGTCAAAAAATGCAAAAAATGAAAAGAATACTTTTAGCGATGAAAATGTATTAATAAATATAGAAAAATAGGAATGATAAATAATGCAAAAACGTATTGTACATTTTGAAGGAATGGTTGTATTTTTAGCCGCGATTTATATGTATTCGATATATGAGTTTAGTTGGATTATATTTTTTGTATTCCTTTTAGCGCCGGATCTATCAATGTTAGCATATGGGATTAATAATCACGTTGGTGCGAAAATATATAATGTATGTCACACATATATCATATCCATATTAATTGTTCTAATAGGTGTCTATTTTAAGATAGATACCGTTATAATGATTGGCTTAATATGGACAGCACATATTGGAATGGATCGAATGTTTGGATATGGATTGAAATATGAGACGGATTTTAAGGATACTCATATTCAGAGGTTATAAGAAAAAGTATTCATATTTAAAGCGGGTCTATTAAAATATTGAACAAAATTCAGTGAATGAATTTTGTTCAATTGTTGAGAAATATATATATAGATAGATACAAATAATCGAATTATGTTATTTTTATGATAATTAAAAGAAGGAGAGTGGATTTGATGAATATACAAATCACTGGCAATGAATTAATTAATAAGATGCTGAATGATTGGTATCGAGATATTAGAGCTCAACGTATAAGTGAAGCAAAAAAATTAAAAGAAGAGATCGATAAAAAGCTTTATATTATCGAATCAGATGTAAAGGTTTCATTTCACTATTATTTGTTAGAATTTCGATATAAAGTGCTAATAGATGGTTTAGGTAATTTGAAAAAAGCTTTTGATAAAATAGATGCATTGCCTAAACCGAATGATGAATATTCTAATTATTATTATTATTATTTATTCAAAGCCATTCATTATACAATTCTTACTAATTATAGTGAAGCTAGCAACTATTTTGAAAAAGCTGAAGGGTTATTAGAGCATATTTCAGATGAAATTGAATATGCAGAGTTTAATTATAGAGTTGCTATATTAAAATACCACTTGCATTACGCATATTCAGCTATTGAATACGCTTCAAAGGCAAGAGATATCTTTGTTAAACAAGCAGGGTATGAAGTGAACATAGCGCTGTGCGAAAATATATTAGGATTATCTTTTTCGGAATTAAAGCAGCATGATAAAGGTGAGGAATATATTGCTTCAACAATAAACATTTTACAAAAAAATGATGCTGAAATGTTAGTATTAAGAATCAGACATAATTTAGGTTTATTGTATGCGAGTCAAAATCTTTCAGTTTTAGCAATTAGACACTTATCTGAGGTTTCTAAAAAAATGCCTACTCATTATAAGGCAATCTTTTTAGAGGCAAGAGAATATTATAAATTAGGTGAAATAGAAAAAGCGAAGGAATTAATTGAAAGTGGATTGAAGGTTTGTGAGGAATTAAAAAATGATGAATATAGATATCACTTTTTAATTCTAAAGGGATTTTGTCAGCATTTAGAGGTAGAAAAAATAGAAAAAATTATTCTTGAAGGTTTTTCTTACTTTGAAAGAAAAAATTTATCGGAGTATATTCACGAATATACCGAAAGTCTGGCATTAGAGTTTCATAAGGTAGGTAATATAGAAAAAGCAGAAAAGTATTTTTTTATGAGTTATGAAATAAAAAAGAGAATATTTGAAAAAGAAGCATTAAAATAAAGAAAAAACTTGGATTATCTATAATGGGAATAGCAGCTGGAGTTATGGGGTTTTATGGTAGAAGGTCTTTGCAATAAATTAGCTCACAGTGGATATGGTAGAATGTTTATAATTATAAAACCTAATGAAAATCCATATGCTGTCTCTGAAGATACAACGATGCCTGCAAAACAAATCTTCTATTGAACGTGGGTAATTAAACAAGTCACAAATTATAATTTGTGACTTGTTTAAGGTTGGATACTAAATGTGTTGCTTTCAATATTGAAAGCAACTTTTAAGTTTGTGATTAATAGTTAACTTAATAAATTTTGGGTTAAAATAAAAACAAATTTTTAATCAAGTCCCACAAAAAGTACGATAAGGGCGATTCGTCGGTGCAGGCGGAATGCAGTATTCTTCTTGATCTGTAGAATACGCATAAGGGTTTGATAAAGCTTCAAGAAGTTTCTCCATTACGCTATAGTCGTCATTTGTAACAGCTGCTTCTAGTGCTTCTTCTACACGGTGGTTCCTTGGGATGATTGATGGGTTATTATTTTTCATCATTTCGTAGGCGTTTTCTTTCGATTGTTCTTGTCTTTTTAATCGAGATTGCCACAGTTTGTACCAATCTTTATATTCAGGACTTTCAAATAGAGCTGTATTTTCAATAGCATCAAGAGTTAATGAACGGAATGTATTTGTATAATCTGCTTTATATTTCTCCATCATTTTTAAAAGTTGCTCAATAAGTGGTTGATCTTGTTCTTCGGTACTAAATAGTCCTAATTTCTTTTTCATTCCAAGGAACCAATGGTTTTCATACTGTACGCTAAATTTCGAAATTTCGTCTTGGGCGATCTTTAATGCTTCTTCTTCATCTTCGTGCAGAATTGGTATTAAAGATTCTGCTAATCGAGCGAGGTCCCATGCGGCCATATATGGTTGATTTCCATATGCATAACGACCTTGTGTGTCAATAGAGCTAAATACGGTTCCTTGATTGTAATTGTCCATAAATGCACAAGGACCGTAATCAATTGTTTCGCCACTAATCGTTATATTGTCAGTGTTCATTACACCGTGGATAAATCCAACAAGTTGCCATTTTGCGATAAGACTGGCTTGTCTTTTAATGACTTCTTGTAGTAATGCAGTATATCGGTTTTCATGAGCTTCAATTTCTGGGTAATGCCTTTTTATCGTATAGTCAGCTAGTGATTTCAGGTCCTCTATTGAACCACGAGCTGCAGCATATTGAAATGTACCGACGCGTATATGGCTACTAGCTACTCTAGTTAAAATTGCTCCAGGTAACTTTGTTTCACGATATGTTGCTTCACCAGTTGTGACAACTGCTAAACTGCGAGTAGTCGGAATATCAAGTGCATACATTGCCTCACTAATGATATATTCACGTAGCATCGGACCGAGTGCAGCACGGCCATCTCCTCGGCGTGAATAGGGAGTAGGGCCAGAACCTTTCAGTTGAATATCGAAACGCTCACCTGAAGGAGTAATTTGTTCGCCAATTAAAAGAGCACGACCGTCGCCTAACATATTAAAATGTCCGAATTGATGGCCAGCATATGCTTGAGCTAATGGATGAGCTCCTTCTGGGAGTGCATTACCAGCGAAAATAGCAATTTCAGCTTCCTTTTTCAGTTCTTCAGGGGTCAAGCCAAGAGATATCGCTAATGAATGGTTTAGTTTAACTAACTCCGGTGAACTTACGGGAGTAGGGGGGATTTCTGTATAAAATGATTGTGGTAAAGTCGTATAACTATTATCTAAATTCCAACCTGTTTCATTATTTTTAGTCATTGTATCTCCTCCTTTTTGTATTTTAAGTTATGTATTTGTACGTATGTATTCTTTGTAAAGTTAACTAAAAGTATAATATAATATTTCCCCTTGCAATCTATTGTAAGGACTTCATTGCACTATGTCTATTTAACAGCAAATTTAAAACCTCCATTTTAAGAAAATGGAGGTTTTATTATTATTTAATTTTTACAATTATTTTTCCTTTTGCTCTTCCAGACTCTGAATATTCCATTGCTTTTTGCGCATCTTCAAAAGGGAAGACTTGATCGATTACCGGTTTGATTTTTCCGGCTTCAATATAGTTTGCAATAGTACGTAATTGATCCCCGCTTGGCTTCATAAATAAAAATGAATATTGAGCATTATGCTTTTTTTCAAGTGCAGTAAGTTTTTTGCTGGCTAATGAAAATAAGAGAGTTTTAAAGAATCCTGAACCAAATTCTTTACCGAAGCGTGCATTCGGCATACCTGAAACGGAAACAATGTTTCCTCTGCTTTTTATAATATTGAATGATTTTTCAAGCGTTGCACCGCCGATTGTATCAAATACCGCATCATAATTTTTTAGTATATCTTCAAATTTTTCTGTTTTGTAATTAATAATTTCATCTGCGCCAAGAGACGTTACTAAATTTGCACCAGCTTCACTAGCAGTCGTTGTAACAGTAGCACCCATTATTTTTGCTAACTGAATTGCGAAAGTACCAACACCACCGGATCCAGCGTGAATTAAAATCTTTTGTCCTTTTTGTAATTGCATGATGTCATGTAATGCTTGATATGATGTTAAGCCAACAAGTGGAATCGAAGCAGCTTCCTCAAAACTTAAATTTTTCGGCTTTAAAGCTATATCATCTTCATGAATGGCTATATACTCCGCGAAAGTACCAATCTTATTTTTTCTTGGACGAGCATATATTGCATCACCAACTTTAAAACGAGTTACTTTTGATCCAACCTTCGTGATGACACCGGCAAAGTCATTACCAAGGATTAGGGGCATTTCATATTTCAGTAACATTTTTACTTTTCCGTCGCGTATTTTAAAATCAATTGGGTTAATACTAGCTGCATGAATTTCTGCGAGCACCTCATACTCTTTTATTTCAGGAGTAGGTACCTCTGCCATACGCATTGGGACTTTTCCATATCTATCAATTATCATTGCTTTCATTTCTTATACCTCCAAGTTTTAATAAAAGTTTTGCAATAGCTTCTCAATATCTAATACAAGATTTTTTAATAAACCTAATTTTGTACGTATATCAATATAATAAAAATTCTTTGTACCTTCTTTTCTCATTAAAATAATGCCAGCTTCTCGTAAAATCTTAAGGTGATGTGATACTGCTGGACGGGAAAGGTGTGTTTGCTTCGTGATTTCTCCTACACGTAATCCTGTTTGACATTCCGTTTCCATTAGCACTAATAAAATAGCTTGACGTGTTTCATCACCAATTGCCAATAATACTTTTTGAGAATCAATAAAATCTTTTTTTATAATATTTAATTGTTCTTGTTTATTCATTTCAATCACTTTGCCTCCTGCTAATTAGTCGAAAGGTTTAAGATAACGAACCATTACTTCGATACGGTAATGCTACATGATTGTTGTATGAGGTGCAATATTGGGAAAGAAAATCGAGACGAATGAATTTTTTATTTTTGAAAATTATAGGGAGATAGAAAAGGGATTGGAAGGACTACATAACACAATAGATGAAGTTTTAAAAACAAAAAATGATGTAACAATAAAATAAGCGGTCGTAACCTTGTATAATCCATAAGGTTACGACCGTTTATAATGTTTTTATTATTTTTGATTTTTACGATAGAACATAGTTCAACGTAAAGTACGTTCTTTTGTTTTACACTTTCATACAGATATAATTCAGGTGGATTATATCTGTATGAAAAGGTAAAAGGGATTTTGGGGCGTAATCTATCTATATGATAATTCAAAATGAAATATAAGTCTATATTTTAATGTTTTTTTTGATTATATTTATGTCACTGAGCTCAGAACAATGATGTGGAGGGTAAATATATGAAATCGAATTATGTACCAGTTTTAATTGTTGGAGGGGGATTATCTGGGTTAGCGTCTGCGTTATTTCTTGCAAAACATAACATTGAGTACTTACTTATTGAAAGGCATCCGTCTACTGCCATTCATCCGAAAGCAGGCGGTCTTACTTTACGTACAATGGAGTTATTTCGAGAATTAGGCTTGGAACAAAGAATTAAATTGGCAGGTAAAGCATTAGAGAACTGCCGAGGAAGAATAGCGGTTCATACAATAGCTGAGGCGAATAAAGAAGAATTGGAACAAATGAGAGCGACGCAATACAGAAACGATGAAGAGTTACTTCAAAAAATAGAAAAGATTAGTCCATCAAAACAAACTGCATGTTATCAAATTATTTTAGAAGAGATGATGTTACAAGAAGCAAAAACGCTAGGCGGGCAACTATCTTTTTATCATGAATTAGTTTCATTTGAACAAAATGAAAACGGGGCAAAAGCAAAGATTCGAAATCGTGAAACAGAAAAAGAAAGTGTCATACATTGTGACTATGTAATTGCAGCGGATGGAGCGAAAAGTAAAATACGTGAGCAGTTAGGGATTAAAACTGAGGGGCGTGGAACCATTGGTGGCTATTATATGAATATTTATTTTGAAGCTGATTTAAGAGAGTTTATACAAGGAGACGCATTCGGTTTTTCGATGGTACTTCATCCGGAGGTTCTTGGTGCACTTATCCCAGTTGATAACGTAAAAAAATGGATTTATCATGTAGCCTACGATCCATTAAAAGGAGAGGGGCTAGAGGACTTCACTATAGAACGTTGTAAACAAATTATTCAAATAGCAATTGGAAGTACAAATGTTGAATCAAAAATATTAAGTGTTTTACCGTGGGAAGCGGCCGAAAGTACAGCGGTGAAATTTCAAGGAAATCGAACCTTTTTAGTTGGAGATTCAGCACATATTATGCCGCCAACAGGAGGATTTGGTTCAAATACAGGAATACAAGATGCGCATAACTTAGCTTGGAAATTAGCGGCTGTTATAAAAGGGAAGGCAAAACCAAAATTGTTAGAAACATATCATGAAGAGAGACACTCTGTTGCAAAATTAACGACAGCTTATGCAAGTAGTTTACTGTTTCGTGCTGCGAATAGAGAGGAAGGCAGTTTGAATAATATGGATGTTTTAGCTGTTACAGTTGGATATCAGTATTGTTCAGAGGCAATTATAGATAATTCAGTCACTCCACATAGAATGGATAGCATAGAGTTGAACGGGAGACCTGGAACACGAGCACCGCATTTATGGGGAACGTATGAAGGAAAGAAAGTTTCTACATTAGACTTATTCGGTAACAGTTTTGTATTACTTACAGGAGTAGAAAATAGTTCTTGGGCTGAGGCAGCACATGCTGTTTCAGCTAAATTAGGAATAAATATAAAAGGGTATCGTGTTGGCTTAAGTGGAGACTTTGTTGTTCCAGAAGATATTTTTAGCAAATTATATGGTATAGAGAATGGAGGTGCTGTATTAATTAGACCAGATGGCTTTATCGGATGGCGTTCGGAAAAAACGGTAGTAAATCCAGATATAGTATTGGAAGAGGTAATGAGAAATTTATTATGTGATTTTTAAGTAACTACAGAAATATTGTTTTATGTGCTTCACTGTACTGAAAAAAATATTCACAAATTTCAATAGGTTTGGTATGATTAAATTCGACAAGTTAATAGAGGCCGGAGATATTTGAGAAAAGCCATAAATTTATTTAGGGATACAGGAGTGTATTCTAAATAATTTATGGCTTTTTTTATTGAATGAATCGTACAAAATAGAGAGTTACATATGAAAAGGAGGACTATAGGAATTAAATAGGATAATACTAGTTTTCTATATTAATAATATAGATAAAGTATATTTGTAAGATTGGAATTTTAATATAGGTCTATAAAAATAATGAAAGTGTGTCTTCTATTTCGTGTAAATCTCATTAGCTTGTTGAAATTTGCAACGTAGGAAGGGTTAGAAGGATGAGAAAGATTATTAGCGTTTTAGTTATTTTCTTTATGACGGGAAGTATCTTTGTTGGGGGAGCTGTTCATGCGAAAGCAGAAGGGAAGCATGAATGGAATACGAATAAGTTTTTAAATATTGCACATCGCGGAGCAAGTGGACATGCACCTGAGCATACTTTTGCTTCTTATGATTTAGTGAAAAAAATGAAAGCGGATTATTTAGAGTTAGATATTCAATTAACAAAGGATGGCCAATTAATTGCAATGCATGATACAGCAGTTGATCGCACTACAAATGGAACAGGCGAAGTACGTGATAAAACGTTAAGCGAAATAAAGAGTTTAGATGCAGGAACGTGGTTTAATAAAGCGTATCCAGAAAAGGCTAAGCAAGAGTATGTTGGGCAAAAAGTTCCGACTCTTGAAGAAATCTTCCAAAAGTATGGAAGAAGCATGAAGTATTACATTGAAACAAAATCACCAGATGTGTATCCAGGAATGGAAGAGAAATTGTTAGCATTGTTAAATAAATATAATTTAGTAGGTCAAAACATGTCATCTAGCCGTGTTATGATTCAATCATTTAGTAAAGATAGTTTGAAAAAGATTCATAGTATGAATGAAAATATTCCGTTAGTTCAATTGCTTTGGTATTATTCAAATGAAAACAATGAAATTGTTGAATGGTCTGGCATTACACATGAACCGAAAAGTGTAACGAATGATGATTTTCAAGAAATTAAAAAGTATGCAGCTGGTATTGGACCAAACTTACGTAATGATAACGGAGAACTAATTATTGATGAATCATATATGAAAATAGCTAGGAAAAATGGACTGTTAATTCATCCTTATACAATTAATGAGAAACCAGATATGAGACTGTTAATCAAATGGGGTGCTACAGGAATGTTTACAAATTATCCGGATCGATTACATAGTGTATTGAAGGGGAAATAAGTGAAAAAGGGTATACCAGTGTTTTAGGTACACCCTTTTTAATTTAACTCCCCGATAAACAGAATCTCTTTTTCGTAGCATTCATCTTCATCATAAATAATTTCTTGAAAGCGAAGCGTTTCGAAGGAATGACAAACTGGAATTTCTAATTTCTCCCAAAAATCAATTTCATTTGAAAGAAGAATCCATTTTTGAAATTCACTATTTCTATTAAAAAAATTATGAAAGTAGTCCTCATTTTTAAATATAATGATTTGCGAACCCCACAAATTATTTATAGAAATTAAAACAACAACTCGATATGTATGTGTATCGCTCGGTTTCATATTTATTAAATGATTTGCTTGATTTAATAAGGTTTGAATACATAATCGCTTTACTTTTCTAGGTGTTTTACGAGAGTCGATAAAAGTTTGCGAAACTGGCAATAGCATATTCCAATATTCATCGTTATAGAAAATAGAAGGGAACGTTTTTGTATGTTCCTCAATTCGCTTTATTAAAGTGTTTGTTTTTCGTTTCATACCACGTATTTTCTTTTCACGCATTGTGAGTCATCTCCATAAATTTTTGTAATGCAGCAGAGTGATATATATCTTTTCTAGTAATAAAAGTAGTAGGAACTTTTTTGAAGCTATTTGGTAAAGGGTTGAATGATATGTCATGTTTATGATCATTTAAAATAGACTTCATCATAATTGCTATGCCCATACCTGATTTTACACATGCGAGTATCGCCTCAATTGTTCCGAACTCTAATACTCGCTTAGGTGAAATTCCTTCTTCTTGAAGCCAATCTTCTAATAAATTTCTATAATAGCACCCGCGACTAAATGCAAGTAAATTCATGTCTCCGATGTCTTTAAAGGAAGATAAAGGATTTTTGCTAATGAGAACTAATTCTTCTTCACGAAATATATTTGTATGAAGTTCAGTATGCTGAGTAGAGCCAGCTATAAACGCTCCGTCCAGTTTTCGTTCTAATACAAGCCTAATCAATTGTTCCGTCGTATTTGATTCTAAAATCAATTCGACTTTTGGGTATTTCTCATAATAGGCTGTTAATATAGATGGAAGTCTTACAGCGGTTGTAGATTCTGTACATCCAATTTTTAAAGTGCCTCTTGGTTCGATCCCATTACTTTGAACTGCTTTAACAGATTGATCTATTAAGTGGATAATTTGTTTGGCGTATGTTAATAAAATCTCACCGTTAGAAGTTAAAGTTACACCTTTTCCGTTTCGGTAAAATAAAGGCACACCTAATTCGTTTTCTAGTTGTTTCATACGCATTGTTACGCCAGACTGTACATAGTTTAAATTTTTCGCTGCGTGAGATATGTTTTTTTCTTTCGCAACTTCGTAAAATACAGTTAAATCTTTTATATCCAAGTATCATCCCTCCATAAAAGGTATCATTTTTTTTGATGGATTACATAATAAATCTTTATTTTATATGATATCAGAACTTTCATACAATGAAAGGGGGATGGAGGGATTATTGTGTTAATGGAAGAAAGGGTGAATAGTACTTATAAGTGGGTTATGTTAATTTTTGCGACAGTTGCTCAAACAACAGCGACACTTATAACGTATGGTGTTGGAGCGTTTGCATTATTTTGGAAAGAAGAATATGCACTTACGAATACGGAGAGTGGATTGCTAGTAAGTGTTGTAAATATAGGACCGCTATTTTGTATGCTTTTTGTCGGGCGGCTACTTGATCAATACAATGAAAAGTTGTTAATTTCGATAAGCTCATTTTTACTAGGAGGTTCATTTTTACTGACTAATATGGTCAATGAATTTAATGGGTTACTCTTTGTACTTTTATTAGTAGGAACGTTTTATAGTGTTTCGCAGCCAGGAGGAAGTAAGGTGATAATAAAGTGGTTCCCAAAAGAAAATCGCGGGTTAGCAATGGGGATTAGACAAGCTGGTATACCGATTGGTGGCACGTTAGCGGGAGTATTGATCCCGTTTCTTACAATAAAATATAATATGGCTTATGCGGTAAATAGTATTGCATGCATTTGTATAATTGGAGGGTTTTTATATTTTATAAGGAACCATATATTCAAGAGAAAGTTAAACAAGAACGTATTAAACTTTCTTTTTGGATGCAGTTAAAAGAAGTGATGTGTAAAAAAGAGTTGTATGCAATTTATATAACTGGCATTTGTATGATTTCATTGCAAATGGTGTTAGTTGCACACTTTATAAAATTTTTAGTATTGGAACAATCAATCACGCCAATTTTAGCTGGAAAAGTATTTTCCGTTATGTTCTTTTCTGGAATGGTTGGTAGGGTTATATTAGCAGCTACTAGTGATTTGTTTTATAAGGGAAATCGGCGCACCCCTTTATTTATAACTGTTTGTATTTCTATTCTCTTCATTCTAATATTAGTAATGAGCATACATACAATAACGAATGTATTGTATGGTGTAAGTGCATTGTTAGGGTTCTTTTCGATTGGATGGTTTAGTCTTTTTATAACTGAAGTTGCAGAATCAGCAAGTGAAGAATCGGTAGGGATGACAGTGAGTTTTGCACTTACATTAAATCAAATTTCCATTATTGTTGCACCTGCTTTATTTGGTTATATTGTAGATAAGAAGGGATATACGTATGCGTGGTTATGCATAGTTGTATTACTAACTATTTCAGCGGTTAGCTTATATAGGAATTATAGAAAATAAAGGAATGTTAGCAATGTAAATTTTTTGTGAAGAAAGTCTAAAGAAATGTTGAATGAGCGACATTTCTTTTTTTATTTGTTGTATAATCAAAATGTAAATGAGATTCGTTTTCAATTTCGTTCATTACCTCTTTTGAAATTACCTGTAATTTTAGCCATAATTAGCTGTTTTTCTTTATCGTTATTTGCATGATTTATTTTATTTAAAAATTTTTCAGCATCATTTCCTTTTAATATCATAATTTGTTTTCCGTAATATTCAATTAATACCATGTTGTTTTTTGTTATCCGATAATGAAACATCTTATCATCTAAACGGTTGCGTTTATCGGTGTTTTTCATATTACATCTCCATTCTTTTTAGTATGTAACAAATGTTACAAAAGAATTTGAAATTATAGTGTAATGCATCCGATTGTATGTTGGAAATTTTGCTAGAAAGAAATACAATAGAGAGTAGTCAAAATTGAAAATGAGAAAAAGGAATCTAGTTTTAACATAGTGAATATTAAATAATATTATAATATACTTGATAATTAAAAGATATAAAATAGAATGGATGTACGTTAAGTGAAACTAGATAAAAGAGGGTTCCTAGTATGTTAAAGAAATGGTTAATCGTTTTCTTTATTTTTGCTGTTTTTTGTGGAAGTGTTGTTACACTAATACATGAAAATAAAGGAAAAAAATATGATGTAAAGGCATTTTTAAATGTAAATAGTAAGCAAAAAGATGTTAAGCAGGAAGTTGATGCGAATGCGAAAAAGCGTTATGAAATTGCAGCTGGAAAACTAGATCAGTACTTAAAAGATAAAGGATTTAATGGGAGTGTTCTTGTAGCAAGTAAAGATCATGTCATTTTACGAAAAGGGTACGGTTATGCGAATGTGAAAGATCAAGTATTAACAACTCCAAGAACGAAATATCGCATTGGGTCTATTACGAAAACAGTTGTTGCAATATCTATTATGCAACTAAAAGAAAAAGGGAAGTTGAACATTGAAGACAATGTAAATAAATATATCCCATCGTTTCCGGCAGATAAAAACATTACGTTACGAAATTTGTTAACACATACGTCTGGATTACCAGAACAGGGACAAGGTAGTGTTGACGCAGCATCACGGTTAAAATTAGTAACGTGGATTGGGGCACAAACGTTACAATTTCCAGCAGGGACAGGATGGAAATATACAGATTATAATTATATGGTGCTTGCATATATTGTAGAAAAAATATCGAATAAACCACTTGCTGAATATGTGAAAGAAAATATTTTGACTCCTGTTGAAATGCATGAATCTGGAATGGGCGCAACACTTCCAGAGGATATTTTCTTAGCAGAAGGGTATACGAAAAAAGATAATAAGTTAATAGCCACGCCTCGCTTAAAAATGAACTGGCTGTATGGTTGTGGTGAAATGTATACGACTGTTGAAGATATGAAAAAGTTAGATGAAGCTATTATGGATGGTAAACTACTTTCTAAACAAAGTGTATCAGATATGTTTTCTGCATCACCTGCAAGAAAATATGGATTTAGTTTCTATATTTACCCAGATTATTATCATAACCACGGTGTATTAGCTGGCTGGAACACTTTTAATAATTTTAACTGGGATAAACGAACGTTTGTCATATTATTTTCTAACGTCCAAAATGGTATGAATGATGCATTTAATCAAGAATTTAGGAAAATGGCGAATGATTTAATAGAAGGAAAATAATTATAAAAAATCGGTATTGATATGTAATTATCAATACCGATTTTTTTATTTTGTAAAGTTTTACTTACTGCCCACAAATAGCGGGATAAATAGGTAAGAAAGGTGATTGGCATTTGAATAAACCAAAATAGGTAGTTAAATGCTAAGTAATGTAAAGAATAATTGGTAATTTTTACATTGATAAAAAAGCTTGAGCTTCACACTATGTGAAGCTTTACATTATTGGAGACAAGAACAGGAGGTTGAAAAAATGAAAAAAGTAATAAAGTTTTGTTTAATAGCTACATTATCTACAACGATTATTAGTGGATGCTCTTTTGAGGGTAACAATGAAAATGTTAAAGGGGAAGAAGGAGAAAAAGTAGAGGTACAGAAAAATGCTGGGAAATATACGATGCCAGATGAAAAAGATAAACATGAAGGTACATGGCTGCAATGGTCACATGAATACACATATGGTGAAGAGTATAAGCAGGAAGTTGAACCTATTTGGGTTAAGATGGCAAGTGCTTTAACTGAGGGAGAGAAAGTCCACATTGTTGCATATGACCAGGAAGAAAAGAAGAGAATCAATAAGCTTTTAACAGATGAAGGGTTAAATATGGAGAAGATTGATTTCTTTATCGCGCCTACTGATGATGTATGGGCAAGAGATAGTGGACCGATTTTTGTTTATGACAATAATAAAAATTTAAAAATATTAGACCCGGCATTTAATGGATGGGGAAAGAAAACGCCTTACAAAAATGATGCTCGAATACGAGAGAATGTCAGTAAACAATCAGGAATTGAAAGAATTGATTGGGGGAAATTTGTCCTTGAAGGTGGTGCAATTGAGTTAGACAGCAATGGAACTGCTTTATTAACTCGAAGTGCAGTAACGAATAAAAATAGAAATCCTAATTTATCAGAAAAGGAAATTGAAAAATATATAAGTGACCTTGGGGTATCAAACTTTATTTTGTTAGACGGAGTACCTAATTTAGATATTACGGACTTTCATATTGATGGATTTGCTAAATTCCATAATAACTCTACCATTGTAACGATGAAAGAAGATGACCTAGCCGAATGGGGTTTATCTAATAAAGATATGAATACATTGTTAGATGCCAAAAATGCTTCAGGACAGAAATATAAGTATGAATACTTGCCGCTTAGTAAAGAAAAAGTTGCTTTAGAAAATGGAAAAACTCTCGATTATAAGGGATCGTATATCAATTATTATATTGGGAATACAGTTGTATTAGTGCCTAATTATAATGATCCGAATGATAAAATCGCAAACGATACGATTCAGAAGTTATACCCGGATCGTAAAGTAGTTGGCATTGATGTGAGAGAGCTTTATAAAAATGGTGGCATGATTCATTGTGTGACACAACAACAACCAATTGCATTGAAGTAATTAATTGTAATTTCGTTGTGCTGCTATATAGACAAAATAGGTGAAATCTTATCTTTACCTATTTTGTCGTTCCTTATTATTTGTAAAAATAAAAATTAAATATAATGATAATTGAATTGTAGTGTATGTTCGCTTTTCGTTTTATATGGTAAAGGAGAAAAATGTTTGTGTTAAAGAATTTTAAAATAGTGTTTTCGTATTTCCCTATCGTTTTACAGTACATTTTAAATGTAGCTTTAATTTGCTTAGGGGTTGTTCTAAGTGTATTTCTTATGAAAGAAGTCATTCAGTTTATACAAGAACTGAAATTGGATGGTAATGAATCTAGTTATCATTTAATTGATAGTATCGTCGTATTCTTTTTGTACTTTGAATTCATCGTAATGATTATAAAGTATTTTCAAATGAATTTTCATTTTCCATTACGATATTTTATATATATAGGTATAACAGCTATTGTGCGTCTCATCATTATAGATCACGATAGTCCGTTAGATTTATTGTTATATGCCTGTGCAATCTTTGTATTAATTAGTGCGTTGTTCATTGCGAATTCTAAAATGATGCGTCGGGATTTAGAATAGTGAACATTTGTTGTTGAATTAAATAAGATATTTTATCTTTTTGCAAAAAAGGAGTAACGGTATTGAAAGAAATAATCTTAACCAGCCTCATAATGATAGGGTTTATGATTCTATTATTTAATTGTATACTTTCGTGATTTAAAAGAATAAAAGGTTAATAGAGAAAGAGGTTTTTGTAAATATGGTTCATTACAATAATCAAAATAGTTTACATTTATAAGTTTTGCATTCATAGGTATTGAAGCAATAGGGGTTGAAATTGAAGATCCCTTTGGTCAGGATCCAAATGATCTTCCGCTAGAAGGAATTTGTATAGGAGTAGAAGCGCATTTAGTGAATTTATATAATCAAAACGATCTATTAGAAGTAATGGGTTTGAATCGTGATAAAAAAATCATTTAATCATTTATTGTTGTTTTAAAATAGGTTATTTAAAAAACTTGTCAAGAGTCAATTTAAGGCTTAACGTCAGCTTTATATTTTTTATATAAATATATAATATTTCTCCATGCTATAATCCATTCATGAAATATACGCGGTTCATGAGTTGTAATGAAAAGAGAAATGAATTGAGGAATAGTTGGCTTTGTGAAATCAGTTATGTAACTACTATTAAAAAGCGAGGTAAATAATATGGAACAAAAACATAATGGGATTATTTTTACTGCAATACCAGACGAATCGAATGAATATTATCAACCATTTTATGAAGACTTGATTTACTTTAATGAATGTTTAAATGAAAAGAAATCAATGGCAGATCAACTTATATCTTTATCTGTTGAAGAACAAGACTTTCATACGAGCTGTTTTGAGTATGATGATATTTGGCTAAGAGATGTTGCACCGGTTGCCACAAATCATCTAGTTAAATTTAAATATCGACCAAATTATTTGCCAGATGATCAAGGGCGATATTTAGATCAACAATTTAATAAATGGTTGAAAAAGAATGACTTTGAATATGTAAAATCTCCATTAATATTAGATGGTGGTAATCTTATTTGGAATAAAAAAGATACTGTAATATTAACAGAACGCATATTTGATGATAACGATGATTGGACAGAAGAGGAAATTATTGAGCAGTTAGAATGGGATTTAGATGTGAGCCGAGTTATTATTATTCCTGCTGAAGAAGGGGATGTACTAGCACACGCAGACGGAATGGTTAAATTTATTGATGAACATACAATGTTTATTAGTGATTTTTTAGGGGATCATGAATTTAGATATAGTGTTCAAGAGATTATTCAAGAACAAATGCCAGAAGCTGCATTTATAGTTGTTCCTTCATCGTATACAGAGAAAGGACAATATGATCAAGAGATAGCATCGGCAAAAGGATTGTATATAAATATGTTAGAATCATGTGATGCTCTGTATGTTCCTAAGTTTGGACTAGCTAAAGACGAGGAAGTTTTACGATATATTCAACAGTATACGGAGAAACAAGTTATTCAAATTCATGTAGGAGAAATATCAACAATGGGAGGCGCGATGAATTGTTTAACGTGGTATTGTCCAAGTCATTTGTTACCTTCGAAAATAAGAAGATTGAAAAATCAGAATGAAGATTTTTCAATGAAGAAGATTTTTGATTGGTTTTAATAAATAAGTAATGAAAAGAAAATGTATTCAAGGAGTATTGATATGTATACCATCGCTGAGTTTTCTCGGATTTGTAAAATGAGTACGCGGATGTTAAGACATTATGAAAAAGAGGAGATATTAAAACCGGCATATGTGAATCCGGTTAATGGGTATAGGTATTATGAACAAGGACAGCTGGAAGTAGCGTTGAAAATCAAAAAGCTAAGGGAGTATAAATTTCCTCTTCCAAAAATTAAAATTGTTTTGCAGTCATCGGATCAAGATTCGTTTGTTCAACATATACAATCACAAATTATCGAGTTGTCTCAGGAAGTGAAGCAAAATTTACAGGTTATTTCAGAAATGAATGAAATGGTAAAGGTGAATAGTAGTCTAAATACTGCTCGTCATAGAAATTACGATATATTAATGGGAATGAGGAATGAAGTAACGATAATTATTCAAAGAGTAAAAATAGATATGGATGATATGGATGATATGGATGATTATTTTTATGACTTATATGAAGAGGTACAAAAAAATAATTTTCAAATAGTCGGTTCACCATCTGCAGTCTTTTATGATGAAGAATATATTCCAAGTAACAGTGATATTGAATTAAGAATCCCGGTTATGCAGGGGAATGATGAAGACGTAGCACAAGAGTATGAAATGAAAAAACTAAGTCCACATCAAATCGTTACTACTATGCATTATGGAAGTTACGACTATATTGGTTACGCTTATATAGCGTTAGAAGAATGGGTTGAAAAAAATGGGTGTGTAATAGTTAATTCGCCATATGAGGTTTATATAAAGGGGCCTGAATGTGATTGTTTAGCAGAAGAGTATGTGACACAAATTTGTTTTTTAGTTACGAAAATAGAATGAGAATAAGGATTGACATTAACATTATGTCAATCCTTATTCTATGTACGAAAGCAATTTATCATAATAAAAAGGCGAAATAAAGAGTCACCTTATAAAGTTGCTACAAGTAAATGAAGATATTCCTGTTGACCTTAACACGATGTCAAAGTATAGACTGTACGTACATTCATATAAGGGGTGAACACGTATGAGAAATATAGAAAATAGTTTGTTTTATATGCCTGCGGAATGGGAGAAACATGAAGGTACATGGCTGCAATGGCCTCATGATAAAGCTAATAGAGGTGAAGGTTACAGAGCTAAGCTAGATGATATTTGGGTAACGATGGCAAAGGAGCTTCATTACGGAGAAATTGTGCATATTGTTGTATATGATGAGGAAGAAAAAGTACATGTCCAATCGAAGTTAATGGAAGCGAAAGTGGATATGGATAAAATTGATTTCTTAGTTCAAGAGACGGATGATGTGTGGATAAGAGATAATGGACCGATCTTTGTAAAAGATAAGGAAGGCAATCTCTGCTTAACACACTGGGTTTTTAATGGTTGGGGAGATAAATATCCGTATGAAAATGATGCTGTTATTCCGGCAAAAATAAGTGAGATGTATAGTATTCCAAAAGTTAAATCTAGTGTCTGTCTAGAAGGTGGAGGAATAGAGATAAACGGAAATGGAACCTTAATGGCGGCAAAAACTTCTATTATAAATGAAAATCGAAACCCTACACTAAGTCAGGAAGAGATTGAAATGGAGTTAACGAAGTATTTGGGGGTAACGAATTTTATATGGATAACTGGTATTCGTGGTGAGGATAATTATGATGAAGATACGGATTACCATATTGATGGCGCAGCACGTTTTGTAAATGAAAATACAATTCTTTATGAATATGATCCTTTCGGGGAGAGTGAATCCTACCTTTTGGAGGCGTACGAAAAGCATTATCAAGAATTGAGACAAGCAAGAAATATAGATGGAAAACCATTTCAGCTTATACCAGTACCGGTGACAAGAAAAGCTGTAAAAGAAGCAGATTGTAAGGGCTCATATTTAAACTTTTATATTGGAAATGAGGTTGTATTGGTTCCTATATATGGCGATGAGCATGACAAGTTAGCGCTTCAAATTATTGAAGGGCAGTTTCCGGGAAGAAGAATTGTCGGCATTTATGTAAATGAGCTGTTTGCGTATGGTGGCATGATTCACTGTGTGACGCAGCAACATTTAGCATAAAGTAACCGAAATGAAAAAAGCATGCAGAGTATATACTCTGCATGCTTTTTATAATGCTGAAAACTCCTCAACAAGTTGAGTGAATTGTTTCAATGCACTTTCAATCGGTTCTGGCGTAGTTAAATCAACACCAGCTTTTTTCAATAAGTTTAGTGGATAGTCAGAACTTCCGCCTTTAAGGAATTCAATATAATGTTTTTGAGCATTTGGATCGCCGCTTAATAGTTTATCAGCGATTTGAATGGCAGATGCGAATCCAGTTGCATATTTGTATACGTAAAACGGGCGATAGAAATGAGGGATTCTAGCCCATCCGTATTTTACTTCTTCATCAAATACAAGTGAATCACCGTTATATTCTTTAAATAGCTTTTCATAAATTTCACTGAAGACTTGGGCATTTAATGGTTTACCTTGCTCAGCCATTTCATGTGTGATTTTTTCAAATTCTGCAAACATGATTTGTGTAAAGAAAGTACCTTTAAATTTCTCAATAAAATGGTTAACTAAATGGTTACGCACGTTCGTTTCTTTTGCTTCTTTTAATAAATAGTGAATTAATAACACTTCATTTACTGTAGAAGCGACTTCTGCCACAAAGATAGAATAATGTGCAGAAATTCTTGGTTGGTATCCATGTGAATAGTGCGTATGCATACCGTGCCCGCATTCATGAGTAAGAGTGAACAGGCTATTTAAATCATCGTGATGATTTAAAAGAATGAAAGGATGAACACCGTATACACCAAAGTTATAAGCACCAGAACGTTTTCCTGGTGTTTCTCTTACGTCTATATATCGTTTATCTTTAAAACTTTTTAATGTCTCAATATATTCTTCTCCTAAAGGAGCTAGTGATGCAATCATAATGTCAAATGCTTCACTATATGGGATGTCTTGTTTTGCACCTTCTACTAAATCGATGCCTAAGTCGTATTGTCTTAGTTCATCTACGTTTAATTTTTCTTTTCGAATTTCATTGTATGTATGTAATGTTTGAATGTTTTTTTTCGTTGTATCAATAAGGTTTTCATATACTTCTTTCGGAACCATATCGCCAAATAATGATTTCTCTAGCGCTGATGGATAGTTTCTTAGCTTCGAAACGGTAACATTATTTTTAATAGCAGCGGATAAAGTAGATGCGATGGAATTCTTTAACTGAACATATGGTTTGTAATATGCTTTATAAGCTTCTTTACGCTTTTCACGATTCGTATCTTCTATTAACTTTGCATACATTCCGCGTGTTAAGTTCACTTTTTCTCCATCGTCAGTCGTCACTTCACCAAATAATATATCTGCATTGTTTAACATACCAAATGTGTGCTGTGGAGAAGAAAGAGCTTCACCCATCTGTGATAAAATTGCTTCTTGGTCCTTATTCAATACGTGTTTTTTATAACGATATAATTCAAATAAGTCTTCTTTATAATATTGTAAGCCTTCTGTTTCTTCTATGTAAGAATGTAATGTGCTTTCGTCTATGCTAAGTAAGAAGGGGGAAAAGAAAGATTTAGCTGCACTTACTTTCACGTGTAATTGTGATACTTTATCGACAAGAGATTGCGCGTCAGTATCGCGTGTATCAAGGTCAGATTGTAATCGTGCATAAGCGAACATTAAAGATATTATGCTAGAAATTTCTTCACTCTTCGTTAAATAAGCTAATAAACTATTGCCATCGTGAATATTGCCATTAAACTCGTGTAATTCCTTCGTTAATACTTCAATTTTATGAAAATCACTTTCCCAATCTTCAATTGTATGGTAAATGTCTGTTAAATCCCATTTTTCTATATCAGCTACTTGTAATCGATCTTTAAGTTCTGTCATAATCATTTCCTTTCTAAACATGTAGTTATATTTCTATATAACTATGAAATACAACAAATTGCAAAAAATCCCTGCTGAAAATTGAAAAGCCTTGCTAAAATAACAAGGCTTACATACTTATAGTGTAATTCCAAATTTTGAATGTAAAAGGTTTGTAAATTGCATGTCTGTAACGGTTTCTTTCGTTTTTTTACCATTTTTCGCTACTGTAAGGCTATCTTTCGTTAAAGAGGCATGCCCATCTTCAGTTAGTTTTACAATAAGAGGTAGTTTATTAAAGGGTGATCCTTCATGTTCAACGATAATTTTTTGTGCTGTATTTGCTTTTTCTTCATCCACTTCTTCTATATAAAATGCATAGCCTAACGTCCAATCATCAGCAGAAGATTGATCCAAGAACTCATTGTTTTTCCGCATCTCTAAAATGTAGTTTCCCTTTTCGGTCATTTCTTTACGAATACGATAATCTCCTGTAACAGAGTGAATGACTTCACCTGAGAAAGGGACAGGGGCAAGAGGTAAGTATGATCCGAATCCTACTTCAATTAAATAAAGTTCATTATGATGTGTTAAAACGGTTGCAATATGGCCAGAATCAACAGCCCATATGGAGTTTGTAGCGTTATAAACTGTTCCTGAAACGAGATGAACATCGAATCCAGAATCTTTCAAGAAGTAATACATAGTAGGATTGAGTTCATAACAAAGACCGCCACGGTT
Organism: Noccaea bulbosa; assembly: GCA_900406535.1. Taxonomy (NCBI): domain Eukaryota; kingdom Viridiplantae; phylum Streptophyta; class Magnoliopsida; order Brassicales; family Brassicaceae; genus Noccaea; species Noccaea bulbosa. The sequence continues at coordinate 202,350 of OVBJ01000002.1, forward strand.
ATTTACTAAAATTTTCTCTTTCAAATTTTCTTTTGATATTTCTTTAAAATTCTTTTCGAGAATATTTAAGTTTTCAAAAGGAACAGTTTGTGCCATTGCGTACATAATGTTAGATAAATCTTCAAATGAAACTGTGTCTTTTTCTTCTATATATAATCGTACGAAAAATTGTTTTTGAAAGTCTGTCATAGAAATCCCTCCGTTATGTTTTTATAGGTAGATTGTAAACAATCTTGAATAGGATGTGAAATTAAAACTACGTTGAATATTTGAAGTGAGATTAAAAATAATGTGGGAGAGTGAGAGATTGCTACTTTACTAACGGTGGAACGAATATTATAATAATTCTGATAAACTATGCAAACGCTTTCTTAGAAGGGGATGGTGTACAGATGTTTAAAAGAGTAACAATAGTCGGATTGTCAGTTGTTATGTTTTTACCTAGTATATATGAGGGGAGTAAAGCATATGCAGATACAGTTAACAATGGAACGTTAATGCAGTATTTTGAGTGGTATGCTCCGAATGATGGGGATCATTGGAAGCGTTTGCGTACTGATGCTGAAAATTTAGCGCAAAAAGGAATTACATCTGTTTGGATACCACCTGCATATAAAGGAACTACGCAAAATGACGTAGGATATGGAGCATATGATTTATATGATTTGGGGGAATTCAATCAAAAGGGAACAGTGCGGACGAAATATGGGACGAAAGCACAATTGAAGTCTGCAATTGACGCTTTACATAAGAAAAACATCGATGTATACGGTGATGTAGTTATGAATCATAAAGGTGGGGCTGATTATACAGAAACTGTCACAGCAGTTGAGGTAGACCCAAGCAATCGAAATGTTGAAGTATCAGGTGATTATGAAATTAGTGCTTGGACAGGATTTAACTTTCCAGGGCGTGGAGATTCTTATTCTAATTTCAAATGGAAATGGTATCATTTTGACGGAACAGATTGGGATGAAGGAAAGAAATTAAACCGAATTTATAAATTTAGGGGCATAGGTAAAGCGTGGGACTGGGAAGTGTCTAGCGAGAATGGGAATTATGATTATTTGATGTACGCGGATCTTGATTTTGATCATCCAGATGTTGCGAATGAAATGAAAAAATGGGGAACGTGGTATGCGAAGGAATTAAATTTAGATGGCTTTCGTTTAGATGCTGTTAAACATATTGATCATGAATATTTGCGCGATTGGGTAAATCATGTTAGACAGCAAACGGGGAAAGAAATGTTTACAGTAGCTGAATATTGGCAAAATGATATCCAGACTTTAAATAATTATTTAGCGAAGGTCAATTATAATCAATCTGTGTTCGATGCACCACTGCATTATAATTTTCATTATGCTTCAACAGGAAATGGGAATTATGATATGAGAAATATTTTAAAAGGAACGGTAGTTGCGAATCATCCTACACTTGCGGTTACTCTAGTTGAAAATCATGATTCACAGCCTGGTCAGTCATTGGAATCTGTAGTGAGCCCTTGGTTCAAACCGTTGGCATATGCATTTATTTTAACGCGTGCAGAGGGATATCCTTCTGTTTTCTATGGTGATTACTATGGTACAAAAGGAAATAGTAACTATGAAATTCCAGCGTTAAAGGACAAAATTGATCCGATTTTGACGGCACGAAAAAACTTTGCATATGGTACGCAGCGGGATTATTTTGATCATCCAGATGTAATTGGCTGGACAAGAGAAGGTGATAGTGTACATGCTAATTCTGGTTTAGCAACGTTAATCTCTGATGGACCAGGAGGGTCAAAGTGGATGGATGTTGGGAAGAATAACGCAGGGGAAGTATGGTACGATATTACGGGTAATCAAACAAATACTGTAACAATTAATAAGGACGGGTGGGGGCAGTTCCAAGTAAGTGGAGGATCAGTTTCCATATATGTTCAGCAGTAATTTTGTGATGAAAAAGGAGAGGTAGACTGAAATATAAGTTTTCCTCTCCTTTTTATATGGTGCATATTTATTTTTCCTGAATCTTTATTGTAATAAAAGAACTAGTCGACCTTTATAACAACAAGAGATGCATTGGAATAAATAATGTCACCCGTGGCTTCTCTTATTCGTAATCGAAGAACATCTCCTTGGTTTAAAGGTAATAGATCAGTTCTGGCGGATGTGGCTCTTACCCCAGAAGCACCACCAACTCGTGTTTCAATTGCGAATTGAATGGAATCGTTTATTGTAAGATTTAATATGCTAGACGAAATAGCTTGTATTACAAATACGATTGAAAAGGATACAGAGTATACACCAGTGGTATCAATTGTAATGGAGTTGTCTACTGGATTTAGAGTAGTTCCACTAACAGGTCCTGGAATGGTAAAGTTGACATTTGTATTAACTACTGCTGAAAAACCGATTCCTACTTCAGAAGTTATTGTTCCAAATACGGGAAGAATCCCTAAACCAGTTGCGCCAGTGGGACCAGTTATTCCAATTCCGGTAGGGCCTGTAACCCCAGTGGGACCAGTTATTCCGATACCGGCAGGACCTGTAACCCCAGTGGGGCCAGTTATTCCGATTCCGGTAGGACCTGTAACCCCGGTGGGACCAGTTATTCCGATTCCAGTAAAACCTGTCGCACCGGTAGGGCCTGTGATTCCAGTAGGTCCAGTAGGGAAAGTAAATGGTGGAATTGATGGTAGTGTGGGACCGATTAAATTTGGTTCCAGAGCAGGTCCATGTAAAGTATTATATTCTTCATTCATATAGTAAACCTCCTATCATTGCTTGTCATAATTATTAAATGTATTAGAGGAAGTAAATGACATTCGCAATAGCGGAGCCGCTTCTATAATTTTTCCTCAGCAAATATAGGTCTAGTTTAAGTGATATTGAAGCGTACAGTTACGTACTACTTAAGTATGACACCTTTACTTCTCACGTAACATATAGTATGATGATTTCAATAAATTAGATTTCAATGACTATAATATAAATTAATGAGAGGTGCTTTTTGTGAGTGCGGTAGGTACTAAATAGGAAAAATTTAATGAAATAAGTCAGATAAGAACAGGGGATTTTTATGTATACCATACCCCTAACTTTGTCATGGATTTATTTCGATACCTATGAAGATACCTACAATACTTTATAAAGCGTGTAATAAGGGACTGCCATCTATTTTTTTATGGCTTATTTCCTCATATGTTATTACACATGCCTTGTAAATGTAAAAGCTGCGGTATCCCCGCAGCTTTTTTGTATATATTTTTAATGTATAAAAATGGTAATTGAATAATGTAGAACTCATTGGAATCTAATGAGTAGGTATCTTCATTTATGATAAAAATCAATCATAGTGAGGAGAAACAAAATGAATACGATGACTTTTGAAAAGTTACAATATAACGAATTAAAGGATATAGTGAAATCTTATTGTGTAAGTGGATTAGGTAAGGAATTATTAAACAAATTAGAGCCGAGTACGAGTCTAAAAGTAGTGAGAAATCGCTTGAATGAAACGACAGAAGCACGAGCTATATTAGATGCAGAGGGGCATGTTCCTTTCTTCGGCATTTCTAATATTGCTAGTACAATTCAAAAATTAGAAAAAGGGATGATTTTAGATCCAGAAGAATTAGTAAGTGTTTCAGACTTTTTACGTGGATGTAGAAAGATTAAAAAGTTTATGTTAGATAAAGAATTTTTTGCACCAGTATTAGCTTCTTATGCAAATTCAATGACTGAATATAAAAGTATTGAAGAGGAAATTAACTTTTCAATTAAAGGAAATAGTATTGATGTAGCTGCAAGTAAAGAGTTAAAGCGAATTCGAAATAATATTGATTCTGTAGATGGGAAAATAAAAGAACGTTTAATGAAATTTTTAAATAGTAGTGCAAATAAGAAATTCATTCAGGAATTCTTTATTAGTAAAAAGGATGACCGTTATACGATTCCAATTAAATCTTCCTATAAAAATCAAGTTGCTGGAAGTATTATTGAAGCCTCGGCAAAAGGCTCTACTGTATTTATAGAACCGCATACGGTTACGAAATTGAATGCAGAATTAGCAGGTTTGAAAGCAGAAGAAGCGGTTGAAGAGTATCAGATTTTAGCGACTTTATCAGGAATGGTGTTAGAAAACATTTATAGTATAAAGATTAACATGGAGCTAATTAGTCAGTATGATATGGTATTTGCGAAGGCAAAGTTTAGTAAATCGATTGATGGAATAGAGCCGAAGTTAAATGATCATGGCTACATTCATTTAGTGAATTGTAAGCATCCGCTTTTAACAGGGCAAGTTGTACCGTTACATTTTAAAATTGGTCAAGAGTATCGTAGTTTAATTATTACAGGGCCGAATGCGGGCGGAAAGACAATTGTGTTAAAAACGATTGGATTGTTAACATTAGCTACAATGTCAGGCCTTCATATTGCAGGAGATAGAGGTACAGAAATCGCTATTTTCGAAAATGTATTCGTAGATATTGGTGATAATCAAAGTATTGAAAATGCATTAAGTACATTTTCGTCTCATATGAAAAATCTTTCTGAGATTATGAGGATGTCAAATAATAATACGTTGCTATTATTTGATGAAATAGGGAGCGGTACAGAACCGAATGAAGGTGCAGCACTTGCAATTTCTATTTTAGAAGAATTGTACCTTGCGGGATGTATTACCGTTGCGAGTACGCATTACGGAGAAATTAAACGCTTCTCAGAAATGCACGATGACTTTATGAATGCAGCGATGCAATTTAATAGTGAAACGTTAGAGCCGCTTTATAAATTAGTTATCGGAAAATCAGGGGAAAGTAATGCACTTTGGATTGCGAATAAAATGAGCGTAAAAGAACATGTACTGAAAAGAGCGAAAGAGTACATGGGAAATAAAGAGTACGCTTTAGAAAAAGTGAATGAAAGTAAAATTAGAAAACCGAAATTTGTACAAGAAAAAAGAGAATCTCATTATGAGTACAAAATCGGCGATCGTGTGAATTTATTGGATTATGATGATTTTGGTATCATCTATAAGGAAAAAGATAATTTTTATAACGTTGTTGTATATTATAACGGTGAATTCGTTGAAGTAAATGTAAAACGTATTACTTTAGAAGTAGCAGCGAAGGAGTTATATCCAGAAGGATACGATTTAAATACACTATTTGTTGATTATAAAGAAAGAAAAATGCAACACGATATTGAGCGCGGATCGAAAAAAGCACTGCGTAAAATTCAAAAAGAAATAAGAAAGAATAGAGGATAAGTTAAAATGGTAACGATTAGACAAGAACAAAAAAATGATTATAGAAAAACAGAAGAAGTCGTAAAAGAAGCATTTTTACTTGAAGAATTTAGTGATAAAACAGAACATGAACTTGTAAAACGTATTAGAGAATGTGACGCGTTTGTTCCGGAGTTATCAATTGTTGCGGTAGATGAAGATATAGTTGGTCACATTATGTTATCGAAAATTACAATAGAACAAGATGGAACTTCTGTAGAATCGTTAGCACTTGCGCCAGTTTCAGTTGCTAGGGGCCATCAGAAGAAAGGAATTGGCGGAAAACTGATTACGGCTGCTTTAGAAAAAGCGAAAGAACTTGGATACGGATCAGTTGTAGTATTAGGACATCCAGAGTACTACCCGAAATTTGGTTTTAAGAAAGCAAGTGAGTGGAATGTAAAAGCACCGTTTGAAGTGCCTGAAGAAGTGTTTATGGCGATGGAGCTAAGAGAGAACGCTCTCCAAGGTGTAGAAGGAGTTGTTCAGTATTCGAGTGCTTTTGCTGAGTAGGAGTAACGGTTAAGAAATGTAATCATAAAAGATGCTATTTTTTTGTATGGATATACAGAAAGATAGCTTTTTTTATTAAGCGGATCTACTGACGTATATTTTGCTCAATGAATAATTGAGGTGGTAAAATTGAGATAGAAACGTAAAGGGAGAGAATAGAATGAATAAGCGAGAAACAGATAGCAATGAGAATGCAGTTACGTTATATGTTACAAGACACGGTAAAACAATATTAAATACGAATCATCGCGCGCAAGGTTGGGCTGATTCTCCATTAGTAGAAAAAGGTGTTGAAGTTGCCACAAATTTAGGAACAGGATTAAAAGATATTCATTTTATGAATGCGTATAGTAGTGATAGTGGCCGAGCGATTGAAACTGCTAATTTAGTATTAAAATATAGTGAGCAATCAAAATTAAAACTTGAGCAAAGAAAAGATTTGCGAGAATTAAATTTCGGTATTTTTGAAGGTGAAAAACTTGAGAATATGTGGGATGTGGTTGGAAAAGCTGCAGGCGTTCCATCACCAGAAGAACTTATGAAGTTTTCTATTCAAGAAGTGATTAATCTTATTAGAGTAGCAGATCCTACAAAACAGGCGGAAGATTGGGAATTATTTTCTACTCGTATAAAAGCTGAGATAGATAAAATTAGTGAAGAAGCTGCTGGAAATGGTGGCGGTAACGTTTTAGTTGTCGTTCATGGGCTTTTGATTACTACCTTAATAGAAATGTTAGACAGTAGCAAAACAAAACTTGGGGTGGAAAATGCTAGTGTGACGAAGATTGTATACCAAGATGGAACATATACAGTCGAGTCGGTTGGAGATATGAGTTATGTTGCAAAAGGGAAAGAAAGTGTGGAAATATAATTAAATCTCCAAGAGATATAAGAAAAGGAAGGTAGAGAAATCTAGCTTCCTTTTCTTATTGGAACGATTATGGAATTAATAAAATCTTCCCTGTACTTTTTCTGCTCTCTAATAATTTATGTGCAAGAGCACCATCTTGTAAGGAGAATGTAGTAGGGCACTCAATGTTTAATTTGCCAGTTGCGATCCAATCGAATAATTGAGTAGATCGTTTTTTACGTTCTTCATAAGTGGTAAGAACGTTCCAAAGGTCTCCGCCAGTTAAAGTTTTTGAAGTATCCATAAGCATACGTGGATCAACTGGCGCAGGATTACCACCAGCCATTCCGTAAAATACGACAGTACCGCCAATTTTAGTAGCGTTAAAACTGTCCTCTAATGTAGAACCTACTGATTCATATACAACATTTACTCCAGTTCCATTAGTCATTTCAAGTACTTTCGTATGCCATTCTTCGTTATATAAAAATACGTGATCGGCACCAGCTAATGTAGCTATCTTTGCTTTCTCTTTTGATGACGTTAAACCAATTACTTTTCCACCATATAGTTTAATCATTTGAACAAGAAGTTGACCGACGCCACCAGCTGCAGCGTGTACTAAAGCTATATCACTTTGTTTTAGTTGATAGCTATCTTGCGTTAAATAATGTGCAGTTAATCCTTGTAATAAGACAGAAGCAGCTGTTTCAAAAGAAATAGAATCTGGTAGTGGGATTACTTTTTCAGATGGAACGGCAACTAGTTCTGCATTTGCAAATGGGACGTCCGCAAATGCAATACGGTCTCCTAGGTTGATAGTAGTAACGTCAGCTCCTACTTTTTCAACAATTCCAGCTCCTTCATAACCTAATACATAAGGCGGATTGCCAGCAAGATGATAATCGCCGCGGCGTCTATAAATATCAGCGAAGTTTAATCCGATTGCTTTCGTGCGGACTAGAATTTCATTTGGATTTATGATTGGATCATGTATTTCTTTATATTGTAGTACATCTGGATTTCCAAACTGTTCGAAACAAAGTGCTTTCATATGGAATCCCTCCATTTGTATTGTTTGTCGATGCTCTTTATCATACAATACAAATATCAATAGGCAAAGAGGATTATTTTGATGAAATCAATCGGAAATATCGATTGAAAAGAGGGATGATAAATGGAGATAAAACAATTAATTACATTTAAAGTAGCAGCAGACACTTTGAATTTTACACAAACTGCAAAGAAATTAAATTTTGCCCAATCAAGCGTAACGGCACAAATTAAAACGTTAGAAGCTGAGCTTGGTACACCGTTATTTGAAAGATTAGGAAAACGCCTTTTCTTAACTGAAGCAGGAAGAAAGTTTCAACTATATGCGGACAAGATAATCGCACTTAGTAAAGAAGCAAAGACGGCCGTGAAAGATGATGAGGAAATAGCAGGTACGTTAATAATTGGTGCACAAGAAAGTCAATGTACATACAGACTGCCTTCTATATTAAAGAGGTTTAAAGCACAATTTCCTCAAATAAAACTTATATTTAAACCAGCACATTCCAATAAAGATGCAAAGGAACAATTGATGGAGGGGAAAGTAGATCTTGCATTTATTTTGGACGAATGTAAAACAGAAGATGTTTTACATGTGGAACCACTTATGAAAGAAGAATTAAAAGTAGTAGCTGCTCCTACGCATCGTTTACTTGAACAACCTTCAGTTTCTATAAAAGATTTAGAGAGTGAAACACTTCTACTAACAGAATTAGGCTGCTCGTATCGGACTTTATTTGAAGAACTATTTCGTACAGAAGATGTGTATCCAGCAAATAAAATTGAGTTCGTTAGTGTCGAGGCAATTAAACAATGTGTTATTGCAGATTTAGGTATAGCTGTTCTACCAGCGATAGTAGTAGAAAAAGATATAAGAGAAGGGACAATAAAAGAGTTACATTTAGAAAATGCAATTTCATCGATTTATACACAAATTGCTTGGCATAAAGATAAATGGATGACAGCACCACTGCAGCAATTTATTGATGTAACAAGGGAGTTTTTTACAACGGATTAAGTGGAGAAATATTTATTTTATATAAAAGAAAAAATGGCAATTTTGTATAAAGAACCGATGCTTGAATATAACAAGTATCGGTTCTTTTATGTTTTAAATATAGAATGCTATAAAATGTGTATTTCTCAACTTTTTTCTTACAAGGATAAGTAAAATTCTTCGTATATTCCAATAATCATCAGGGAATTTACAACGTTTATTCGTTTCTGTAAGATGCCTCTAGGAAGAGTGAAAGGAGGGCTTACATAGCAGTATAGCTTGTCTTTAGTATACGTACTTATTGTGAGGGGGAATTTAAAATGTTTAAAAAGTTAATGAAAGTATGTGTGTTAAGTGCGGCAAGTATAGGTGTATTATTTAGTTTTCAAGGAAGTACATTTGCAGCTACTGATTTAAGTAGTTATTATGACGGGAAAAATCCAGCAACAACGAAAGTATACGGGGGAAGTACAACATGTGATGCAGATGGATTTAATGCAAAGTCTACAGTAGTTTATGAAGGTAGTAAAAAAGTGGGGACAGTGTATTTACGTTACAGTAATAAATGTCATGCAGCATGGGCTAAGTTTGTGTTAGATCAACCAGCACCAGCTGTTTCGGGAGGAGTGTACGCGTACGCTGTTGTAAATAAATACAAAAATGATGTATTCCAAAAATCAGTTACTTCTAATCAGGGGAACGGCACAATAAAAACAGGTCAAACGAGCACTTATACAGGAATGGTATTTGATTTAACTGCTGATTTCGGATACACAGCAGATGCTGAAGCAGTTACGTTTAATAACGGTTACGGGAAAACAGCACGTTACTAATAAAGGAGTGAAATTATATGAAACTTTTAAAAAAGACGAGTGCATGTTTATTGCTATCTTTACTCGTTGTAACTAGTATGTTTAGCACGATTAATAGCGATAAAGCATATGCAGAAGATCATTCATATGATGGGAAAAGTCCTTATTATAATAGTTGTGATCAATCCGCAGTAACGAAAGAGAAGAAATGGATAGATTCAAATTCTTATGTAGAATTAAAATTTAGCACGACGTGTAAGACGGCTTGGGCGAAAGTTACTGTAACTCGTCCAGCAGTTTATAATAACGAAGCTGATGCAAGGGTTGTTAGAAAAACAGATGGAAAGGCATATACTTGCGGAAGTGCTGGAGGAAATGGTGTTGTAAATAAAGGACAAACATCATGCTATACGCCAATGGTATATGACTTGGATCCAAGAAAAGCGCAAGCACAGGGGAAACATGCCATTCCGAATAGCGATGCTTATAATTATGCGGAGACTATTTGGTATTGATGAGGATATGGAGATTGTAAGGTAGAGTATTTTAAGAGCATGTTTAGATTGGATTTCAAAACATGCTCGATTTGTATTCATTCTAATTTTTTCGGTAATCATAAACCATTGAATTAACTAAGGTCAGTATCAGGAGGAGTATATCCAAGGTACCTAGCCATCGATACAATTTGTCCTTTATGATGAAACTCATGAGTCTCCGTATGAGTTAAAAGCCATAGCGGAGTTGTGCTCCAAGGTTCTTTTTGCCACTTTACTTCATTTGCTATATTTTCGAGCCAACGGTCATTGTATTCATCTAAAAAACGTTGTACAGTCTCATCTACTAACTTAAATCTAGCACGGACTTTTTCCACATCTGCATGCTCAATTTCGTAATCGCTAGCAAATGAAAAATCTGCTCTTTTTTGCTTGAATGCGAATGATCCAAGCCAGTATCGGTAGCAATCGGCTACATGAATATGCGTCTTTATAATGCTACCGCTCCCGAAATTAGGAACAGTGCTATGTAATTTTTCTAGTGGGATTTCTTCCAAAAACGAAAATAGAGTTTCTCTTGTAGAGCTAATAAGATCATATTGTTGTTTTAAAACATGTAACATGTAATTGACACTCCTCTATTATTTACTAAACTAACTGTGTAGTAAGTAATTCTATATTTATTAGGGGTGAACCTTTTAATTATTTTTACTAAGCATATTAGATGTTTTTCTTAATCGTTTCTGATAGATTAAACAAGGTGAAACGTTAATAAGTTGAACATTCTTAGTTCATAATAAATTGTACATCAAGAAGGGGAACGATAAAATGAATAGACTAGTGGGTTTAAAACAATTTGAAATAACGCGCGGGGCGTTACTTAAATTTATGGAAACGTTAGATGATAAAACTGCGGATACGCAGCCAGAGGGTTTTAACAATACAATTCGTTGGCATATCGGTCATGTGTTAACGGCAGCAGAGGTTTTCATGTTTGGAAAAGAATTCAAACAATTACCAACTGAATATCCAGGTATGTTTGGGTATGGATCACGACCATCTAAATGGAAAACAGAAGGACCATCGTTAGAAGTATTAACGGCTCAATTAAAAGAACAAGCAAAACGTATTAACGAAATTCCAGCAGAAGCATTTGAAAATAAACTGCCAGAGCCATTCCTAGGATTGGAAACAGTAGGGGAGCTTTACGGTATGATGCTTTATCATGAAGCTGATCATATTGGGCAAATGAAAGCGATGGATCGTATTATTAAAGCTCTTTAGTCTTAATTGCATATAACAAGCAATACAGTTGTAATGTTAAATAATATATACAAAAAAGGTAGATAAATTATTATCTACCTTTTTTGTATAACTTCTTGAAGGATTAGGGATTATCATCGTGGTGCTGATGAAGAAGGATTAGAGAATTTTATAATTTTTTAGGTTGTGATTATTAATTGTAGTATTCCTAAATATGGAATATAAGTATAATGATAGAGAAGAACTAGAAATAGGGGTGAATACTATGATTACATTAGAGCAAAAGTTAGAGCAATATAAACATACATATGTACAGTTAAAGGGAGAACTAAAATGGAAAACGAGTGATTCTCGAACAGGAATGATGATTGCTGCTATGTATGCAGGTAGTGATAAATTGTTTAATCTCGAACGTTTTTTAGAAATTAGTAGTTATATTAAGAATCAGGTAGGGATGTTTTCATACTTAAAGTCTTATCATCGTTTTGTAGTGGCCGCAACATTAGATATTCACTTTACAGATTACAAGAAAGCTTTTCGGACGTTTTTAGATTTATATGAACAATTGGTCACTAGTGGCTTTAGCCGGAGTATATTTACTTATCTCGCAGCAGCTGTGCTTTTAACAGAAGAAAATGAACAGCATGGCGCGCACATTCAGCGTTCGATGCAAGTATATAAACGCATGAAAAAGGATCACCTCTTTCTTACAAGTACAAATGATTATCCGCTCGCGGTTTTATTAGCAGGACAATCAGAGAATGTAGAAACACTTATGGATCGTGTAGAACGTCTGTATCAGAAACTAGCGAAAGCTGGTTTGCGTAAAGGGAATGATCTTCAGTTTTTAAGTCATATTCTTTCACTAAAGAAGGATGTCCGTGAAGAAATGTTAGTTGCAACATGTACAAACATATGGAATTTGTTAAAACAAGAAAAGGTAAAAGTGAAACAGATGCATTATCCAGCAATCGGGCTACTAGCGTTACTTGAAGATGGAGAAAAAGAGATTTATGCTATTAAAGCGTTGATTGAAAAACTGCAGGGGGAGAAATTATTCCGTTGGCATGCAGATGCGAATATTCTTATTGCTATTCAACTGTTCGTAAGTCAGAAAGGTGAGGAAAGTAAAGCTACCAACACAGGTTTACAAACTATGATAGAAGTCCTCATACAAGCACAACAAGCAGCTATGATGGCAACGATTGCCGCTTCATCTGCAGCAACATCTTCTGCTAGTAGTAGCTCATAATATGTAACTACTTTAATAAGGAAGGTAAAAAAGCCCATCACTTTCTAATGAGTGATGGGCTAACTATTTTTACATAATCAGCATTATTTTTTCGACTCTTTCAAATGTTTGAGTTGTGTAACAATCATAATGCTAATAACAACGAGTAAAAACCATGAACTAATTTTGCTTAAGTGAACGAGATTCCACGCTTCCCGTTGATTTGGATATTGCCATGCTCCGAAAAATGTTGCGATGTTCTCTGCAATCCAAATGAAAAATCCGATAAGGAAAAAGGAGAGAACGAGTGGCATTTTATATGTAACGCCTTGTAATGAAAATTGTACAAATGTGCGAGAGAAAACAATGAATAGTAGTAAAGTTAATATCCATCTAAAATCGTATGTAAAGTGGTGTGTGAAAAAATTGAAGTAAATCATAGCTCCTAACGGCACGGCAAAAATAGCTTTCGGCCAATGATGCATTTTTAAATGCAACCTTCTCCACGCTTGACATATGTAACTCGCGACACTCGCATACATAAAACCGCTGTATAGCGGAACTCCAAAAACCTTCGAATATGCCTCTTCGGGATAACTCCATGAACCGAAATGTACTTTATATATTTCTAGTAAAAGGCCGATGAGGTGGAAGATGGTAATTACTTTTAGTTCGTCTTTTGTTTCAAGACCCGTCTTGTACATAATCCACTGCATAAGAAGGCATACGATGAGTATGAAATCATAGCGGTATAACCCTGGGATTGAAACAATTTTTGAAAGGGCTAGTGTTAAGAAAATAACAACCGGGAACAAACAGGATAATGCTTGTTCATAAGTGAAATTGAGTAGCTGTTTTATATAAAACATGTTTTCACCTTCTATAATTTTTCGTTTTAATTGAATAATCTGAAGAATAATTAAGTATACTATAGTTCTAAATGATAGAAAACTATAATTAGTTTGTTTGAAAAAACAAAAAATGTAAAATGAAGTTAATTCAATGTAGAGGAGATGTACCAATGTCAGCGCTTATTGTAAGTATCCCGTTTATAAAGCAGTTTATGGAACTAGGGGATAAATGGGCTGAAACAATTATCCCCATTATGTAATAAAGGGGGATTTTGAAATGACAATGAATCTTTTTCGAAATAAAACGATTAAATTATCAGTTATGAGAGAAAAAGATGTTGAATTGATGGCTATGTGGCAAGAGGATAGTGAGTATTTAAGAAATGTAGATACAGATGTAGCATTCCCGCAATCTTTAAATGAAATAGCAAGTGATGAGTTATTAAAAGGACGGAGATCGAATAGTGTTTCTTTCATGGTAAGGACAGTTCAAGAAGATCGCTTAATTGGTTTTGTGGCGATTCATGGTATAGAGTGGAATAACAGAACAGGTTTATTAGCCATTGGTATAGGAGATGCGAATGATAGAGGAAAAGGATATGGGAAAGAAGCAATACATCTTATTCTAAAGTATGCTTTCTATGAATTGAATTTACACCGCATCGGTCTCGATGTTATTTCGTATAATAAACCTGCCATTGCATTGTATAAAAAGATGGGTTTTCAAATGGAAGGCTGTATGAGAGAAGCGGTTCAAAGAGATGGGAAGTGTTTTGACCGTCTGATTATGGGGATATTGCGGGATGAATGGATAGAGCTGCAAGGTTAGAAAGTACATTCGAAATTATATATGTAGTATGCAGGAGATATAATGGTAATTGGCGAAAATTTACAGTGTGTTGATTGAATTTATAAGGAGTCATGCAAAATGAATTTAGAAAAGGCAAAACCAGTAAATGAAGAGGTCGCCGAATTAAAAGAACTTATTAAAGAGTTACACGGAAGTGTGCACCAACTTCAAAGTGAAGTGCAGCAACTAAGGCACGAAAGACCAGTTGTTGAAGTGAGAAAAGGTGTTCAATTATCACCAACAATTGTCGGACAAATTGGTGGTATGATTTTAGGTGGTTTAGCAATTATCGGTATATTTTGGTGATGAAAAAAGGTTTGCAGCACGGATGCTGCAAACCTTTTGTATTTGACGATATAATTTCATGCAATACAACTTTTACATTAAATAACGTAAATATATATAAGCATGTGATAACAAGAGTGCAACAATAGTTAATGGTAAACCAATTTTTAAGAAGTCCATATAAGAGAAGCCATGTCCTTCACGTTTTGCAATACCAGCAGCGACTACGTTTGCAGATGCTCCGATTAGTGTTCCATTTCCTCCTAAGCAAGCTCCAAGAGATAACGCCCACCATAGTACTTCGATTTGCGGAGAATCGACAGATAGTCCGAGTCCTGTAGCTAAGTCTTGAATAAGAGGAATCATCGTTGCGACAAATGGGATGTTGTCGATTGTCGCAGATGCGATGCCAGATACCCATAAAATAAGTATAGCTGCGAATCCGATGTCACCGTTTGTTACATCGATTACTTCTCTTGCAAGTGAAGAGATAAGTCCGATATCAATTAACCCGCCAACGAGAACAAATAATCCGGCGAAGAAGAAAATGGTAACCCATTCAACGTGGGCAAATACATCTTCAATATCATGTTCTTTCACGCCGATTAACATAAGAAGTGTAGCGCCTGTCATCGCGATAACAGCAGCGTCTACATGAATAATCGAATGAAGTACGAAGCCTAAAATTGTTAGTCCTAAAATCGAAATAGATTTTAAAAGGAGGCTTTGATCTTTAATGTAATCTTTTTCGTTTAATGCCATTAGTTTTTCGATTTGTTCAGGTGTTGTTTTTAGTTTGTTACGATACATGAAGTAAATAATGCCAAGTGTCACGATAGAAATAATAATTACGATTGGAGCTAAGTTAAGTAAAAAGGCGTTAAAGTCTAAATGCTTGTTTGCTGATCCAATCATAATATTAGGTGGATCACCGATTAATGTTGCTGTTCCGCCTATATTTGAAAACAGCACTTCTGAAATCAAATAAGGCACAGGATTTACTTTTAAAATACGTGTAATGGATAATGTAACAGGAACGATTAATAAAACAGTCGTTACATTGTCCAAAAATGCTGATCCGACAGCAGTTAATAGGGATAGTAATAATAAAATGCGAATCGGTTTTCCGCCAGCTGCTTTTGCCGCTTTAATGGCCACAAATTCAAAGACGCCTGATTGACTCGTAATATGTACGAGAATCATCATCCCAATTAAAAGGGTAATCGTTTCCCATTGAATATGTGATGTGAAAGCAGTATGTAAATCTACAACTCCAAAAATAATCATAATAGCAGCACCGAATAGTGCGATTACAGCACGATTCAATTTCTCAGAAATAATAAATCCGTACGTGATTAAAAATACGGCAATTGCAAAATAATATTGCCAATTTGCTACTTCATGTGCTGACTGTTCCAATCATGTCACCTTCTTTAAATTATGTATTCAATTGTCGAAATGTATCTCGCTGCAATAATACGGGATAAAATATATTGTAGCAAATTCAAAAAAGAAAGAAAACTATTTAACAAAGTGAAGGAAAAAATGTATTTTTTACATATCATATAAAAAATATAAAAAACACAGTGCAAATTATTAGGAAAAGTGAGCGTTGTCCTCTAATATAGAGATAGCAATTTACATTATTTTTGCGTAAAATGGTTTAAAGAGGTGAATTCCGATGGAAATAGTAAAAGATAGTTCTCTTATTCAAAATGAAATTGAACGTTTTGTAAATAAAGATGTATATATTCATTTAGAAACGACAAACGGAGCGTATGCATCACACATAAATGAAAAGATGATGACAGTTGGTGCTTTCATTCGAAATGCGATTATCCGTTTTGAACGCGGGAAGATAACTGGAACAAATCCATACCGAGTTGGTCTGAAAATGGATCACGGTTGGGTATATGCTGAAGGTATTACGCACTGGGAAGTAGACGATCAAGAGCGTTTATTATTAGCTGGACATGATAATTTAGGTCGTCTAGCAGTTGCACTTGAGTTAAGCTTAACACCATTTAAGTAAGAAGGAGGGAAACTTATGGAGAGACATGTACTTGTTGTATTTCCGCATCCAGATGATGAAGCATATGCTGCGGGAGGAACAATTCGCTTATTAACAGATCAAGGAGTACCTGTAACATATGCATGTGGTACTCTAGGACAAATGGGACGTAACATGGGTAAGAACGTATTCGCTAACCGTGAAACGATTCCACATATCCGTAAGAAAGAATTGAAAGATGCTTGTGAAGCAATGGGTATTAAAGATTTAAGAATGCTTGGCTTCCATGATAAAACGTTAGAATTTGAAGATGTTGATTTCGTTGCTGACAAAATTGAAGCAATCATTCAAGAAGTAAATCCATCTCGAATTATTACATTTTATCCAGAGCACGGTGTACATCCAGATCATAATGCATTTGGCCGCGCTGTCGTTCGCGCTGTATCACGTATGCCAAAAGAAGAGCGCCCAGTTATTCATGCTGTTGCGATTACGAAAAATCGTGAAGCAGTATTAGGAGAACCGGATGTTGTAAATAACATTAGTGAAGTATTTGATCATAAATTAACTGCATTAGGTGCGCACCGTTCACAAACAGAAGCAATGCTTGAAGACACGCATGCAAAAATAAAAAACAAAGATGCAGCAACATTAAAATGGCTGCAACTTGAACAGTTTTGGACTTATAAATGGGAGTAGGCTAGAAGGATACCTTCTAGTTGCTCTTATATAGAAAAGCGCCGTCACTTGTGATGGCGCTTTTTTTATTGAAGACTATATATTTCTTAGGGGGCTTCAAAATTTTTAAATTAACATGCAGTATAGCCTCCATCAACAAGAAGTGTTGTACCGTTAACAAAACTAGCATCATCACTTGCTAAAAATAAGACAGCTTTAGCGACTTCTTCTGGTGTTCCAAGTCTGCCTTGTGGATGAAGTGAAGCTAAATATTCTTTCTGTTCAGGATTAACACTACCAAGTAAAGGGGTGTCAATATAACCGGGGCACACCGCATTAATACGTATTCCGTATTTAGCGTAGGCAGTACATAAATTTTGAGTTAATAGTTTCACACCACCTTTTGCAGAGGAGTATGCTGTTGGGGTAGGTAATGAAACAAAACTATGAATCGAACCAGCGTTAACGATGACACCACCTGTACCTTGTTTAAGGAATTGTTCAATCGAATATTTATTAGAAAGGAATACCCCAGACAAATTAATATCAATAGTTCTTTTCCATTTTTCATAGGATAATTCATTTGCCGGTGCATCATCAGCAACGCCGGCATTGGCATACATAATATCTAATTTACCGTATGTACTTACTGTCTCATGAATTAGCTGTTTAATATCTGCCTCTTTTGTTACATCAGTTTTAATAAATAACGTATTATATCCATGTGCATTCAATTCATCTGATAGTTCTTTTCCACGTTCAGAAAAGTCAGCAATAACTACTTTTGCACCTTCTTCGATAAAAAGACGAACAGTAGATTCGCCAATTCCACTTGCTCCACCAGTTATGATTGCTACTTTGTCTTTCAATTTCATATAAACCTCTCCATTCATCAATGAATTTAAGTCGAATTTTAAAATCTGATTATATCACTATTAACCTTAAATAGTAAGTAGATAGAAGAAAAAGCTCGCGTTTACTTAATTGTAAAAGCCCGATTGGTGAGGGCTAATAATCAGTGAGGGATGAACAAAACCCCCACTGATTAAAGTTTTACTTTATTGTACTTTTTGATACAGTGATGGATGAAAATATTAATTTGGTCAATTTTATCATTAGATTGAATATTTGGTAAAGAGCTCTCGAAAAGAGCGAGTGCC
Organism: Noccaea bulbosa; assembly: GCA_900406535.1. Classification (NCBI taxonomy): domain Eukaryota; kingdom Viridiplantae; phylum Streptophyta; class Magnoliopsida; order Brassicales; family Brassicaceae; genus Noccaea; species Noccaea bulbosa. The sequence goes on from OVBJ01000002.1 coordinate 220,675, forward strand.
GATGCTGAAAAATTAAAATAAACATTCAGTATTATTTGTAGGGTAAGGAACAAAGGGGAGAGATGCATAACGAAAAATACTATGCTAGTTAAATAGGAAAAAGCCTTGCAGGGGGGCAAGGCTTTAAACAGGGTATTAAAAATTATTGATTTATTAAGAATAACTTCTTCTTGTGAATAAACTAATTTTAGCATGATAACTCATATATATGTGTTACGAATTTGTGAATAAAAACTCAATGATAAAAGTATGAGTGCAAGGAAATAATGTATTTGAAATATGCATTATTACACAAAGTTCAGTTGAAATAGGGAGGGAAATAAAAAAGCGCAATGAGCAAAATAATTAAAAGACGAATTATACCAAAGATTAGTGGAACGCCTAATACTAAATTACTTTTTGCATTTAATTCTTTAGAATTGATTTTTAATAATGTATGTGAGAAGCGTATATTTTGAATTATTTAATAGAATAATATATATTTATATTGATTTAATGATTTTAGTTTTTTAAAAATGGGGAAATGGATATGAAGGTTAAATTTGCCGTAATAAAAGATGAGAACTTTGATTGTAGTTTATTGGAAACAAAATTATTGAAAACTTTTAAAGAAGTAGATTGTGAAGCAGATATTGTAAAGGTTGAGGATGAAATTTTTGAAAACAATGATATACAAATGCATTTGTCAGAAATAACCATTAATGTTACTGGGAAAAATATCGGATTTAGATCCGTTTCAGCCAGTATATTTATTGTTCTAGAGAGTTTATCAATACAGCTATTTCGTATTCATATTAGTATACTTTAAGCAGTTCAAAAAGTGGATTCTTCAGAAAATCATACTGATTATATTGAGTTGTAAATATGAAAATAATAGAAATTATCGTAGGTGCTCCCGAATGTTGGATTGCACATTGTTTGTTGTTAAATAAACAAGGGATACTTTTTCTAATTTGAACGTATCTTAACGCTAATTTATAAATAGAAGAATGGAAACATGTGAGTAATTCAATTAAAATGTACAAATAATTTGGTACGCGGATATACGGAATGTATTCACAGGTAAGAGGGTTGTCTCATAATATATATAGATTTTTCTATTAAGATGAACAGAGGGTGTGAATATATGGAAGATGTTTACGCTAAAATTGACAGTCTCAAGGCGGAGCAAAAAGAAATTATGCGAGACATTCGAAATTTAGAAACGCGTACCACTATTAATGAGAAAGACATAGCAACAATCAATAAGCAATTAGAAAAAATAAGTACAAACACAACTTGGATTTTGCGAATTATTATTAGTACGATAATAATGTCAGTTTTAGGATTGATATTAAAAGGAATGATTTAGTCTTGTGAAATAGAACAATATAAAAGAAAGAGGGGAGCTCCCTCTTTCTTTTATATAAATGAGAAGCTATAAATTTTCCGTTTCCTTTTCCTTTTCATCTGCATATTTTTCCTCTAAAGAAATTAATAGAGGAATGGATACAGTTACTAGAATGATTAAAGTAGTTATAAAAGATTTAGAAAGAGAAAAAGAACCTTCAATGAAAGGTGATAAAAACTTGAATGAAAGTATACTTGTTATTAAGGAAATTACTAAAAAGCTAAAAAGAGATATATTTTTATTCTTTATAGATGTCTCTATAAAGTCTTTAACACAGGTTATTACGACAAATATAGTTAATATGATAAGAGAAACAAAATAATGTGTTAAATTCGTCATACTAATAGTAGGGTCTTCTATTATGTAAGCAAGTAACTTAGATACTAATATTCCTCCAAACAATAAAATAATAAAAGCAAGTAATCCTTCCAATATATAAGTGCTGAAATTGTCTTTCTTGTTAAAGAGTTTATAGTTTAGAGTAGATTGGGTTATTTGAATTAGGAATAGGGTAATAATCCATACATAATATACAAATGGTAATTCTCCTGAGAATAGAGAAATTAGAAAGTTTACTACTGTCCTTAAAATTTCAATCATTACGAAAGTCCTCCTACTTGTTCAGCTTTATGACATTAGGAATATATGAGTATATCATTTTATAATTAGGTTTATAGATTCAAACTATTTCTAATTATTCCATAATAAGGTGGTTATATCAAGTAGTTATCTTCTATGGCGTGTATTAGTTGTTCACTAATATAGTTAATACTAGAAAAATAAAAGTAATATGTAATATAATTGAAAAAGTATATTTAAAAATCGATGTTAATATTACCCTCCTATAAGTATTAACATACGTAATTGAGGTGTTTTCTTTGTTGTTTTATGACCGGATTTCTATAATGGCCCCTCCTGTTCCGTAGCTAAGGAAAGTCTTTTTATTTCTGGGATTTTCAAAGTTATAGGAGGGTATGAAAAATGAAAAAAGTCTCAGTACCATCACTTTTGTTAATGATTGTTCTTGTCGCATTTCCGCAAATTAGTGAAACGATTTACACACCGTCTTTACCTGATATTTCAAAGGCGTTACATGTAAGTAATAATGAGGTGCAGTTAACGCTTAGTGTGTATTTTGCTGGATTTGCTTTAGGTGTATTTTTTATTGGATGGCTATCAGATATAATTGGCCGTCGCCCAGCAATGTTATTTGGAATTGTAATATATGGCGCTGGGAGTTTCTTATGCTATATTGCAAATTCCATTGAATTTTTATTGGTAAGTCGTTTTATTCAAGCGTTTGGAGCAAGTGCAGGATCAGTTGTGACGCAAACGATTCTTCGTGAAAGTGTAGAAGGGCATAAGAGGCATGTTATGTTTGCTCAAATCTCGGCAGTCATTGCTTTTACACCAGCGATAGGACCGTTAATTGGTGGCTTTCTTGATCAAATGTTTGGATTTAAAATAGTATTTTTAAGTTTAGTAGTTATGAGTATCGGTATTTTTCTGTATACGTTTGTTTCTCTTCCTGAAACAAAAACGGGCTCAGTAACGAATAAAATAAATGTATTTTCAGTCTTGAAGAGGCTAATTACAAATCCGAAAGTAGTAACATATGGGCTATTAATTGGAGGAGCAAATGGTGTTTTATTTAGCTATTATGCAGAAGCGCCGTTTATCTTTATTGAATACTTTCAATTATCGCCTAGTATGTATGGATTTCTAGGAATTGTTGTAGCGTCTGCTTCTATTGTTGGAGCGAAAGTTTCGAAACGTTTACTTGCTACTTATAAACCAGAGAAAATTATATATATCGGTTGTCTCGTAATGACAGGAGGAGCTATCCTTTTATCTGTTATTACGTTTGTTGGATCAAATCCAAACATAATATATATGATTGGATTTTTAGTAGCGATGTTTATATTGCTATTAGGAATTGGAGTAGCATTACCTAATTGTTTAAGTTTAGCGTTAGTAGATTTTCAAGATGTCATTGGTACAGCAGGTGCATTGTTTAGCTTAGGGTACTATGTAATTGTAACGATGACAATTTGGGGAATGAGTCAACTGCATACAGGATCGTTAATGGTGATGCCACTTTATTTTCTGGTTATTGTAGTTATAATGGTAGTGTTTACTAGGGTGTTTATCTTTGGTAAGCAAACTTCGAAATCGATTTAAATATGAAATGGTAAAAGGGTCTCATTAAAAATGAGACTCTTTTATATTTTATGCCTCAAAATTGGACTGGACTAAAGAAGTTAGTAATTTATTAATATATTAAATTTCTGATTGGTATATGAATCTAACGTTTGGGAAATCACGTTATCAACTATGAAGATTGAAGTACATGAGATGTGAAACCGAGGAAGAAATGCCATCCTTGGTTATTTATATTGTAATAATATTCATACCGGAATCATATTGAATAGATGTATTTTATTGTTAATTTAGTTAAAAATTAAGCAGGCTTATGTATAATAATTTATTGAAAAAATAATTGAATTTTTCAGATTAATGAATTAATATAAGGTAAGTAATTTTAAGATTTATAGAATATTGGAAGATGAAGGTTTTGAGAATTTTATTAGGAGCACAAAACGATTTTAGGATAGCTTTAAAGCTAGTGTAAAATGACGTTTGCTTCATCATTTTCAGGGCCGAAAGGAATTAGGGGAAAGCATCTTGTTTTAAAATGCGGCTATGAATCATCTAAGAGGGGGAAGTGAAGTGGCAAACAAAGAATTGAAAAGAGGTTTAGAAGCACGTCATATTCAAATGATTGCTTTAGGCGGAACAATTGGTGTTGGTTTATTTATGGGGTCAGCCAGCACAATTAAATGGACAGGTCCGTCAGTAATGCTTGCTTATGCAATTGCAGGTATTTTTATCTTCTTCATTATGCGTGCCATGGGAGAAATGTTGTATATGGAGCCAAGTACAGGCTCATTTGCGACATTCGGTCATAAGTATATTCATCCGCTAGCTGGTTATATGACAGCGTGGAGTAACTGGTTCCAGTGGGTTATCGTTGGGATGTCAGAAATTATCGCGGTTGGAGCGTATATGCAATATTGGTTCCCGGATTTACCAGCTTGGATACCAGGTATAATTGCCATGGTCATTCTTGGTGCAGCTAACTTAATTTCTGTTAAGTCATTTGGTGAATTTGAATTTTGGTTCGCGATGATTAAAATTGTTACGATTCTATTAATGATTATTGCGGGATTTGGTCTTATTTTCTTCGGAATTGGTAACGGTGGAGAAGCGATTGGTATATCTAATCTTTGGTCAAATGGCGGTTTCTTTACAGGTGGTTTTTCAGGATTCTTCTTTGCATTATCACTTGTAGTTGGAGCATATCAAGGTGTGGAATTAATCGGGATTACTGCTGGTGAAGCGAAAAATCCGAAGAAGACACTTACAAGAGCAATTCAAAGTACAATTTGGCGTATTTTAATATTCTATATTGGTGCTATTTTCGTTATTGTAACTGTGTATCCGTGGGATCAATTAAGTACAATTGGTAGCCCGTTCGTAGCGACTTTTGCGAAAGTTGGTATTACGGCAGCAGCTGGACTTATTAACTTCGTTGTAATTACAGCGGCAATGTCTGGTTGTAATAGTGGTATTTATAGTGCTGGACGTATGCTTTATACGTTAGGGATAAATGGACAAGCACCAAAATATTTCACAAAACTTTCTGGAAATGGTGTACCTTTATTTGGTACAGTTGGCGTAATTATCGGTTTAGCGGTTGGTGTTGTATTAAGCTATATTGCACCGAAAAACTTATTCGTATATGTATATAGTGCGAGCGTACTTCCTGGTATGGTACCATGGTTCGTCATTTTAATTAGTCAAATTCGTTTTAGAAAAGAAAAGGGAGCAGAGATGAAAGATCATCCGTTCAAAATGCCATTTGCTCCTGTAACAAACTATTTAACGATTGCCTTTTTAATTATGGTATTAATCGGAATGTGGTTTAACGATGATACTCGTATTTCACTAGTTGTAGGTATTATTTTCTTAGCTATCGTTACAATTAGTTTCTATGCTTTTGGAATAGGGAAGCGAGCTCCGTTAGACGTTCAAAACAATAAAGAGATTTCAAGTAAATAAAGAAAAGGCTGTTCATCTGGAACAGCCTTTTCTTATTGTTGATATAATTTGATTTGTGATAGATATATTTGAAAAATCGTTGATATATTGTACGTTATGATAGATATATTTGAAAAATCGTTGATATATTGTACGTTATGATAGATATGTTCGAAAAATCGTTAATATAATTTCACATACTATCTGTCACTATCATGATTAAAATTTCTCTAATACGATTTTCCCGATGGTACGTCCACTTTCAAGTAGTGCATGTGCCTTCTTTAAGTTTTCAGCGTTAATCGGTGTTAATGTTTCATTTAAGGTAGTCTTTAAAATGCCTTCATCTAGTAGTTCGCTTACTTTATTTAATAGTTCGTGCTGCGTAATCATATCGCCAGTTTCATACATTGCTTTTGTAAACATAAACTCCCAAACGAGTGTAGCACTTTTACTTTTTAAAATACCCATTTCAAGAGGGTGTTCATTTTCTACGATAGAGCAAATTTTGCCTTGTGGTTTAATAAGGTCACATATTGCTTGCCAATGTTGATCTGTATTGTTTAAGCAGAAAATATAATCTACATCGCTGAATCCAAGGCTTTGTAATTGCTTTTTTAAAGGGGCATGATGGTCAATTGTATGGTCAGCTCCAAGCTTTTTAACCCAGTCTATCGTTTCGCCGCGGGAAGCAGTTGCAATTACATTTAGTCCAGCCCATTTCGCCAGTTGAATTGCAATTGAACCGACACCACCAGCTCCGCCGATAATTAAAATGTTTTTAAATGAGTTCGTATCTTTTTTAGTATGATCAATGCCTAAACGTTCAAATAAACCTTCCCAAGCTGTAATCGCTGTTAAAGGAATTGCGGCAGATTCAGAATCATTTAACGTTTTTGGTTTCTTACCAACGATTCTTTCATCAACTAAATGATATTCACTATATGTACCTTGTCTCGTAATGCTTCCAGCGTAAAACACTTCGTCGCCTTCTTTAAATAACGTACAACCTTCGCCCGTTTGTACGACAATACCACTCGCATCCCAGCCGAGTATTTTTGCTATATCTTCTTTTTTATCTTTCGGAGAGCGAACTTTTGTATCAACTGGATTAACGGAAATTGCGTTAATTTTAACGAGTATATCTCTTCCTGTAGCAACAGGTCTTTCAACTTCAATATTAATTAAACTGTTTTCTTCTTCAATAGGTAAGTATTCATGTAAACCAATTGCTTTCATTTCTATTCCCTCCATTAAAGTAAGAGTCATTTACTCTTTTATTATAGATGGTGAAATGCCATTATGTAAAAAAAGTACACTCTTTTTTATTTATGCTGGTATGAAAGTGTGGAAGGAGTTTATTTCTAAAAAGCAGAATTTTTTATTGTGTTACTTTATCTTAAATTAAATGTAAAGGTGGATACATAATGACAGTAAAAAAGCTTTATTTCATCCCAGCAGGTCGTTGTATGTTAGACCATTCTTCTGTTAATAGTACGCTCACACCGGGAAATTTATTGAATTTACCTGTATGGTGTTATCTTTTGGAGACGGAAGAAGGGCCTATTTTAGTAGATACAGGTATGCCAGAAATTGCGGTTAATAATGAAGGTCTTTTTAACGGTACATTTGTTGAAGGACAGATTTTACCGAAAATGACTGAAGAAGATAGAATCATAACTATTTTAAAGCGTGCAGGGTATGAGCCAGATGATCTCCTATATATTATTAGTTCACATTTGCATTTTGATCATGCGGGAGGAAATGGTGCTTTTTCGAATACGCCAATCATTATACAGCGTGCTGAATATGAGGCGGCGCAATATAGAGAAGAATATTTGAAAGAGTGTATATTGCCGCATTTGAACTACAAAATTATTGAAGGGGATTATGAAGTGGTACCTGGTGTTCGGTTATTGTATACACCAGGACATTCGCCAGGGCATCAGTCACTGTTAATTGAGACAGAAAAATCCGGTCCGATATTATTAACGATTGATGCATCTTATACGAAAGAGAATTTTGAAGATGAAGTGCCGTTTGCAGGATTTGATTCAGAATTAGCTTTATCTTCAATTAAACGTTTAAAAGAAGTTGTGGCGAAAGAGAAACCAATTATTTTCTTTGGTCATGATATAGAGCAGGAAAAGGGATGTAAAGTGTTCCCGGAGTATATATAGTGCAAAAAGTCATGAGCTCGCGTGCTCATGACTTTTTCGTTTAAATAATTTTTTTAAATAAATTATAAACTTTTTTTGAACTATCTTCGTTTAACTGATAGTACGTAAGGTTTACATCATCAGGAGTATCTTGCTGAGCAATCATCACTTCGCTGTTGTGATGATCAACTACCCATATGAAATATTTTTTATAAGTTCCATCTTCGAAAGTAATCCACATATCACAATCTATTAAATCTGATCCTTCCTCATCCAATGTTAATTTGCCTTTTTTTGCGGTATTCATACTGTTAATAAACGTTTTTAACTCATCTGTTTTTGTGAGAAAGATATCCTTTTTTGTTTTAATTGATTCGACATGTATATCTTTTATTTCCTGTTTTCCTAAAAAAACAGGAGGCTCATTTGGATCTCGGGAGCTTGAAATAATAGTAGCTTTCTTTTTCGGCTTATTTGCAGTATACAGATCTTGAATAGATTTTCCCGAGTTTACAAACCATACAATTCCAGAAATAATTAATACGCTACCTAACAATAAAATAATTTTTTTAATAGGATTTTCTCCTCTCTATTACTTTGTGTGAAGAGCTTTTCTATTAATATATGATAGGTAAGCGTAAAGTATTATAGTTGAACTTGGTTATGCTTCACAGTTTTTATCGGGCGATCTATGAGTAAATTGTAAGTGAGCCCAATTAATACGAAAATGCCACCGATAACTTTACCGATAGAGAGTTCATTTGTCAGGAAGAAATCAATAATAGTCCCCGCAAATAATTGTCCGATAAAGATGAGTAATGTTAAATAAAAGGCTGATATTTTAGGAGTAATATAGTTGGATAATGAAATAACGATAACGCCTACTAATCCGCCTAAGTACACGGCGATAGGAATAGATTGCAACGTATGAATAGGGATATACAATGAATCTGAACTGAAAATTAAAAATAACATAGAGAAAAATAATCCAGTAATATAATTGAAAAACGTGCCTTCCCAGTTTCCAATTTCCTTTGCTAAATTCGCGTTAATAATTCTAGCAACGACGATAGAAACACCAGCTAAAATAGCGATCGTAATATATAACATATTTTTGCCCCCATTAATAAATTGTCATGATAATAATCCCAGAAGAGATGAATGCTAATCCAACTAGTTTTTTCTTTTCAAACTTTGCAACTTTCATTCCTAATAAGCCGAAATGATCAATAACGATGGAAGCAATAGATTGACCGAGTAAACTTAATGCGATCGTAATAGAGGCACCGAGGACGGAGAAACTTATATTATTAAAAAGAACAGTGAATACTCCAATCGCTCCAGCGCTATATAAAAAAATCGGAATACCTTTATCGAAATGAATTCTATGTTTGTTTAAGATTAAAATGAAGATAACTGCAATTAAACCGACGAGGTGAATGACAACGCTTGCTGTATACTTCCCAATTAACTCGGATAAAATTCCATTCAATGGGAGCATAACGGCGATGAGCACACCAATAAAGACAGAAAGAAAGTTATACAATGTAATATCCCCTTTATATTTCATATTTGTAATGACTGTATCATGCTGAAATTGTGTATTGTTATGACATATGTCATAGTGGAAGAAGAAAATTTTAATTACAATGGGGATGAGTTGTAAAGGTGGGGGACTATGAAGAAAGTATGTAATTCTATTAAACTAGCAGAGTATATGAAGAAAAATAATATTGATTCATTTTTTAGTCATGATATGAAGCCATATATGGAACTTATATTTTTTAAAAAGAATGAGTTTATTTGTAGAGAAAATGAAGAAATAGAGTATTTATTTTTCTTCGTTGAAGGAAAAGCGAAAGCGTTTAATACATTAAGTAACGGGAAATCTGTATTGCTATGTTTCTATGATAGTTTGCAGCTGTTAGGAGATGTTGAGTTAATTCATTCTCAAAAGACTGCTTCAAACGTACAAGTAATGGCAGATTCATATTGTGTTGCTTTACCTTTAGGAAAAGTGAGAAATCAGCTATTTCATGATGCGAAATTTTTAAGATGTATTTGTGGATCGTTAGCACATAAGTTAAATCGACTTTCAAAAAATAGTACAATTAATTTACTATATCCACTTGAAAATAGACTTGCAAGTTACATGTTAGCAGCAGGGGAACGAGCGGTGCAGCACGGAAATCGAATTGTGTTTAGTGGGAATTTAACGGAAACAGCTGAATTGTTAGGAACGAGTTATCGGCACCTATTACGTACATTAAATATTTTTTGTGATAAAGAGATTATAAAGAAAAACAATGGTTGCTTTGAAGTAGTGAATGTGGATGTTTTGAGGGAATTGGCTGCGGATGTTTATAAATAGGAGATGAAGTTATAAATGATTACACCTATATTTAGAATTTTTGATATTGAAAAAGCAAAACTATTTTACATAGGTTTTTTAGGATTTAAACTGGATTGGGAACATCGGTATGAGGAAAATATGCCATTATATATACAAATTTCGTTAGATGATACTGTGATACATTTATCAGAACATCATGGTGATGCCTCACCAGGTGGTACGATTCGGATCAAAATAGATGATGTAAAGGATTATCATTCTGTATTATTAAGTAAAGAATATGCTTATTCGAAGCCGAATATAGAAAAAACACCTTGGGGTACAATTGAATTAACTGTGATTGATCCGTTTTTAAATAGAATTATATTTTATGAGGAAAAATTGTCGGAGTAGAAAGGATTCATATACAAATATTCATGGGTTAAGTAGTGTAGTTACGTGGTAAATGTAATGAAGAGTAGTTCATAAAGTAGTGAACTGCTCTTTTTCATGTTGTTAAACAGATTGAATTATTGAAAAATAAATCGTATGATAAAATACATGAACAAATGAGCATATATTCATTTGTTGTAAGGAGGAGGGAAAAGATGTTAGATGCAATCATTGTTGGAGCTGGTCAAGCGGGATTGACAATAGGATACTACTTGAAGCAGGCAGGATATAATTTTTTATTACTCGAGGCAGGAAACCGAATTGGTGATTCATGGAGAAATAGATATGATTCTTTGCGGCTCTTTACACCGAGTGAATATAGTAGTTTACCAGGTAGGATATTAAAAGGAGCAAGGAATGAATTTCCACATAAAGATGAAATTGCAACTTATTTAGAAGAATATGCAAGACATTTTCAATTACCGGTACAATTACAAACGGAAGTTCTAAAAATAAAGAAAGAAAAAGAAATATTTGAATTACATACTCCTACAGAAATTTTACAAACGAAAAAAGTTATTATCGCATCAGGTGGTTTTCAGCATCCATTTATTCCCTCAGTTTCAGCAAATCTTTCACCACATATTTTTCAAATACATTCATCACAATATAGATCATCATCGCAAATTCCACAGGGGAAGGTACTTGTAGTAGGTGGCGGAAATTCAGGAATGCAAATCGCAGTAGAACTTGCAAAAACGCATGAAGTTACGGTGTCTATTAGTCATCCCTTAACGTTTTTACCGTTACAACTTTTTGGAAAAAGTATTTTTAATCTGCTAGAAAAAGTGGGTTTATTGTACGCTGAAATAAATACAAAGAGGGGAAGATGGTTTCAGAAGAGAAAGGACCCTATTTTCGGTTTTGAAGGTAAGAAACTTATTCGTAATGGAGCAATCAAACTACAAGAAAAAGTAGTAAGTGCATCAGGAAATAACATTATGTTTCAGAATGGTGATATTTATAGTGCAGAAAGCGTTATATGGTCAACTGGTTTTGTTCAAAATTATAATTGGATTGAAATTGAACAGGCAGTGAATGAGAAAGGGTTTCCTAATCATATAAAGGGAGTTAGTCCAGTAAGAGGATTGTATTATATCGGATTGCCGTGGCAATCTCAAAGAGGCTCTGCGCTTATTTGTGGTGTAGGAAAGGATGCAGTATATTTGCTTTCTGAAATCAAAAAAATAGATCAGTAGCAATAACTACTGATCATCCATATGTACATGAATTAGGAGAGGTCAAACATTTATTAACTTTATTATAATAGATTTTCATAGAATTAAAAACTGAAAATTCAAATTTCGTGTTGAGAAAGTTTTTTGTATCGAAATATATGAAAAAATAGGGATTTTCATCCCACATTAACGGACAGTAAGGCCTCCACTGATTAAAGTTTCACTTTATTAAAAGGAAAAATGATATTTATATTTTAGTAAATTATGATATAGTCTAAATAAGTGTGTTTTTCCATAAATGTAATTATTTTCATTGTAGTTTCGTTTATATAAGGGAAGGAGAAGTAATTATGAAGTTTGATGATCAACGCTTACTAGGAGTCCGATTAGGTTCTGTACTTGTGACAGAGGAAAATCAATATTTAGTAATTAAGAAAAAAGATCATTATGCACTATTAAATATACATAATTTAGAATGCACTCATGTTGAAGTGCAGTTAGAACATTTGGAAGAAATGTTACATGAAGATTTCCAGGAAAGTATAACGGAGATTATCGCACCAGAACATATAAAAATTGTTGCGAAAAATGTTATATAGATAAAGAAGCTGGAAGGAACAGCTTCTTTATTTTCATTATAAGGATAACGTTTTTACAACCTCACCAATGATCCCTTCCATTTGATGAACACCTAAATCGGAATTGGTCATAATAACAGCGCCATTCCCGCAGTATGGATAACAAACCATCATACATTGAAATCCGACGCCCCATCCGAGTGAATAAATCTGTAATTCTTCATTAGAATCATCTAGAAAAACACCTAATCCAGTCCATTTTGAGCAACCTTGAGGAGAAATCATGTCTAGTACTAATTTTTGAGAAAGTTTTAGTTTGCCCTTTCCTTGTAAGGAATGAATGATTTCAATGACTAAAGCTGATAAGTCAGTTGGTGTTGTCCAAATGCCTGAAGCAGCTGCGAATGGATAAAATGGAAATCTCTCATTTGTTACAGTTCTATCTTTATTATGGCCGCAAGCAAAAACATCGGTTTTATCTATGTCTTTTGGAGAGAAGAGTGTACTATTTTTCATTTGTAGTGGCTGAAAGATATATTCTTCAAGTAAAAGGTTAAATGGTTTTCCAGTTATATCTTCAAGTAGTAGTTCGATAATACAAAAGTTTGCATCAGAGTAGTGAAATTCACTTTCTGGTTTATAAGTTATTTCTATTGGTACTGAACAATATGATGTTTTACCAGCAAGGAGTTCAGATAAGTTTGGTCGCCCTTGTGCAAATGTAAAATGTTCAAAACTATTAGGAGGATCAATAATTCCAGATTGGTGACTTAATAAATTTCGCAGGGTGACTTTTTTCTGTGAGGTAAATAGATTGGTAGGTATGTTCCAAGATGTAAGTCTATCATTTACGTCTTCATCTAAATATACGATACCTTGCTCTGATAATGTTAGTACGAGCATTGTAGTGATGAATTTGCTGATAGAGCAAGAATTAAAGAGAGAATTTGTAGTAACAGCTCTAGTTGTTCCATCTTCAAGTGTTCCAAAGGCAGTCGCTTCATCTAGTTTGCCATTACGTATAACAGCGAGGCTTAAACCTGCAACGGAATATTGATTCATTTTTTCGTATATATTGCTACTTTTTAAGTTCATGGTGACTCCTTTCTTTAAAGACAGAATATTATTTTTATTATACAGTAGTAAAAAAAAGAAAACACTTCGTCATTCACCAATGAAGTGTTTTCTTTTTTAGTTAGTTTGAAGTGAACTTTTGAAAAAATTTGTCTCGGTACATGTACATAACCCATGAGGTTGTTATTAAAGAAATGATGATTTGTTTGTTTTTAATTGGTGCATTGAAAACAAGCCAACCCACTATATCAAATAATAAATGTAGCATGATTGAAAGAACTACAAATTGAAGTAACGTATTTAAAAATCTTTTCATAAAGTGTCCCCCTAAAATAATAGGTTTTATTAACAGTTTGATATAGTGGTATTATACAGTAAATGTTTCTTGTGGTGAAATTTACATAAGTTAGTGAAATAAAACAAATGAAAGTTAGTAAGGGGGAACATTCATGGAATTCTGGATGGTTATACCGATAGTAGCCTTTGGATTCATTTATATCGCTGAAAAATTAACTACAATTGAAAAGAAAAATGATGCGCGTTTAAAGAGAATTGAAGATAGATTACAATTAATTACGAAAGAATTGGGAATTGTAGAAAGAGAACCTGAAATTAATAAAGAACTACGCCAGCTTGTAGAAGAAGGCAAAAAAATTACAGCAGTTAAGAGAGTAAGAGAAGCTTTTGGTTTTTCCTTACTAGAAGCGAAGCAATATGTTGATAAATTATAAAAAAGATTACCCATTTGGGTGATCTTTTTCACTGCACCATGCGTGTATTTACATAAGCCGCGATTATAACGTGTCCAATTATAATGATAGGAAATAAGATTTTGGCATTAGGAGTAGTGAAGACACTACCGATTGTCGCAATGACACCAGCAATTAAATTATAAAGACCTACTATTTTTGATAGTGTCACTTTATCAAGCACGCGGCGTTCGTTGAATCCTGATAAGAGGCAAGTGTATTGTTTTACTCCGATGAAATAAGCTAGTGCAAATGAAATGATTGCTACTATGAATAATGATGGTGAAGCGAAGAGAGTCATTGCAAACACCTCCGTTAATGGGCTATAAATAAATTATAGTCTGAATGTTATAATTTAACAAAATACAATTTTGATTTTAAATGTAATAGAAAAATGGAGTATTTGTAATGAGGGGAGATTAAGTATGAATATTGTGGAGTTTCAGATTGGGATGACAAATTAACGAAGGAACTAATAGAAATGGTAGAAAAGAAATTTCAGAAGCGCGTAACGGATTTCATTATTACACATGCGCACGCTGATCGAATTGGCGGAATAAAAACGTTGAAAGAAAGAGGTATTAAAGCGCATAGTACAGCATTAACTGCAGAATTAGCAAAGAAAAATGGATATGAAGAGCCGCTTGGAGATTTACAAACAATTACGAGTTTGAAGTTTGGCAATACAAAAGTAGAAACGTTCCATCCAGGGAAAGGACGTACAGAAGATAATATTGTTGTTTGGTTGCCACAATATAAAATTTTAGCTGGAGGCTGTTTAGTGAAATCTGCGGAAGCAAAAGATTTAGGAAATGTTGCAGATGCATACGTAAATGAATGGTCTACATCGATTGAGAATGTGCTGAAGCGATATGGAAATATAGATTCGGTAGTACCTGGTCATGGAGAAGTAGGAGACAGAGGATTACTTTTACATACATTGGATTTATTAAAATAAGAAATTGTAGAAATACAAAAGAGAGGAGAAATAATTTTCTCCTCTCTTTCTTCTAACTATATTTAAATGCTGAATCTGTCGATTACGCCAGCATGTATTACTGAGATTTTAATTCCAAGTATACAAATACTAGAACTGTCATAATTGCTATAACAACGTAAGTAGCATCAAGCATTATAAGTGTTTTTAAAGTTTCAGTCATTCTAATTCACCCCTGTTATAAAAATATAACATGATCTTTTTATTGATTAGATAAGAGATCATAAAGATAAAATGTATATGAAATTTCTTAAGTAGTTTCTATATAAATATATCATATAAATAATGTAAGTAATGTTAAGATAGTGTAAATGTATTGTAAATAAAAAGCTTTACAATAAAGGCTTTAATAAAAAATGATAGTTCCTTAAAATAAAAAATACGCTATTCTTTCTATTGAATGATAGAAAGAATAGCGTATTTGTATGTCTATTTTCATATGTGATGAATTGCAACTATTTGTATAAGGGTTCAAAAAATTTTCGTTGTATATATTTCTCCAAATTAATTATTTAGCTATTTAAAAGTATCGAAAGATGTGTGCACACTAATGTACATTTTTTAGTGTCAATAAAAATATTATGTCAACAATATGAACTGTCACAAATCTTTATATATTATTGTGATTGATATCACATCACTTTTTTTCAATGGGTATTATGCTTAAGGTGTAATAAATGATTGAGAGAGGGTGGGATGATATGTTTTGTTATCAATGTGAACAAACGCCAACAGGCGGATGTAAAGTGATGGGTGTTTGTGGTAAGAATGAAACGATTGCGAGTTTACAAGATACGATTGTGTTTGGGCTAAAAGGAATTGCAGCTTATCGCACACATGCTGCTCAGCTAGGGTATACGGATGCATTTGTAGATGCTACAACACAAGAAGCTTTATATATGACATTAACAAATTCTAATTTTAACGAACAAGAGCATATTGATATGGCTATGAAAGTTGGGAAATCAGCTTTACGGGTGATGGAGTTATTGGATGAGGCACATACGAATCATTTTGGTGTGCCAGAACCTGTACAAATTACACAAAATCGTGTAGAAGGTAAAGCAATTGTAGTTACGGGCCATAATTTATTTGCATTAGAAGAACTATTAAAGCAAACAGAAGGAAAAGACATTAATATTTATACGCATTCTGAAATGCTACCAGCACACGGATACCCGCAGCTGAAAAAATATAAACATTTAAAAGGAAACATCGGTAAGGCATGGTATGATCAAAGACGCCTTTTTGAAAAATTTACTGGTGCCATATTAGCTACAACGAACTGTGTTATGCCAATTAAAGGCTCGTACTCTGATCGATTCTTTTCATATGACATTGCAGGTTTAGAAGGTGTACAAAAAATTGAAAATGATGATTTTACAACGTTAATTCAAAAAACGCTAGAACTTCCAGAAGTACATATGGAGTCGGATGAACAGTTAGTGACAGGGTTTCATCATAATACAGTATTATCATTAGCTCCAGAAATTATTGACGCAGTAAAAAAAGGGAAAATAAAGCGTTTCTTTGTTATCGCCGGTTGTGATGCACCGGGAAAAGGCGGAGAATATTATCGTGAATTAGCAACGTCACTTCCGCCAGAAACGGTTATTTTAACAACTTCTTGCGGGAAATTCCGCTTTAATGATGTGGATTACGGTGTTGTACCTGGTACGGAAATTCCGCGTTACATTGATTTAGGACAGTGCAATAATTCAATTTCTACAGTGAAAATAGCGGCTGCTTTAGCTGATGCTTTTCAATGTGAAGTGAATGAATTGCCAGTAAGTATTGTCCTATCATGGTTTGAACAAAAAGCGGTTGCCATTTTACTAGGGCTATTTAGTCTTGGGATTCAAGATATTCGCATCGGTCCAAAGGCTCCTGAATTTATTTCAGCTGGCGTGCTTGATGTATTACAAGAAACATTTGGTTTAAAACTAATTACAAATGCAGCAGAAGATATGGCTATGATGTTATCGTAACGGAAAAGATGTTTTCACTTAATTGTGGCTTTATAAATCATTTGTATGTGTGTGAGTAAACGTACATACATACAAATGATTATTAATAAAGAAAATTTGCTATATCTATAAATTTTATAATTTTATAAAGCTTTTAAAGTGTAACACCACATGCCCATCACCTTAAGATTTTAAGTATCCCCAAAACGAAATTTTTACATGAATATCTATAATTTCACCTCTTTTTCATTTGATTTGAAAATAAGCTTTCTATTTTTAAAAACCAACGATACCACCTCAAATTATATGAATAAAATCCATTCATTTATTAGGAAAATGGATTAAAAATAATAAGGTAGACTAAAAAGTAAAATATTATTTATGATAATCATTCTTTTATAAAATTCAAATTGGAAATAGCCCTACTCATTTTCAAAATGGAGGGGCTTTTTTTACTGTAAAATCAATATCTGCAGCTTATTTTTGTTGAAAAAATTCTCATTCTTATTTTGATAGTGATATGGGTACATATACATGCACATCAATCTTTTATTATGAAGTAGCCCTTGAATATATTGTTTTTTATTGACAGACATAAAAATGATTTATTTGCTGTATTGATAATTTATAGACGTTATAATAAAATGTTTATGTATATGTAAACTTAATTTATTTTTGTTTGGTTTCATTGGGAGGTTAGGCAGTGTTAATAACAATAAAATAATGGATATATCACCTGCAAAAAGAATGAAACCAATACGGAGAAGATGATTTCGTTAAAAATTCGAAAAATAAGCGTTATTAGCTCTTGAAGAAAAATGACTAGAAAAATTACAAGCATATGGAAAATAGGGTTATACAAAAAGTCTTAAAGGGGGACGGAATTATGGAGAAAAGAAAGTATTCAGTAACACCACAAGATCGAATGAATTATGTATTAGGTCTTTATTCTGCAGATCAACAAATTAATGCAGTTCTTTATTTTCCTGTAGGTATATCCAAGGAAATACTTGAAGAATCAGTAAGGATAACGTTGCAATTGCAACCAGTTTTGAACAGCCGGTTTGTAGAAAATGATATTCCTTACTGGGAGGAACATTCATCTGACACTAACTCATCTATTTGCTTTTTTGCAGAAGGAAATAATCAAGAACTTGAAATAATGGCAATAGATTTTATTAAAGAACCTGGTGATCGTATACAGGGGCCTATGGTTCAAACGAAATTATTACGGGGCACTACAACAGATATGTTAGTTGTGAAATTATCTCATCTATGTTCAGATGGTGCAGGAGTCAAGGAATATATTAAATTGCTTGGAACAATATATACGCACCTTTCATTGGGACGGTCTAAGAAGCAAATTATAAAGGAATTTGATGAGGGAAATGAGAGTTGTCGAGATCAATCACATGTATTCAAATACGCTGGAATATCGGACATAAAAAGTGCGTATCGTCCTAACCAAGAACAACAGGCATCGTTATGGTCTTTTCCATCTCAACCTAACAAAAATAAATTTCCCCAAATGTCCGTACGGCGATTGAGCCATGAGCAAACTCTACGTTTAACCCAATGGACAAAAGCACAACAGGCTACCTTGAATGATGTAATCATGACTGCATACTTCCGAGCTTTATCACATTTCACTGTGTATGCAGAACCTCGCACTGCAGAAAAAATGATTGGCTTGACAATTGATTTACGTCGATATCTGCCTAATAATACAACTGGTGCTATTTGCAACTTATCCGGTATGGAAATGCCAGTGATTAAAATGGAAGACGATGAAACATTTAAGCAGACTCTTGTTCGAGTTAAACAATCAATGGATAAAATAAAGTCTCAAAATCCAGGTCTTTCTTCAGCAGCAGGAATGGAGCTACTGGCAGAAATGAAGCTATCTACAGTGAAGGAAATGTATAATCAGCAATATGAAGAGGCTGTACAGATGGGGATGGCGTTGCCATTACTGACAAATTTGGGAGTGATCGCTGAGGAACCTATTCAGTTTGGTCAAATTCAAGCTGAGGACGGGTATATGGCATCGCCTATTATGTATGCACCATTCTTTTCAATGGGAGTAAGCTCTTATAATGGAAGACTTACATTTACGATTGGTTATCATGCGCCGGATACATCAAAAGAAAAGGTAGAAAAATTTTTAGATAGTGTTGTGAATCAACTATCAGAAATAAAATAAAAGAGAATATAGAGAACAAATTTCTAACAGAATTGTATTTTAGGGGCTCGTATCATGTACGGATAATCTCTGGGAATTTTCTCTGACCGCACTTGCCTTTATGCTTTATATGCAATGGGAATGGTAGTGAGAAACAATTTGTATCGTGAAAAAACATGATATATCGGTATGAAAACAATAAAGCAGAGCTGATTTAAATTACACTTTGAATCAGCGCTGTTTTACTAGTTTGATGGCCCTTACAACAAAAAAAGGAGACTGTATCCGGTTAGGGTAAAGCGGATTTTTAATTTTTTTGAAAATAAAGTTGACATCCACAACTACTTAGTCATACAATGTAGTTGTAATAAGTAATACTGAATAGTGTAGTTTTACTCAAAAGCTATTCAGTAAAAATTCGCCTTAGTACTCTGTAGTACTGAATATAAGCCAGACAGAATAGGGGGTAAAGGAGGATCAGGACATGGAAAATTTAACTGAAATGCTGAAAGGTTCACTGGAAGGGTGTGTACTGGAAATCATTAGTCGCCGTGAAACGTATGGCTATGAGATTACCCGCCACCTGAATGATCTTGGGTTTACCGAAGTTGTAGAAGGTACGGTGTATACTATCCTCGTACGATTAGAGAAGAAAAAGCTTGTGAATATTGAAAAGAAACCATCAGATATGGGGCCTCCTCGTAAGTTTTATTCATTAAATGAAGAAGGCCGCCAGGAGCTTGAATTGTTTTGGGAAAAATGGGATTTTGTATCGTCAAAAATTAACGTCTTGAAGTCAAAATAGGTTCATAAGATAAAATGTTCTGGCCGATACTTTGAGAATTTCTTGTTCGGCTTTATAAAAAAGGAGGAAAATAAGATGTTAGAAATGTTCAAAAAGTTAATTGGTGATAAAAAAGAGTACAAAATGATGATGGCACGAGTTGAGACTCTGCCAGAGGACTACCAATTTGTATTTAAGAAAATTCAAAACTACATGTGGAATTTCTCAGCGGGTAACGGGATGGATATGTTACACATACAGTATGAATTAATCGATTTGTTCGAAGCGGGTGCAGCGGAAGGAAGACAAGTGCTTGACATTACTGGGGATGACGTGGCTTCCTTTGCTGACGAACTAGTGGCAAACGCTAAAACGTATGTCTCCAAGTATCGTGAAGATTTGAATGAAAGTATTATGAAGAAATTGAGAAAAAAATAAATGCAATTAGTAATACCGACTGATTAGCTGGTTACAAATGTGAATTGCCGCCATCGCTATTCAGTTATATTTTTAAACCAGTACTAAGTAATACAGATTATCAGTGATACTAAATAGAGGGTGTATGTAATCTAATTCTATAAGGGGGAAAAAGTATGAGCAATGCAGCAATTTCTATAAAAGGGTTAAAAAAATCTTTTAAAGATAAAGAAGTCTTAGAGGGAGTGGATTTTGAGGTGCAGCGTGGCGAAATTTTTGCGCTGCTAGGCTCAAATGGAGCGGGAAAGACGACAACGGTCAATATCCTTTCGACGTTAATGAAACAAGATGATGGTGAAGTGAGTATTTGCGGTTTTGACGTCCAGCGACAACCAGATCATGTTCGTCAAAGCATCAGTTTGACAGGACAGTTCGCAGCTTTAGACGGCATGCTTACTGGAAGGGAAAACTTGATAATGATCGCTAAGTTACGTGGTGTTTCCAATCCCGCACAAGTTGCTGATAATCTACTTGCAAGATTTAGCCTGACTGATGCGGTCAACCAGAGGGCAGACCAGTATTCAGGCGGGATGAAGCGCCGACTTGATATCGCGATGAGTTTGATTGGGGCGCCAGCAGTTATTTTTCTTGACGAACCAACGACTGGACTTGATCCGGAAGCGCGGATCGAAGTGTGGGATACCGTCAAGGAACTTGCCGGCAGCGGCACAACGATCTTGCTCACTACTCAGTACTTGGAGGAAGCGGAACAACTGGCGGACCGTATCGCTATTTTGCATGGCGGAAAAATTATTACGACAGGTACTCTTACTGAACTGAAAGAGATGTTCCCGCCAGCAAAAGTAGAGTATATCGAGAAGCAGCCGACGTTGGAAGAAATTTTCCTTGCGATTATCGGTAAAAAGGAGGAGATGTAAATGAAAAGCAAAACAGGGGTATTACTAGGGCGCTTAATGCGCAATATTATGCGTAGTCCGGATACAATTATTACGGTAGCAATTACACCGATTATGATGATGCTATTATTTGTTTACGTATTTGGCGGGGCTATAAAGACAGGAACGGATAACTACGTTAATTATTTATTGCCGGGAATTTTGCTAATGGCTATCGCATCCGGTGTAGCTTACACTTCCGTGCGACTATTTACGGATGTAAAGAGTGGGCTGATGGCACGTTTCATTACGATGCCTATTAAGCGCTCATCGATATTGTGGGCTCACGTTTTAACCTCTTTTGTTGCTAATGTACTTACTATCGTGGTGGTTATTCTTGTTGCATTATTAATGGGTTTCCGTTCCAGTGCTAATATTCTAGAGTGGCTCGCGGTAGCTGGAATACTTGGGATGTTTACGCTGGCGCTAACATGGCTAGCTATCATTCCAGGATTGAAAGCGAAGTCTATGGAAGGGGCGACTGCTTACTCGTACCCGCTAGTTTTTCTTCCATTTATTAGTTCGGCCTTTGTGCCTACCGAAACGATGCCAAAAATTGTTCGTGCGTTTGCAGAGAATCAGCCTGTAACTTCAATCGTGAATGCGATTCGTGCTCTTTTATATGAAGGAACTGTGGGTAACGATATTTGGATTGCACTCGCTTGGTGCGTAGGTATAATGGTCATCTCTTACTTTTTCGCCAGTAAAGCATTTAAACGTCAGTTAGGGTAAGAAACGAGATAAACGAAACCTTCAGGAATAATATATATTTAGAAAAGCACGGGAGATTTTCCGTGCTTTTATTATTTATCATGCTCTCATTGTAGTAAATGAAATGGTATTTAAAAATAGGATAATTATCCAGTGATAAAGCTTAATATTTGAGGCTCACTGCTTATGGAATGTATAAGCACACTCGTTTTTGTAAATCTGCTAATACTTCATCGGGTATTTCTTTGATTTTAATATCCTTCCCTAGAAAAAGCAGCCAATTTATTATTTCCATCACTTCATCGGGATTGTTAACATTGATAAAAGTTTTTAAAATGGCTGTGGATTGGTAAGGATTAGTATAAGATATTGAAATTTTTAAAGGATGGTATTTTTTGAACTGGGCAATTGCTGTCGGACCAAGTTCAAATACAAGGTTAATTGCTTCGTCCTTCTTACTTAGTTTTTCTAAAATCTTTTTCTTATTTAGCCTTTTGTTCGTCGTGTATGGTTCGATATTAATGAGATCATCGACAGGAAACATCATCTTCTTTTCTTCTTTTAAGTCAAAACCTTCAATGATCCAATGGCTTTTTTCTTGATAAAGGTGCAATAGATAAATTGGATAAGACTTGATTTCTTCATCTTCTTTCATAGTAATCAATAAATGGTTATCTAAAAGAAGGATTTGAATGAGTTTTTCTAACATAGGATGGGGGAGATCAGAAAGCTCAAGTAGATCGGGATTATAAGGATTAGTCCCTTGGAAAAGCAAGAGTTGATTTAAAAGAACGAGATCATCTTGCTGGGTTTCTGAGATGAGTCCTAGTAGTTTTTCGGCTAAAGATTGACGACTCTTTAGGTAGGGAAGTTGTTGATTCCTCGTAGCCATAAAGGCAATAAAAAGAGCTTTCACTTCATTATCAGTAAAGCGAACAACGGGCAGGATAGAGTTGTGCATAACAAAATATCCCCCGGTCCTCCCAACTTCAGCGACAAGTGGCATTCCCATAGCTTCAATTTCTCTAATGTCTCTAATAGCTGTCGACCGTGATATGTTAAATTCTTGTATAATTTCAGATATTGTAAAGTGGGAGCGGTTGTTGATATACCGCATAATTGTATTAATCCGTTCAATTTTTTTCATTTTGGTCTCCTAAACAGTATCATTTTTTGACATGGTTTAAAGGTATTATAAACGTATCAGATGAAAAGGTAAATCGTTTGATTAATAAAAAAAGAGGCAGGTTTTGCAAATGAAAAATTATACTATAGAAGAAAAAGATAGCTTTATTGTATTAGGTATTGGAACTGAAATTAAGAGTGAATACACAGACTTTGCTGGAATAAATAAAGAAAAGGAAGACTTTTGGTCGGCTGTTAAAGAAGATGGAAGGCTGGACACTTTAAAAGCTTTAGCTACAAATGAATACATTTTTTCCGTGAGCGAAGCGGTGAATAACAAAATGATGTATTATGCGGGTGTCATGACAGAAGCACAAATAGAAGAAGAATCTAGAGTGATTCAGTTTCCGAGGGGAGAATACTTAGTAGTGAAAGGGGAAGACAAAACGGCTGAAGAGCTAAGTAATAAGCTTACTGGCATCGCCTTCGGTCAAGCTTTACCAGAAGCAAAGGATTTTGCCTATGTTGGTGGACCGAATACAACGGTTGAGATGGGGCAGAGAAATGGCTTAGTATTTGGTGAAATGTGGATTCCGGTTGTTAGGAAGTAAAGTGATAAAAGGTGCGAATATGGAAAGTAGAGGCTAATGATCTTGTATTGTTGGCCTTTTTAACATGAATATAATATTCATATGCTGCTACACAGTATGTTCTGATAAAATGGAATAAAAGGGAATTACTGTAAGGTGGTGGTGGGGAGAATAAAAAAGGCTATTTGAGCTATTCATAGTAACGTTTGTTTTTCTATTCCTTCATGTAAGTACATTTACTAATGAAAGATTTAACGATAAATTGGGATCCTTTACTTTCATTGAGCTACTTCTTATGCTTTCTATTTACACTGCATTTATAGAAAAGTATTTTGATGATATACAAAAGTGGATTCAAAATATTACATGTTGCTTTGCTTTATTCGTAGTGGTTTTAGTAGCTCTATGGATAGGTTATTTTTAGTCCTTACTTAAGAGAATGAGAAATATGTGATTACACTACATTCGATTCGATAATATGACTTAGCTGCATCGGTTTATATTAATCTTTTCTCTCCTCAATCATGATAAAATGTACAAAATGAGAATCCAATTTAATAGATATTATAAGAAAACCATCAATTTGATTATCCTTTTTCAAATTGATGGTTTTTATTTTTGAAATAAATATGTATTTTTTTAAAAAATATTTTTTGACCCCCATAAAACTATGTATTCCTCCGAATATGTATAGTGAAGAAAATAAATAGAAGAAAAATGACTATGAAAGAATATAGAAGCATTAATAAATTTACTAGATTAAGTGGGCATCCGAAATAAAAGGATGAAATTACCAATGATATAGAGAAGAGTTATTCAAGGATTGCAGATAAAATAGAAAAAGAATAAGCAAAACGAACGGTAGAAAATAAGAAAGTAGATAAAAATTAAAACTTAACTTTTGTGCCGAGAGAAAAGGAAAATCATTAAGAAAACGTTAGGAAAAGTTAGAATCGAAAAATATAACTAACAGCAAGAAGACAAGACCGAAGAAAAGTACCAAGAAAATCTGGTTAAATGGTCACTTGTGTAGTGGCCATTTTGCTATTTGAAGGAGGCTGGGAGATTACAAGTGTTGAGTTTAGTAATGAAGATCTTAAGAAAACCGAAAATAGAAGATATCGTATGTAACATACAAAACAACGAAGAAGACAAAGAAGCGTTTATCGTACAGTATCAGCCTTTTATTAGAAAATCAATCTCATCTGTCTGCCGCCGATATATAACAGAACAGGATGATGAATATAGCATTGGATTGTTTGCGTTTAACGAAGCAATTGAACAGTATTCATATACAAAAGGAAAATCCTTTTTAGCGTTTGCTGATCTTCTTATAAAAAGAGATGTAATTGACTATATACGTAAGGAGTCTAAACATAACTTTGTCTTTTTAAAAGAAGATGAGCAAGAGGAAATGTTAGAAATGCAAGTATCGCTTACGGAGTATATGAAAGAGATGGAAAATAGTAACCGTAAGGAGGAAATTCTTCATTTTCAAAGTGTGCTAGCTGAGTTTAAAATCACATTCTCAGAGCTTGCTAAAGAATCTCCTAAGCATCGTGATACACGTGAGCACTTAATAGAAATTGTAAAAATTATTATAAAAGAAGAGGAAATGATGGAAGAGCTGTTCCGAAAGAAAAAGTTACCGCTTAAACATATAGAACCACGTGTTAGGGTAAGTCGTAAAACGTTGGAACGACATAGAAAATACATTATTGCAATGTGTATTATTTTTGCAAACAACTATACATATATTCTGGATTACATAAGAGGGGAAAAGCATGATGAATAAAGGAATTGTGATGGATATAAAAAAGCATAGCGTAGTTGTTTTAACACCAAATGGAGAGTTTATTACGTGTAAAAGAAAAGGGGATTCTTGCATAATCGGGGAGGAAATCTTATTTGATGAGCAAGAACAAAAAGCATCGCATTTTTCGATCCCTTCCTTTTTAAAACCTGCATCAATACTTGTTGCTTGTTTTCTATTTGCAGTGCTGTTTTTCTACAATCAACCAGAAGAAAAAGTATTTGCTTACGTCTCAGTTGATATAAATCCAAGTTTAGAGGTGAGCGTAACAAAGGATTTTCGTGTTATAGATTTGCAGGCTTGTAATGATGATGGAAGGCGTATTTTAAAAGAATTGAAGCAATGGGAAAATAAACAATTGCAAGAAGTAATACGTAGGATTATAAAGCAAAGTCAAGAGGATAAGTATTTAACGAATGATAAGCAAGTTATGCTAACAGCTGTTGCAAAGGACAAGGCACTAGAACCACAGTTGGAAAAGGCGATGAAAGAATTAAAGAAAGAATATGAGCTAAAACATATTACAGTTGAATATCAAAGTAGCACAATGCAAGTACGAGAGAATGCTAGAAAAGCTGGAATTGGCACAGGTGTCTATATAAAGCAAGAGAGTGAGAAGAACAAATCGCTTACGCCTCCTGCCACGCCGTCTAATCCGGTGGAAAACGAAGAAGAGATACAATTGCAGCCGGAGTCATCTCCTGATGCATCACCGGATTTGTCTCCCGTACAAGAAAAAAAATATGAGAAGCCAGAGCATAAAGAACAAAAGAAAACAGAAGAACAGCCATCGAAGCAAATAAAAGAAAACAATGGAAGAGGATCCCAGCAAGAAAATAGAGGGAATCAACAGGAGAATAACAGTAGAGAATCTCAACAGGGAAATAATGGGGACCGACAAGGGAACAATGGAAGAGGATCTCAACAAGGAAATAATGGGAATCAGCAAGGGAACAACGGAAGAGGATCTCAACAAGGAAATAATGGGAATCAGCAAGGGAACAACGGAAGAGGATCTCAACAAGGAAATAATGGGAATCAGCAAGGGAACAACGGAAGAGGATCTCAACAAGGAAATAATGGGAATCAGCAAGGGAACAACGGAAGAGGATCTCAACAAGGAAATAATGGGAATCAGCAAGGGAACAACGGAAGAGGATCTCAACAAGGAAATAATGGGAATCAGCAAGGGAACAACGGAAGAGGATCTCAACAAGGAAATAATGGGAATCAGCAAGGGAACAACGGAAGAGGATCTCAACAAGGAAATAATGGGAATCAGCAAGGGAACAATGGAAGAGGATCTCAACAAGGAAATAATGGGAATCAGCAAGGGAACAACGGAAGAGGATCTCAACAAGGAAATAATGGGAATCAGCAAGGGAACAACGGAAGAGGATCTCAACAAGGAAATAATGGGAATCAGCAAGGAAACAATGGAAGAGGACCCCAGAAAGAAAATGATGGAAACGAGCAAGGGAACAATGGTAGGGGGTCTCAACAAGAAAATAGAGGCCACCAGCAAGGGAATGAAAAGAAGAATCAATAGAATATGGAAGTGAGAGATTCATTTCAAAGCTAAAAGGATTTCTCTCGCTATTGTGGGCAGTAAAACTCCCATCTCAAAATTTGGCTTGGGCAAAGAAGTTAGGTGGGGGTTGGGCTGCTTGTAAATGCCCAATTGGTGAGGGCTGATTAAAGTTGCACTTTATTATTCTATAGTTCTATTAAGAAGGAGTATGTGAAAAATATAATGGAGAAAAACATTCAACAAGAGAAAGATAAAGAAAAACCTGTTTTTTATGATCCGAAAGGAAGGAGAAACATAGCCTTTATTTGGTTTCTATGTATCTCAATAGTTAGTGTAGGTGTTGTATTTTATTTTTTCTTTCAAAGTATTTTTTCAACACCAGAAATTCCAAACATGAATCCTACTGTAAAACAAGATACGAAACTTGTACCAATTAATCAAAAACTTAGTGAGGAGCAGTTAAAGAACGAAGAATTCAAGCCAAATACCGAAATGAAGGATAATAAAAATTTGGTGAATTCGACAAACGATAGTAAACAACCTAAAGAAGTGTATGGTTTTTATGTAAACTGGGATGAAAATAGTACCGCTTCTTTAAAAGAAAATATCGATTCATTAACCACGTTAGTACCAGAATGGTATCATTTAAAAGAAGATTTAACGATTAGAAGTGAGATAAAACCTGAGATTGTAAAACTAGCAAAAAAAAATCATGTGAAAATTATGCCGTTACTTACTAACTATACAGAAAAAGCTTCTGGCCCTGATAGTGAGCTTATCCATAAGTTACTGAATTCGCCGAATGATGTGAAGACGAAATTTATTAATGATTTAGTAAGCCAAGTTAAAAAGAATCAGTTTTCAGGTATTAATATTGACTTTGAGGCCGTACCTGAAAGTGATAGAGAAAACTT
Source organism: Noccaea bulbosa (assembly GCA_900406535.1). Classification (NCBI taxonomy): domain Eukaryota; kingdom Viridiplantae; phylum Streptophyta; class Magnoliopsida; order Brassicales; family Brassicaceae; genus Noccaea; species Noccaea bulbosa. Next base: position 248,676 of record OVBJ01000002.1, read on the forward strand.
AACAAATTTTATGAAAGAACTTACTACGGAATTTCATGAACATGATTTGCTCGTTACACAAGATGTTCCAGCTAATGATAAGGCTTTTGATTATAGTGCGTTAGCAAAAATAATAGATCGAATGATTGTAATGATGTACGATGAGCACTATGGAGCCGGGGAACCAGGACCAATTGCTTCAAATAAATGGTTCCAACATACATTAAAAGAACTGAATATTCCGTCTAATAAGCTTATAGTTGCTTTCGGTAACTATGGATATGATTGGGAAGTGAATAGTAAAGAAGCTGCGAAGTCTTTAACTTTCTCAGAAGTTATGGCAATGGCTCATGATTCAAATATGAAAATTCAATGGGATAACATGAGTGGAAATCCTTATTTTAGATATAAAACAGGAGAGAAAGAACATACTGCATGGTTCTTAGACGGTGTTACTCTCTATAATCAAGTGAAAATCGCAATGGACAACAATGCAAAGGGGGTTGCGTTATGGAGATTGGGAGCAGAAGATCCTACAATATGGAAAGTTTTAAAAAATCCTATTGAGGCACAAAAAAATCCTAATGTATTACATAAAATCAATAGTTTAGATGAAGTAAATTATTCTGGACAAGGTGAAATTTTACAGATTGAGAATGAAAGAAAAAATGGATTGAGAGATTTTAAAGTAGGCAAAGATGGTTATCTTACAGATGAAGTATATCAATCCTTACCATCTGCATACGAAGTGCAACGATATGGAAAACCGAAAGGGAAACAAGTAGTATTAACATTTGATGATGGACCAGACCCGAAATATACGCCAGAAATTTTAAATATATTAAAAGAGAATAAAATAAAAGCTGCTTTTTTTGTCCTTGGTGAAAACGCACAACTAAATCCTAGTATTGTAAAAAGAATATACGATGAAGGGCATGAAATTGGCAATCATACTTTCAAGCATCCTAACGTAGCTGATACGTCTTTACTACGAACAAAAGTAGAACTTAATACGACGCAACGTCTGATCCAGGAAATAACTGGGCATTCTACAGTTTTGTTTAGGCCACCATACGAAGCGGATGCTAACCCGGATTCCTCAAATGAAATAGTGCCTATTTTACGGGCACAAAATATGAACTATACAATGGTAGCAGAAAAAGTGGATCCCGAAGACTGGGCAACACCATCAACAAATGAATTAGTAAAGCGTGCTCTTAATCCCGTTTATAAGGGAGAGGGAAATATTATTCTTCTTCATGATGCGGGAGGGAATCGTACCCATACAGTAGAGGCGCTCCCAATCATTATTAAAGACCTAAGAAAGCATGGATATAGTTTTGTAACAATCTCGGATTTAATGAATAAAGAACGAGAGGAAATTATGCCTCCTGTTTCTTCAGAGGGGAAGCAATATTTACTTTACAATAAAGCTGTCTTTTCAGGGGCAGGATACTTTAAACATATATTAACAACTATTTTTTATGTTGCTATTGGATTAGGGATTTTTCGATTCTTATTCTTAATTTATTTTGCATGGAAGCAGAAAAGAAAAACGCTATCTCGCTATATTAATTCGTCATATCAACCTTTTGTTAGTGTTGTCATAGCGGCATATAATGAAGAAAAGGTGATAGCTAAGACGATTCGCTCAATTTTGGATAGTAATTATAGAGAATTTGAAGTTATTGTTGTGGATGACGGATCGACAGATGATACGTCAAAAGTAATGAAAGAAACATTTTATAAACACTCTAAAGTTCGTTTCATTCAGAAAGAAAACGGCGGGAAATCATCGGCAATGAACCTAGCGTTTCAACAATCGCGAGGAGAAATCATTGTTACTTTAGATGCGGACACTATTATTGCGCAAGACGCCATTTCTCTAATGATTAGACACTTTGAAGATCAGAATGTAGCAGCAGTTTCAGGTAATGTTAAAGTGGGGAATAGACGAAATTTGTTAACTACTTGGCAACATGTTGAGTATATTACAGGGTTTAATTTAGAACGTAGAGCTTTTGATGAGTTAAATTGTATTACAGTTGTTCCAGGAGCTATTGGGGCGTGGCGCAAGAAGAATGTAGTTGAATCTGGATATTTAAGCGAAGATACATTAGCAGAAGATACGGATCTTACTATTACATTTTTACGTCAAGGGCATAGAATTGTATATGAAGAAAAAGCGTATGCTTTTACGGAATCACCTGAAGATGTGAAAAGTCTTATTAAACAGCGGTATCGTTGGTCATATGGTACGCTCCAATGTCTTTGGAAACATCGAAAAGCTTTGTGTAATTCAAAACATAAAACATTAGGGTTTATTGCATTGCCTAACATGTGGTTATTCCAATATGTTCTGCAATTCATTGCTCCTTTAGCGGATATATTAATGATCATGGGGCTATTTGGTAGCGATCCGCTAAAAGTTTTAGGATTTTATTTTGTATTCTTTTTATTAGATCTGCTCGCATCTCTGTTTGCATTTAAATTAGAGGAAGAGAACCCTAAACCGTTAGTGTGGTTAATTTTACAACGCTTTATTTATCGTCAATTTATGACTTATGTTGTCATTAAATCTATATGTTCATCGCTTCGAGGAGTAGCGGTAGGATGGAATAAACTAAAGAGAATGGGGAGTGTTAAACATTCCACGGAACATAAGGAGGCATCATAAGAGAGCAGACTATCTGCTCTTTTTTTATTGATTTTAGTAAGTTGAATATAGAGTAGTGGTGAGACATTATGTTAAGATTCTCCTTTAGTTTCGGATTAAAGTTTTTTTATATTTTTTTAAAATGACGGACATAAAAACGCATATACCTTCGAATTATATATATGGATAACATAAATATGTATATAAAAGGGGAGAAATAAGATGAGAGAAAAAAAAGAAATGTTTCAAGAAATTGCTGAGGTGTTAAAGGTATTGGCGCATCCCGTTCGTCTATCTTTAGTAAAAATAATGCTTGCAAAAGGCCCTACTAATGTAACAACAATGTATGGGGATTTACAAATGCCTCAAAGTACAATTAGTCAACATTTATCTAAACTAAAAGCTGCTAAAATGGTTACAGGTACTCGGAAAGGATTAGAAATTTATTATGAGGTAACGGACAATCGCACAAAATCAATATTAGCATGTTTAGTTTAAATACTGATTGTCTAGACATTAAGAAGAGGATGCAAAAGTAATTCTTTGACTACAATTTTTAAGATTTTATACAAAAGTAATATGTATAAGTGCATGTGATTTTCTTACTAACATAAGTTGTATGTAGGGTGGTTATTAATTTGTTATACTTCTTAATTAGCTTATTTTATTAAAAATTAGTAAGGTGAAGGATTATTTATGTACACATGAAATATTTTATAAAGAGTACGACTTTACTCCAAAGTTACATTTTTAGTTTTTTATCTATAGATCTAATACTAAAGGGAAAATAACTGAAATATAAATGTAATTGAAAGGAGTGGAGTAACAATGGAGGTAAGCCTTTTTTTAGGATTTTTTTGGGGGTGGATAACGGTTATCATCTCAGGAATACTTTTTGTACGACCATCTATACTACGTGAACTGAAAAAATTAGTGGTAGAAGACAGAGGATTTGGAATTATGTATGGCTTTCTATCAATTTTCCTCGGGTTAGGTACTGTTATCTTACATAATGTTTGGACACTTAATTGGCAGGGACTCATTACACTTATTGCATGGCTCGCACTATTAAAAGGGATTTATGTAATTGCATATCCTGAACCATCCAAGAAAACCGATTTTGAAGTAAGAGTACTATCTACTCGTATAGTGCTTGCTATCCTTGGTGCTTTATCTTTATGGATGCTTTTCATACTTTATATGAAATAGAGACAAATATTTTTGATCATGGGAGTATATAGGTGAGGAGTTTTGGGTAGTCCTTTGGAACGGGATTTTATAGTTAACTGTAAATATAGTGTTTCTTCCCTTGTAGATATGTTTTTATAAATAGTGAGATGGGCAAAACGAAAAGAGTCCTAAATAAATAGGATTCTTTTCGTTTTATAAAAGTGAACTTATTTTGTATCACTAATACAATGGATGATTATTTTTCCGGACTATTCGCAGTTATCTATCTTGGTATACTCAATGGTGGCTATGTGACCATCCGGTCGAATCAAAACGGTATCTATATTTTTTAACTTGGAATCTTGTATTTCTCCTATTATCACCTTTATGTGTGAATCAATATTTATTTTATTTATCTTATCTATATAAGTAGGGTGTATTAATAAAATAAATTTACCATCCTGCATTAATTCAAAGAGTTTATAACTTTTCTTATTTAGAGAAGAAATAGTGAGGTTTGTACATCTTTTTCCTATCAATGGATGCCTTTCTATATCGTGCATCGACGAATACATTATCCCTAAGCCACTTACTCTTTCAGATAAATCTTGATTTATCTCGGGGTATGTAAGTAGGTACGAAAATAAATCCCTCAATTCCATTCCTGCGTTTGAAAAGTGTATCATTAATTGTTCTTGCGCTTGTACTTCCTTGAAAAATTGTTTTCCCACAGCATGTCTTTCAATATGATAACTTTCTAATAGGCTTTCATATTTTTTTTGTTTTATTGCGAGTCCTAATTTCCATCCTATATTAAAAGCATCTTGTAGACCTACATTCAAACCTTGTCCTCCAGCAGGGAAATGAATATGTGCTGCATCCCCAGCTAAGAATACACGCTTATGTTGATAAGTATTTGCTAGTTTGGTTGCATTGCCAAAACGAGAAAGCCATATTGTGCTCTTAATTTGAAGATGTTTACCTGTAATACTATAAATACTATCTATAAACTCTTTTTCTGTAACAGCAACATGAACAGGTATTGTCTGATTCTTAGGGTCAATAATTGCAAAACGAAATACATCAGGTGTAATAGGTACCATCATTAATATCCCATTTATATTAGAAGTAGATAAAAATGGATTATCTGGTATACCTTCTAAAATAACATCACCTAATATAGCGGTAGTTGTTGTGTTTGTTCCATTAAACGGTATATTTGATAATTCACGAACTACACTTCTTGCTCCATCAGCTCCTATTACATATGGAACTTCTATTTTATATATTGTTTCTCTTTGTTCTATTTCTAGTTGTACGAATGTTTCATATTGTTTTAAGTCTTTCAGAGTATGCCCGCGTTTAATGACTACGCCTAATTCTAATGCATGTTCTTCTAATATTTCTTCTGTAATAGATTGGGGAATAAAAAGTGTATACGGAAAATCAGTATTTAAATTTTTAAAGTTTAATCTTGTATCTAAGGCAGCAAAATGACTTGTATTTAATTTCTGTCCTCTAGCTAAAAATCTATCTGCAATACCTCTCATAGCCATCAATTCTAAGGAACGAGGGTGTAGTGTGAGTGCTCTAGAATTTCGTACCCGGTCTAATCTTCTCTCTAAAACAACAACTTTTACGCCTTGGATAGCTAATTCACATGCTGCCATAAGTCCAACTGGACCACCACCAACTACCGCTACATCATAATAATTGTCCATATCATGCCCTCCATTTATTTAATTGTTTAAGAGCTAATGTGAAAAATTGTAAATAGATTAATGATATCTATTGTACATATATAATTATACTTCATTTTAGTTTCTTCGGAAACTAAAATGAAGTTCCTAGGAGAAGTCTACATAGTAAGTGTGTAGTTAAAGCTATATATCGTTTCTGCAGCTTCTTCTGCTTGTGCTATTTTTGCTAAAAATGCTACTGCTGTAGTTCCATATGGGAGTTGTAAAGGTCTTTCCGCTATTCGTAGTTTTAATGAAGTAGTAGTGGTTTTAACTCGACTTCAAATAATTCGCTTTCAATTTCATTAAGTGCATACATTGATACAGGGTGTGGAGAGGTATTAGATAAGACTTGTGATGAAAGAAGTGCTCCTGATGAGGAGTAAAATGTAACAAACACTTGTGAAAATGGAGGTACCATAATGATTACACGGTCAGTTTTTTGTAACGTATTAACCAACTCCAAAATAATATAGTTTTATAAAAATCAAAAAAAAAAATAGATAAATATAAAGATATTATTATGGGTACTTTTCCGATAGTGAATTAAGAAAATTAATAAACTCTTTATTTTATTGTAAATAATTTAAGAGCACACAAATATGCGCGCTCTTAGAATAGAAAGGTAGTTTTCTATGAGTAGGGAGTCCTCATATAATAAAATATGCTTGTCCAATTTAAATGTGAGAAGTTTTTTATAAAAATGCTATTTGGTAAGTCTATGTGAAAAATTACCTTGTACAGGAACTCTTTGCAAAGTATTTTGTCTGCAGTCATGATTATTAAAGTTGATGAGAGCTGTTATTCGACTAATAAAACCACATCTCAAATTGTTGACTATATGTCTAACAACTAGGATGCGGTTCAATTAATAAAAAGTGTCCGAGCAAAATATAAGGTGAAAAGTATAAGATACTTTTGTTATAAAGAGTATTTATAGATGAATGTTATTGTTTTTTATTTCTGAAAGATTTGGGGTTCTAAATTACGAGTTGTTGGAGTCCCTCTAATATAAAATTTCAGTAGAAATATTGAACTACTAATATGAATGTAGAAGATTTAATAAAGACGGTAATGTTTTTTTAGTCATGTAATCTTTTCAATTGATGATCTTTTCCCCATTCACATAGTTCATCCATAATTTGCATTAAAGATTTCCCATATTCGCTTATTGTGTACTCAACCTTTGGTGGAACTTCTTGATATACAGTACGATGGATAATTCCATCAGCTTCAAGTTGCCGAAGTTGTTGAGTCAGAACTTTTTGCGTAATGTTTGGAATTTCTCGTCGGATTTCATTTGTTCGCATTTTTCCATCTATTAAGACACATAAAATATGAACTTTCCATTTTCCGCCGATTACATCGAGTGTCGTTGCAATTGGGCAGTCATCATTTTGATTCATATAACACCTCCACAGGTACTTTAAGGTTCCTATAGCACTTTAAAGTACGTACTTTTCAATTATATGTGACTCATTCATACTAATACGTAAAGGGTTGAATAATTTATAAAGGGGATGAAAAATGATGAAAACACTTGTAATTGTAGCACATCCTGATATTGAAAAATCAAAAATTAATAAAAGATGGATTGAAGAACTTGAGAAATATTCGGATGAAATTACGGTGCATGAATTGTATAAAGTGGCACCGAATTGGGAGTTTAATGTGGAAGAGGAACAAAAGCTGTTAGTAGAACATGACCGATATATATTTCAATTTCCTCTCTACTGGTACAGCTCACCACCTTTATTGAAAAAATGGTTCGATGATGTATTAACATATGGGTTTGCATACGGATCACAAGGAGATAAAGTGAAGGGAAAAGAATTTGGTGTAGCTATTTCTATAGGTGGATTAGAAAAAGACTATGAAAATAGTGGGATTACAATGGATGAGTTGACGAAACCATTCCAAGCTACATGCTTATATACAGGTATGGAATTTATACCTTCCTTTTATTTATATGGTGCAGAATATAAACTAAGTGATGAAGAGATTGATAAAAGTGCACCTGAATATGTGCAATATGTGATAAACAAGAAGTATTCTAATATATAATGAAAAATAGCCATTTACTTGTGAAGTAAATGGCTATTTTATATTCTTCTTATATTCACTAAGTGTAATCTTTAGTAAATTAATAGTTAATCTGGTAAAATAAAAAACCTAACATATATAAAGGGGAGTTTTACTTGAGAACGATGCAAAAATTATTACAAAAAAGAGCAATGCAATCACCAAATTTGGAAGCGCTTGTAGGCGGAGAGAAAAGGTATTCGTTTCAGCAGTATAATGAACGAGTAAATCAGCTTGCACATTATTTGTTACATAATGGTGTGCAAAGAGGAGACCGTATAGGAATACTATGCAAAAATAATCACCCGTTTCCAAGCGTTATGATGGCAAGTTTAAAAATTGGAGCGGTATGTATTCCGCTAAATCATCAGCTTACTGCTTATGAATTAGAAACGATTGTAAAAGAAGCGAAATTAAAAGTATTAGTTATTGATGAAGAATTTAGTGAAGTATTATTAAAGATTGATGCTGTTAAAGAAATCCCTTATGTAATTCAAACGACAAAAGAAGGCTTTGGTTCATTTGAATTAGAGTTGCAAAAACAGCCAACGTCAGAACCGAACGTAGAAGTTCATGAAGAAGACGATGCCATTTACTTATTTACTTCAGGAACGACTGGACAGGCGAAAGCATGTGTAATTGGACATAAAAACTTGCATCATTATTTTGCTGAAATTGCGGGCCAAAGAGAAATCCCAGCAGGTGAACGTTTTTTATCCGTGCATCCATTGTTCCATATGAGTGGCGTGCTTTCTATTTTAAATTGTATTTATCATGGCGTTACGATGATTTTCTTAGCTGATTCGAATCCTGCTATTATTTGGGATAAGATTGAAGAAGAGAAAATTACTACGATGCTTGCGTTCCCAGCTGTTTATAGTTACATGCTTGATGAGCTAAATAAAAAAGAACGTAACATTTCAACCTTTAAAGTAGCACAAAGCGGTGGTACAAAAGTGCCAGAAACACTCATTCAAAAATATATGGAAAAAGGAATATATATGGTGCAAGGCTATGGCAGTACAGAAGGTTGGGTTGTAACCTCATGGCATCCAATGATGGGAAAAGAAAAGATGTCTTCTGTAGGAAAAACACTGAAACATGTAGAGGTGAAAATTGTTCATCCAGAAACAGGTGATGAACTAATAACAAATGAAGTCGGAGAGATTCATGTAAGAAGTCCATACATGTTTAAAGGATATTGGAATAATGAAAAGGCGACAAAGAAGGTAGTGAAAGATAATTGGTTTAACATGGGTGATGCTGGCATGATAGATGACGACGGATTCCTGCATATTATGGGAAGATATAAAGACGTTATTATACGCGGTGGTGACAATGTATATCCAGATCAAGTAGAAGATGTTATTCATGAAATACATGGTGTTTTAGAAGTTGCAGTAGTTGGAGTTCCAGATGACTTTTGGGGAGAAGTTCCAAGAGCTTACATTGTGAAGGATGGCGAAACAACATTAACAGAAGAAAGTATTACTCAGTATTGTAAGGAGAAATTAGCCAGTTACAAAATACCAGAAGTGGTATTCATAGAAGAATTACCGAAAAATGCTTTAGGAAAAGTGTTGAAGAGGGAATTACGAGATGTAGTTCTTATGAAATAGAAAATTATGAAACGATGGAGAACCCAGTTATGTATAAAGCATGACTGGGTTTTTATGTATCAAAAACATAATAATTTACTAGATTTTGTATTTCGTGTAAGATAATAAAGAATATTCAATTAATAATTCGAGGGATGAAATTAAATGAAGCTACCGTTATTAGAAGTAGAGACGGATAGACTCATTATCCGTCCATTTCAAAAAGATGATTACGAAAGTTGGTTAGATGGATTTAATAAGAGACTGCCATCGCAGTATAAATATGACGATGGCTATCAAGTTCTGGTATCATCAACAAAAGCATGGTTCACGGAATGGATAAGAGGTTTTGATGAAGCAGCACATAGAGATGAGATGTATGTATTAGGCATTTTTCGTAAAGAAGACGGAGCTAATATTGGAAAGCTAGAGCTGATAAAAATTTTACGAATGGATTACCAATGGGCGATGATGGGGTATTCCATACATAATCAATACTGGAAAAATGGATATGGCATAGAAAGCGTGAAAGCTGCGTTATCGTTATTTTATAATAGTCTTCATTTTCATAGAATTGAATTACATATACATGTTGATAATGAGCCATCTGTTCGTCTTGCGGAACGATCAGGTTTTTCTTTTGAATGCGAGAGAGAGGCGTTTTCTTTAGAGAATGGTAAGTGGATGGATTTTCTTATTTATTATAAAAATAAAGAAATGAACAAATAAGGAGAAAAGAAAATGAAGACTATAAACGTATTTCATTACGACGCATTTACGAATAAACCAAATAAGGGAAATCCAGCAGGTATTGTATTAGAAGCAGATGGATTAACGGAAGAGAAAATGCAAATTATTGCTGAAAAAGTTGGATATAACGAAACAACTTTTGTTCTTTCTTCAGAAGTAGGAGATATAAGAATGCGTTATTTTACACCTGGTTTTGAAATGGATTTATGTGGTCATGGGACAGTAGGGACGATATATGCTTTGCGCGAAAAAGGTTTATTAGAAGAGAAAAGTAACCTTACGATTGAAACGAAGGCTGGGATTTTACCGATACAAATAGGTGTAAATAAAAATGGAGAAACCTTTATTAAAATGAGACAGGCAGCACCTCAGTTTAAAGAATTTACAGGTTCAAAAGAAAAATTAGCTCATAGTATTGGTTTAGAAATAAATGATTTAGATGTAAGTTTACCGATTGTATATGGAAGTACTGGTAATTGGACTGTAATTGTACCGATTAAAAATCTTAATGCATGCGAGAGAATGAAACCTAATAATGCTGCATTTCCATCAGTATTAAAAGAAATACCTAATGCTTCTATTCACCCAATTTGTCTAGAAACTTATGATGAACTAGCACAAATGCACGGCCGTCATTTTTCATCAGCTTACGCTGGGACGATTGAAGATCCAGTGACAGGAACAGCTTCAGGTGTAATGGGAGCGTATTATGCGGAGTATTTAGAGAAAGATTTTGAACATGAATTGGATTTAATCGTTGAGCAAGGACAGGAAATAAATAAAGATGGTCGTGTAACTGTTTATGTAACGAAAGAGATAGAAAACGAGAAGTTACAAATAGATATTGCTGGAACAGCGGTGTATGTGAAAGAGTTTGAAGTTTCAATATAAAGTGAAACTTTAATCAGTGGGGGTTTTACTGCCCGGTGAATAGCAAGATAAAAAAGAAAGCCCGGAATACATCCGGACTTTCATTATCTGTTCAATACTTCAATGTACGAAGCATTTCCGGTTGTTCTTAAAGCGGAGCGGAAATTATTATTTTCTAACGCCACAGCAACTTGTTGTAACTGCTGTGCATCATCATGATGGATAAGTAAGCTGTCAGCACCGCTTTCTTCTATATGAATGTGTTCGACATTTCCGATAGCATCATGTACAGCTTTTAAAAATTCAGGTTTCATGGTGTCCTCCTATATGTATGTAACGTTGTTATTTAGTATTTCCTTATTTTTGAAATATAAAAGTAAATGAAAGGAGAAATAAAATGAATATAACGCAGTTTAACGAACAGATAACATCATTATTTGAAGAGCATCTTCACAAATATGGCGATGATGAATATGGTTTTACTCATATAAGTAAAGATGAATTTCACAAAATCGGTTACACAACAAATCTGACATTAGAGACGATTGAAGAAGCGTATAAAAATGGAGTCGATATGATAGTTACACATCATGCGCCGTGGAGTTTTTTATTTGGTATGGAAAAGGCTTGTATTGAGAAATTGAAGCAATATGAAATGAATCATTTTTGGATTCATTTGCCGTTAGATTTTGTAAAGTTTGGCACGTGTACGTCGTTATTTAACGGAATTGGGATAGATACAATACTAGAATATTCCACGTATGAGGAAGAAGAACTACCGGGAATAGGAGAATATAAAGAAGCGATTCCTTTTTCAAACTTAGTTGGAAAACTGGAAGAAAAAATGGAAGAGAAAGTGAAGAGCTGGAGAAATCATGATAAACCAGTAAAACGGATTGCGATTTTAACCGGTGCAGGAAACAATACAAATTTAATTGAACGTGCATTAGAAAAAGGATGTGACACGTACATAACAGGTGAAAAAACATTATATACAGTGCAACATGCGAAATTTAAAGGGATTAATTTAATTGTAGGCAGTCATACTTTTACAGAAGTGTTTGGTGTAGAAAGTTTGGCTCATAAATTACAAGACAGAGACCCGGCAATAGAAATTATTAGAGTATATGAAGAGCATTTAGAGTGATGAAATCACATCACATTACCATAAATGGAATGAACTATATGATGGAATATTGAAGAAAGCCATTGTAATAAAATAAAATTGTTGTTTGCTATATTAGGATGGTTGGCAGGATTCCCCTCACGTTTGTCAAATAATAGTAAAGTTGTCTTTTAAATTAAGGGAATATTCCGAATTAAAGGGTGAGAGAATGGAAATTTCAATAATCACTGCACAACTAATTAAGGAAAAAGTTATTTCACATTATCCAAATAGCGTAAAAGCATTAAACGGGGGAACGACAAGTACTGTATATTTGTTGGATGAACAATACGTTGTAAAGTTGAATGAATCGGATGTCATACGTGAAGAAGCTTATTTTCTTCAGTTTTATAAAAAGGACGAATTATTTCCAAAGCTTTTATATAAGGAACCTTTAAATCGCTATATTGTTTACTCATTCCTTGAGGGCACAACGTCTTGCAAACTAGGCCATAAACGGAGTGTTCTTTGTAAACTTGTAAAGGAAGTTATCAATAAGTATGAAGTGGCTACAGAGGTTGATGGCTGGGGATGGAAAGAAAATCTGCTTCAATCTTGGAGTGAATTTTTAACAACAAATGTGATAGAAGCTCATGAAAATGTAAGACGTTACATAAGTGAAGAAGAGTATAGAACGGTTCTTAATTTAGCAAATAGGGATGCTGGAATAAATCAGCCATTTTTATTGCATGGTGATCTTGGATTTCATAACTTTATATTTAAAGAGAATAAACTGCACGGTGTAATTGATCCTTTACCAGTGTTAGGAGATCCTATATACGATTTAATTTACGCGTTTTGTTCAACTCCGGAAAATTTAACAAAAGAAACAATTAATTATGCGATGAAACAGTGTGTATTTCATAAAAAAGACTGTGATTTATATGAAGAAATAGTCATAGGATTATATTTACGTATAGACACATGTTTAAGACACCACCCGAAAGATTTAGAAGATTATTTAATAGCTTGGCGTTATTGGATGGGTGAAATTAAGCCGGCTTTATAGCACAAATATTTTTGGGGGAGATAGTGAAATGAATGTTGCAGAAGCGAAAAAGGATTTAGCAATAAAAACGAAGAGAGGCTTACCGATTATATTAGCCGGCGTTTTATTTTGGATAGTTATGAGTATAACGGGATTTGTTCTTTCTGAAAAACAAGTGGTGTGGGTATATTTAATCGGTATGGGCTGTGTGTTTCCTTTTGGCTTAATGATAGCTGCTATATTGAAAATTGATATGTTTGCGAAAGGAAATCCGTTAGGGGTTTTGGCAGGCTTAATTGGTGGGATAAATGTATTGAATATTCCACTTGTATTACTTGCCTATTTTCAATTTCCAGAATGGTTACCTTTTGTAGTAGCGATGTTAATAGGTGTTCATTTTATTCCGTACGTATGGATTTATGAAAGTAAAAGTTATGGTTTATTGTCAGTAGGGACTGTATTTGTAACGTCAGTTTGTGGGATTCTTTTTGCAGAAAAAGGATTTATTGTAATTCCATTATCGGTTACAGTTGTCTATTTACTTACTTTTATAAGTTTGTTAATTGAAAATAAAAAAGCAGATCATTATCAACAAAAGTCAGCTTAATAAAGAAATAGGGATAGGGGGAATTATTATGGAAAATTTCGTTTGTACAACGTGTGGTGTGCAGTATGCAGCGAGTGTAGAAGAACCGGTGAGTTGTCATATTTGTGATGAAGAAAGGCAATATGTTAACCAAAAAGGACAATCTTGGACGACACTAGAAAGCTTACAAACAGGTGATACATATAAAAATGAAATAATCGAAGAGGAAAATGGACTTTATAGTATTACGACAAAACCAGGATTTGCGATCGGTCAAACTGCATTTCTAGTGAAAACAGAGTCATATCGTTTACTATGGGACTGTATTACGTATTTAGATGAAACGACAATTGAGAAGATAAAAGAGCTTGGTGGATTAGATGCAATTGCATTGTCTCATCCGCATTATTATTCAACGCAGGTAGAATGGGCGGAGACATTTGATGTACCAATTTATATACATGAAGATGATAAAGAGTGGGTAATGCGCCCGAGTAGTCGTATTATTTACTGGTCTGGAGAGTCATTACAATTAGCTGATGGATTAGTCATTCATCGTTTAGGGGGACATTTTAAAGGTGGATCTGTCTTACATTGGGAAGAAGGTAATGATGGAAAAGGGATTTTGTTAACAGGTGATATTATTCAAGTTGTAGCGGATGAAAGGTGGGTAAGCTTCATGTACAGCTATCCAAACTTAATTCCACTACCAGCGAGAAAAGTGGAAGAAATGGTGAATCGAGTGAAGCCGTTACAGTTTAATCGTTTATACAACGCTTTTCATCGAGTAGTAAAAGAAAATGCAAATGAGGCAGTTGAACGTTCTGCTGAAAGATATATAAAAGCAATAGAAGGAAAGTTGTTTCATACGTAAAAGGAGAATAGCTTAATGAAAACGTTAGTATGCTTTGGAGATAGTATTACAGCTGATGAAACATTTTTTAATGGAATGCCGAGATTAACACCACGTTTGCAAGAGGTGTTTCCGAACTGGAAAATAGTGAATGCAGGTATTCCAGGTGATAATACATTTGATGCGTTAAATAGAATTGAAGAAGATGTAATATCATATAAACCAGATTTCGTAACAGTTTTTCTTGGTACGAATGATGCAGTCCCTTTTTCTCAAGTGTCATTACAAGCATATAAAGAAAACTTAGAGAAGATTGTGAACCAAATTTCATCAAATAAAGTACTACTGATTAGTCCTGCACCAGTTGATGAAGAAAGACAGCATAACAGAACAAATAGAGTACTTGGTCAGTATGCAGACGTGGTGGAGGAAGTGGCGAGGGAAACAGGAAGTTATTTTCTAAACGTATTCGCTGAAATGATTCAAGAACGGGATTATAAAAGATTTGTAGAAAATGATGAAAAAGATGGATTACACTTTGGACCAGAAGGTTATGAGTATGTAGCGAAGTTAATTGGTGAAAAGTTAAAAGGGATTTTATAAGGAGCAAAGCACTTAGTGTTTTGCTTTTTCTTATTTCTTTCGCAGTCCATAAACTTATTGATTGCTGTAATTTGGACAAACGTTTTGCATTTGTATGTGCGTAAAAGGCTAGTACTGTTTTAAAGTAATATAAATTTATTTTTTAAAATTTATATTTCGTAGTTGAAAATCAATAAAGGTGTAACTATAATAGTTACAGTAAGTTCGTTGTTTTGAAATGTACACATTGAATTACAAGAATGAAGGGAGTTTTTATGTAAATCAAAAAGTTATAAAAATCTATTAATTTTTATAATGAGATAAAATGTTTTTTGTTCGTACAAATTATTAAATATGTTATTTCTAATAGAAAACTAGAGGTGGAAAAATGAAAAATTTTAAGGGTATGTTGATATCATCACTTGCAATTACAACTTTTGCTGGGGTAGGTACGACATTTGTAACAAATACAGTACATGCTGCTAATAACGATTCTAGTAAAATACAAGTTCGTTCTAATAAGAGTATAAACACAACAACTGGCTCGAGAGGGCCTGTATTATCAGTCAATCCTTATGATGAACCTAGATTTTCGAGACAGGGATATCTTGAAGAGGCACCTTTAGGAATTAATGCTCCTTATGCTTGGGGAATTAAAGGAGGAAATGGTCAGGGAGCAACTTTTGTAGATTTGGAAGAAGGCTGGTTATTAAATCATGAAGATTTAGTCGGTCAAAATATTGAATTTATGTCTGGAAAAATGAGTAATGATCTTTCTCACGGTACTTCAGTTCTAGGTGTTGTTTCTGCAGCTGACAATGGAATTGGGAACATTGGGATTGCACCAAAAGCAAAGGCAAAAGTAATTTCAGTGATCCGAGATAATGGGAGAATCGATGTAAGAGATGCTATTTTAAGTGCCGTAGATTCTTTACAGGCTGGAGATGTTTTATTAATTGAAGAATCCTTTAAATATGATGGATATGGAGATGACCCTTTACCAGTCGAAGTGTATCCTAGTATATTTAACGCAATTCGCAAAGGGACAGATAAAGGCATTATTATTGTAGAAGCAGCTGGTAATGGTGGGATTGATTTAGATGAATTTAAAGACCGTAATGGTAAACAGATTTTAAATCGAAATAGTCCAGACTTTAAAGATTCAGGATCTATTATAGTTGGAGCATCTACTGCAAGAGTTCCTCATAAACGTTTAGCTTTCTCTAACTATGGTAGTAGAATTGATGTATATGGTTGGGGAGAATATGTTGATACATTAGATACATATCAAAATCAAAATAGTAAAGGACAAAAAATTACAGATCAGAACATAATTAATCGTTATACTCCTAATTTCCGTGGTACTTCTAGCGCTTCGCCTATAATTGCTGGGGCTGCTGTATCGATTCAAGGGATTGCTAAAGAACATTTAGGTAAGGCATATTCACCAAAAGAATTGAGAGCAATTTTAAGTAATCCAAATACAGGCACAAAGTCTAATAACCCATCATCTGATAAAATAGGGGTTTTACCAGATTTAAGGGCGATTTTGTCTAACCTTGGATATAATAGTGATTTGACTACCAATGATCCTATGGTATTTCCAGATAACATAGAAAAAAATGAAGGAAAAGAAAATTCAACTTTCGTATTTCCAGGTGAAGAAACAAAAAGAACAGGTGATAAAAATTCAACTGTAACCTTCCCAGAAGAAGATTTAAAACAGGAGGAAAAAGAAGAGGGATTAATTGTTTTTCCTGATTAATAAAAAAATACTACCTTCCATTTGGAGGTAGTATTTTTTATTTCTTGTCATTAACAAGCAGGCATGAAAGTTGTATTTGTTTATCTTTCATAATGAATTTAACCACAAAGTCGAATATTTGACTGTTAATTAACTTTTTCTTCTCAATCAATTATATTAATTAATCTAGAAATGCTTGCTGCAATGCTTTGAGCCCATCGCTGTATATACCATGGAACAGATTAATTGCCTCTTCATCACTAACTTCAACAGGAGTGAACGTACCAGACCACTCTACTAATGATGTGTTACTTTCAGTACCTTTTTTCACCCGGATTGTAGATAAATAATTAGTGACCGGGAACGGTGCATTCATGATTGAATACGTGTAGTAGCGTTCCTTATCATTGAATACTTCTAAGCGTTCTATAATTGTATCACCATCTGGATTAGCTAGATGACGTACACGACCGCCTTCAGTTAATTTACTACTAGGTATATAAGGTAACCAGTCTGGAAGGGAGTTGAAACCTCCGATTAATTGCCATACTTGTTCAGGTGATCCGAAAATTTCCATAGATATAGTAGTATATGCCATGTTCATTACGCTCCTTTTCATCCCGGTATTTACGGGTAAATAATCAGTAGGGGATAAACCGCCCCACTGATTAAAGTTTCACTTTATAGGTCCATAACTTATAGTGAGAATGAATTTTATCGTGGATTTTTTATTTGATATATAATTATAAAGTTAAAACTATATACTTTTAATGATTAAATTATATAATAAATATAGAAACGAAAATTTATGAGCAAGGAAGTTGAAAAATATGACATTAACAATGGGCTTTATTGGATTTGGAAAGTCAGCTAATCGCTATCACTTACCTTATGTAAACACACGTAATAATATAAAAATAAAAACGATTTTTGTACGTCAAATAAATGAAAAATTAGCGGCTCCATATAAGGAAAAAGGTGTTTACTTCACTACTGATTTGGATGAATTGTTGAATGACAAAGAAATTCAAGTGGTGACGGTCTGTACGCCAGCACATACGCATTACGAATTAGCGAAAAAAGTTATACTTGCTGGAAAGTCAGTTATCGTTGAAAAACCATTTTGCGATACAGTGGAACATGCGAAAGAATTATTAGCTTTAGGACGAGAAAAAGGTGTAGTAGTTATGCCTTATCAAAACCGCCGTTTTGATGGTGATTTTTTAGCTGTGAAGCAAGTAGTTGAACAAGGATTCCTTGGTGATATTATTGAGATTGAATCACATATTGATTATTTCCGTCCTGGTTCAATCACTCATGAAGCTCCAAAAGAAGAAGGTTCATTTTATAGTTTAGGTATTCATACGATGGACCGCATGATTTCACTATTCGGCCGTCCAGATACGGTGACATACGATATTCGTAATAATGAAATGGAAGGTGCGGTTGATAATTATTTCGATGTTGGTTTACATTACGGAAATCAGTTGAAGATTAAGCTGAAAACGAACCATGTCGTAGCAAAAGATTATCCACGCTTTATCGTCCATGGAACAAATGGATCATTTATTAAATATGGTGAAGATCAGCAGGAAAATGATTTGAAAGCGGGGATTATGCCTGAGAGTGCAGGGTTTGGTGAAGATTCACCGATGTACTATGGAGTTGCTAAATATCGTAATGCAAATGGTGACTGGATTGAAAAACAAATTAAAACGCCGCTTGGTGATTACGGTCGTTTCTATGATTCCGCGTATGAAACAATTATAAATGGTGCACCAAAACTTGTGAAAGACGAAGAAGCGGTAACGAATATTGAAATCTTAGAAAATGGATTTGCTGCCCCATCACCTTCAGTTTACAAACTTGAGGCTTTACATTTGAATGAATAGAAGAGAGTTTGCAGTATAAAGGAGGTATGAAAATGGCAAGCGGATCAACACAAGTAAAATACCTCGGCATTTATCAAAAGATTAAACAGCAAATTTTAGACGGTGAATATAAAATCAACGAAAAAATTCCGAGTAGCCCCGTCCTTGCTGAAGAATTTGGTGTTTCAGCCCTTACTATTAAGAAAGCGCTGGATCTATTAGTTAGAGATGGCTACATCATCCGCCGGCGCGGAAGCGGAACAGTGGTGCAAGATTGGCGTCAACAGGAAAAGGCACGAATGATTCAAACTTTAACGGGTACGAAAGCTGTATACGGCAGTGAGGTAGAAAGTAAAATTATCGAGTTTGCGATTGTTGGGGCTGATGAAGTAGTTGCTGAGAAATTGGGAGTTTCAATCGGTGATTTCGTCTATAAAATCATTCGCCTCCGCATCATTCACAGCATTCCGACGATTATGGAGCATACATGGATGCCAATTTCGGTTATCCCAGGTGTTGAGGCTTCTGTTTTAGAGGAGTCGATATACTCACATATTCAAAATAAACTTGGCCTTGAAGTAGGGACATCTGTTGTCAGGGTTAAAGGAATTCGCCCAGATGATAGGGAAAAGCAGTTTATGAACTTAACAAATCAGGATTTCCTAATGCGAGTTGAACAAGTAGCTTACTTAACGGATGGACGAACTTTTGAATATTCTTATGCAGATCATCTACCAGAAACCTTTGAGTTTGAAACAGTCATTACGGCAAAAAATTATAAAGAGACATAAAAACCGGTTGAGGCAAGTATTGTCTCAACCGGTTTTTTATCTTGGATAGAATTTACACATATAGTAGGAGCAGTTATTATTCATCGGCTGTAATCAGCATGGATGTGTTCCCGGTTTTTTCAAGATGAACTTCTCCCCAGGAACAGAGGGAATCGAGTATAGCTCCTAAAGACGAACCGTAATCGGTTAAAGAGTACTCTACTTTCGGTGGTACTTGGTCATATATTTTCCTTTGGATTACACCATCTTCTTCTAGTTCCCGTAATTGTTGCGTTAACATTTTTTGCGTAATACCAGGCATTAATCGTTTTAATTCACTCGTTCTTTTTGTCCCTTTTTTTAAATGACAAAGGATAACAACTTTCCACTTTCCGCCAATAACTTCTAAAGTCGCCTCTACAGGAATATTGTATGTTTTCATAAAAAAACTCCTTTGATGAATTTAGATTATAGTTTTGAGCCTAAATACGTTGTAATACTAAAATTATTTCTTTTTAGTGCCGATAACACTTTAAAGTACGTACTATTTATTGTGCGAAATGTCGTTCATAATAACTGATGTAAGAGAGAAGTAAGCAGAACTGCACTTTAAAGTGTATATATTACTTTTTAGTACCTATAACACTTTAAAGTACGTACTTTTTATTATGTTAAATATATTCCATAATAGCACTTGTAAGCAAGAAATGAATAAAATGTGCTTTGAAGTGCATTTGAGATTGGTTAGCTGTAATACTATGGGGACATTCATACAAAAGAAAACGATTTGTTGCGTTACAATAATTAATCCAAGACTTAACAGTTGATTAATCGAACTGTAAAGTTTAAAATTACAGTAAGATTTTTAGAAGTGAGTTGTCATCGTCTGTAAAATGTAGTTTCAACAATGTTATAGAAGAAGCATTTTGAAAAGAAATGAATAGTAGAGATAAACGAAACATTACGTGAATTTGATTCTAAACTGTAATTTTTTTTAATACATTTCAATAACCGATATGTAAAATGTACGTTTGATAAAAAACATTAAAGGAGTGAGTTAAATATGGTAATTCTATATACAACAGCAAGCTGTGCTTCATGCCGAAAAGCGAAAGCATGGCTTGAAGAGCATCAAATTGATTATATTGAAAAAAACATCGTATCAAATTCTATGACAGTTGATGAGCTTAAAGCAATTCTTCGTTTAACTGAAGAGGGGGCTAATGAAATTATTTCAACTAGATCCAAAACTTTTCAGGACTTAAATATAAATATTGAGGAGCTTTCGCTTAATGAATTTTATAAATTAATAATCGAGTATCCACTAATGTTGCGTCGCCCAATTATGCTGGATGAGAAAAGATTACAGATTGGTTTTAATGATGAAGAAATTCGCAAGTTTTTACCACGTAGCGTTCGAACATTTTTAAACATTGAACTGCAAAAATTGGCCAATTAATAAGTAATATTTTTTAGAAAAAGTTTTTTGAAAGGAGGAAGCAGAAGATGATTGAAGTATGTGTTACAGTTAATTATAATGATAGAAATTATCAAACAAATGTTATTGTGAGTAAAGATACGATTTGGACAAAAATTAAACAACTGGCAGAAGAACAAGTGAAGAAACAGTGGAGTGTTTAATTTTATTTTCAACTTAAAAAGCTAAATGAAGTTATCGGATATAGGCCAGACCGGATAGAATATAAAGGAATTAATTTTTTATGGTAAGAAGTATTCTATATGTTTTAACGTTCTAACCTATCTGTAATATTTATGGCTACAGTATGTTAATATATGAGAAACAATATTTTTAATCGTAGGAGGAAAACAATGAACAGCGACTTTACCTTGGCCATTCACAGTTTAACTTATTTAGCTTTACAGCCAGACCGGATGTCAACAAGTAATGCTATTTCAGAAAGTGCAGGTGTACATCCAGTACGTATTCGTAAAGTACTAAGTTTGTTAAAAAAACATAAGTTTATACAATCAAAAGAGGGAACTGGTGGAGGCTTTATTTTCGCTCGCGATTTAGGTGAAGTTAATCTTTGGCATATTTATCAGATAACCTCTGAAGGTGCTTTGCAGCCGAAGTGTCCGGAATCAAACGATCAGTGTGTTGTAGGTTCGAACATGCGAAAAGTTCTTTTTGCTATTTTCTTAGGTGCTGAAGAACATCTAGGTGAATACTTAAAGAATTATACAATGAAAGAAGTTGTTGACCTTATTAATCAAGAGCGTTAAGCGGCTTAATTATTATATAGCCGTGAGTTCTTAACACATAAATGTAATGAAAAATATTACAGTTAAATTTATTTTTTTATGTTGTTTATCGTCACTAAAAATAATTTGTAGGAAGGTGAAAGAGTATGATGTCAAAGCATAATCCTGTTTTAAAAGTAGGCGATTGGGTTCGAGGAATATCAGTAGAGGGTGAATTAATACTTGGTTATATTGAATCATTTGATAATGTAGGGGAAGTAGTTAAGGTTAATGTTGTGAAATGTGACAACAGAGATACAATAAATAAAACAATGTCCTTTTTAAGTAAACATGTAAAAAAACTCCCTGAATCAAAGGCAATAAATAAGGAACAAATTCTTTACCTTATAGACCTTGCATTATTAACAGGGGACGAAGAATGGTTTATCGGACTTTCTTCAAAATTAAACTCGATAAACGAGCTAGTTAATGGGGGAGTTTAATTTTTTAGCTTATACCCTAATCAATAATATCCTTTCTTTTGTTGCATCTTAATAAAAGAGGGGATGGATGTTATGAAAATAAGATTAACAATGGTTAGCATCATATGTCTGTTTATTTTTTTATTACCCTGCATTTCTGCTCAAGCAATTGTAAAAAAGGAAAATGATATAAACAGAAATTTTGGCATAGATTTAACTGGTTATAAACTTTATTCGTTTGGTGAATTTAACCAATTAGATTATAAGATAACACCACTTACTCAGTTGTTTTTAGGAATAGTGCAAACAGAAGGTGAGTGGATTAATGAACCACGATTATATATTAAGGGAAATAAAGGTTATTTTCATCTTTTGAAAGCGGACGGTACGAATGTTCTTTATACCGTTGAAAAGAGCGGGGATTTTTGGAGAATTATAGATGTAAAAAGAAAGAAAATCAGCAGAATAACTGTATCAAAACAGCTTTTAAAAGAAGTAGTAATTGAGCTCTTATTGGAGCCAATAAGTAAAGAGGTTGAAAACTATTATAAGGAACCAAAACTTTGGTATCGAGGTTCTGAAAAAATACTTGAAATAAAAAAAGATACAACAAACTATACTTTTTATGTAACTGTTCAAATTCAAACTTTTGAGGGTGCACACAACCCGCCTTATTGAGAGGACACAATTACTTTTCGCATAAAAGGAAATGATCTAAAAACGATTCATTACAAACATAGAGATATTCCTGAAGAAGAGTCGAACAAACTACAATTAAGATAACATTGAAGTGATTTGTTTGTGCATCCTTGATAATGATAATTATGTAAATGAGCTGTCCATATTGGGCAGCTTTTTTGTTTTTTGCTCAATGTAGTTTTTTTAAAGTGTATATGAATTCAATATTAATAATATATATCCCAAAATTTGGTTTTTATATTTTGGAAATCTTTTCTTTTTACCTACATTAATTATTTATTAGAATATCTTTTATGTTTAAAATGAAATTTTTTGATAAAAGGGGATATAAGTATCTCCATCATGAGTTACCTAGAAAGACAATGTATTATTGTATTTTTTTACTAACTAATTCAGCTTTAAGCGATAAAAACAATGGCTACATGCTAACTGTAAAATATTATCCATATAAAATTATTCACCTTTAATATTTCTGAAAATATAAAAATATTAATTTTATAAATATACACGTTATAATGAGGGCGTCGAGAGAAATTTTATTATCTCTGGAGAAAATATAAAAAATGCGATTACTAGTAAGAAAGGTGTGTGATTAGAGGCGAAATGTATGTAAAGTGCTTCAGTGGCTTGTGTAAGCAATATCATCAGTGCTGCCGAAGTTATTAAAGTAATGTATAGAATTGAGAAAGAAATGCCTCGCAAATTAAGAGAGGCCGGTTTAGCTAAAATTACTGTTAAAAGTAAAAAAAGAGAAACCATTAAAGTAATACACTGTTATTAGAAATGTTGCAACGTATTTATGAAGTCTATTCTATATTGTTCTCTTAAGAGGTCTTTATATAAAGAGCGGATATTACGAGTAAACTTTTTTGTGAACGCTAACAATTATATTAGGACGCTAACTAGCGAATGTTTCAATTTGGATTCATTATGATGAAGGACATACAAAGTGGGGCAACTTGTAAGGAATTCATTTTCCGAAAAGGGAATATTTGTTAGGTGCAAAGAGAGATGTAGGAATAGATACAAGGGGGAGTTATTATATGAACGGGAATACTGCAAAGAAAATAGAAGTTCAAGCTGAAAATACCGCACGAAAAAATGAGCAATATGCAGATCCGAAAAAGTGGCATAAGCAGGATACTACATGGGCACTCAGTCTATTTGGAACTGCAATTGGAGCAGGGGTGCTCTTTTTACCGATTAATGCAGGTTCAGGTGGTTTATTATCTTTACTACTAATTACATTACTTGCATATCCAGTTATGTACTACTCACATAGGGCGCTTGCTAAAATGATATACGCTTCTAATTCTGCTGATGAGGGGATCACAGGTACAATTAGAGAGTATTTCGGAAATAAAGCGAGTATCATTTTTAACATCGTATATTTCAGTTCAATTTATACAATCGTACTAATGTATTCGGTTGCGCTTACAAATACTGCAAGTAGTTTTATCGTGCATCAATTGCACATGCCAGAACCTCCAAGGGCTATTTTATCACTTGTATTAGTTCTTGGTCTTATCGCTATACTAAATTTTGGTCAAGATATTACTGTAAAGGTAATGAGTATGTTAGTGTATCCTTTCATAGTTTCTCTACTTTTTATCGCAATATCTTTAATTCCACAGTGGAATACGTCAATGCTTAGTTTTTCAGCTGTTTCAACTGCTTCAACAGGAACAGGCTATTTTGGGACGATATTGATGATTCTACCAATCATCGTATTCTCATTTAATCATTCACCTATGATTTCATCATTTGTTGTGAAACAGAGAGCTACGTATGGAATCGAAGCCACTGATGCTAAATGTGCGCAAATACAAAAGGTTTGTTATATCATGACATTCGCTGTTGTTATGTTCTTCGTTTGGAGTAGCGCATTGAGCTTGACTCCAGATGATATAAAAATGGCAAAAGAACAAAACTTATCAATTCTTTCATATCTTGCTAATGAGCTTAATTCGCCTGTAATCACGATTGCAGCTCCAATTATTGCTTTTGTGGCTATTACAAAGTCTTTCCTTGGCCATTATATAGGAGCATTTGAAGTAATGCGTGACATGATTATTAAGTTCGGTAAATCACGTGGAAAAGATATTGAAGAAAAAACAATTAAGACAGTAATCCTTACTTTTGTTGTATTATCATGCTGGTTTGTTGCTTATACAAATCCAAGTATTCTTGGACTTATTGATTCTCTAAGCGGTCCATTAGTTGCTGCTATCTTATGTCTATTACCGATGTATGCGATTCAAAAAGTGCCAGTACTAGCTAAATACAAAGGGAAAATGAGCAACGTATTTGTTATTATTGTAGGTGTACTTACTGTCTTAGCAAGTATTAAGTCATTATTCTAATTCACTATTATTGGTATTAGTGTAAAAATAGTTAACATGAAAAACTTTTTGGACAAACTTCTCACATTGGAGAGTTTGTCCTTTTTTAGTCATTCTATCAACTTGCCGACAAA
Source organism: Noccaea bulbosa (assembly GCA_900406535.1). Taxonomy (NCBI): domain Eukaryota; kingdom Viridiplantae; phylum Streptophyta; class Magnoliopsida; order Brassicales; family Brassicaceae; genus Noccaea; species Noccaea bulbosa. Next base: position 273,938 of record OVBJ01000002.1, read on the forward strand.
CAAGCCACCTTCCAGGCAGAAGGTGGCTTGTTTCGGTATTAATTTATTTTAACTATTCATGTCTGAATGGCCCTTTTGGAGCAATTAGCTCTAAATTAGTACCATCTGGATCGGGGAAGTAGGCAACTCCTGTACCAAATCCAGATTTCTAGCCGTCTTCTTGAAAGATAATTGGTTCGTCATATGGTGCTATCCTATGCCCATCAAGCTAACAAAATGGATTGCCTCTGAAACAAAAAATGATTTTTATTACTATAAAAAACGTAAAGTATCTGTTTTTAGAAAAAAATAATTTTTATAAATTGATGGAGATATAACTCAATTCTTTTATATATTTAGTTAAATATGATTGTCAGAATGAACTTAAAGTAATTATGATTTCTAGAAATACGAACTGATGTTTTGAATTGGTTTAAAGTTGCTGGAACAAAATAAAACCAATTGAGCAAAAAAACTTGCAAAAATAAAAAGAGAGATGTATATTAATTGATGTATCAATAATTGATACATCAATTAATATTTTGACAAGAAAGAAAAGGAACATTTTATGAAGGAAATGTTCGTAAATATCAGTGGAGAAGAACGCAAAATACTTATTCATGTTCTATTACAGATACAAAAAAATGTAGAGAATATTAAAGAATAGAGAGTGTAGGGGGCAGAATAGTGTGGAAATAATCGCAGCTATTTTAGTCGGGATCGTAGCATTAGAACATTTGTTTATCATGATCCTTGAAATGTTTTTTATTGATTCAAAAGTAGCGAAACGTGCTTTCAAATTACCGAAGCATTTAGAAGGAGATCGAAACGTAGCCATTATGTTTGCAAACCAAGGTTTATATAATGGATTTTTAGCGGCTGGTCTCATTTGGGGACTTGTACTTGGGCTCAATCCAATTGGTTATATGGTCCAATTATTTTTCGTGATTTGTGTGGTGATAGCAGCTATTTTCGGAGGTTTCACATCTAATAAATCAATTATTGTGAAACAAGGACTTCCAGCTGTTTTAGCACTAGTTGCTCTTTTATGTATGATATAGAATCAAAGTTTCTCAATAAAAGAACTCATTTTTGAAAAAATACGCTATTCTTTCTTTAGAATTATAGGAAAGGATAGCGTTTTTGTATGTCTATTTCTATATGTAGTGAATTACAACTATTCCTTCAAGGGATTCAACTGCTTTTCAGCTTTTGGATATATTTTCATCCATCTTTGTTTCCTCCTATTGTTGGATAGTGTAATAATTGATAAAAATTTTGATGAAATTGGATTATAATGATTGATCAAAAAAGCTAGTGATTAAAAATATTATTCTTTAGTACATACATTTTTAAGATGTTAAATATATTTCATAATAGTCGCTGTAAGATAAGGGTAACTAGAATAGTACTTTTTATAACTTTGAATATCATTCATAATAGCACCAGTAAGAAGAAAACAAGCTTTACGGTACTAGTCACCAAAGATGTTACAGTAGTTTATTTAGAATCAGATTGATTGAAAGGTTGTACTATATGGCCTAATAATTTCGAAAAAATGTCGGTGTGGCATAAAACAATTATGGAGGTTAAAGATATGAGTACTTCAAATTTGAATGAAATAAGTAAACGAATTTTAATAGAGGAGGAAACACTTCAATTTTCCTCTTTTACAAATGAAGATGCACTGCAACTAGGTTTATTTATCGTTGAAACAGCGAAGAAAGAGGGGAAATTGATTGCTGTTGATATAACGAAAAACGGTGTGCAATTGTTTCATTTCAAAATGACAGGGACAAATGAGGAAAATACGAAATGGATTGAGCGTAAAAAACGAGTCGTTTCTCTGCATGATCATAGCTCGTATTATATGCAGATACAAAGTGAAATAACTGGAATCTCATATAATGAAAAATATCTTTTAGATACTTCGGAATATGCTGCGTTTGGTGGCTGCTTTCCTATCAGAATAAAAGACGTAGGGGTTATTGGAATGATAACAGTTTCGGGATTACCACCAGAAGAAGATCACGAATTGGTTATAAGAGCAGTTAAGAATCATCTGAAGCAATAATAAAAAGGCCAAAACGAACAAGAATATGTTCATTTTGGCCTTTTTATTATTCATTTCATGTAATGAACATAGATCTAATCTTTTTCTAATAAATACATGAGTACTAAAAGATATTAGGGAATGAAGAATCTTTAATCCGAGACACTTTTCTTGACGATGATAATTTATGTAGTTAATATGATAGATATAAAATAACTTAATTACTTTTAATAATTAAATTATTTTATATAAGTTATAGTAATTAAGTAGTATGTGGTAAAAATGCTTTGAATTGCCACTATTAATATTGGGGACAATGAGAAAGCGACAAATATAAAAAATTTGAAGTTAAGAAGCAAGAGTGAATCAACAATGATAGTAGCTTCTGTACAATGCATTTTTACTATAGTGACAATGACTATACATCACGAGGGGGACTGAACTTGGAATCAATGACCTTTGTTTTATTTGGAGCGACAGGGGACTTAGCAAAACGCAAAATTTACCCCGCGCTATATAACTTATATAGAGATCAAAAGCTTCCAAAGCAAATATCTGTTATCGGGCTTGGAAGACGTGAAGTGTCTCATATAGATTTTCAAAAAAGAATAAAAGAATCAATAGAGACGTTTTCTCGTCAGAGGGAAGAAGGTACTCCGGAACTCGAAGGTTTTTTAGATAATTTTCGCTATTGTCCATTAGATGTGAGTAAACCGGAAGACTATGAGAGGTTATTACAAGTCGTTCGTGAAAGGGAAGAGGAACTACATATAAAAGGTAATAGAATGTTCTATCTTTCAGTTGCTCCTGAATTTTTCGAGACCATTGCTTTAAATATTAAGGAAAGCGGACTTGATAAAACAGATGGATGGAAACGCCTGATGATTGAGAAACCGTTTGGGCACGACCTTACATCTGCTCGTGAGCTTAATGATAAGCTTAGTCGCACGTTTGAAGAAGACGAGATATACCGTATTGATCACTATTTAGGTAAACCGATGATTCAAAACCTTGAAGCACTAGAATTTGCAAATCCTGTTCTCCAATCGATTTGGAACAAAGAACATATAGCAAATGTACAAATTACAGCTAGTGAAACAGTTGGGGTTGAAGAAAGAGCCGGATATTATGATCATGCAGGAGCCATTCGAGATATGGTTCAAAATCATATGTTACAAATATTAATGATGACTGCTATGAATCTGCCGGAAAAGGTTAATGCGTGTGAAATTCGAGAGGAAAAACGAAAAGTAATGGAGACGCTTCGTAAAGTGAAAAAAGAAGACGTTCAAAGCCATATCATTCGCGGTCAATACTCTTCAGGAGAGATAAAAGGCGGGCAAGTTGTAGCGTATAAAGAGGAGCCAGGAGTAAATCCTTCTTCTAACATAGACACATTTGTTGCTGCTCGTTTGTGGATCGATAATCCATTTTGGACTGGCGTTCCCTTCTATATACGAACAGGAAAACGAATGAAAGAAAAGTCTACTCGTATTGTAATTGAATTTAAAAATACGTTAAAACAGCAATATCAAGATAATAATCCAAATGCAGCACCTAACTTATTAATAATTGAAATTAGCCCAGGTGAGAATGTTTCATTACAGTTAAATAGTAAAAATCCATTGAAAAATGGAGAGATTGAACCGATGCGTATTAACTTTACTTGCGAGCAAGTGGATGTGGGAGTACCTGAAGCGTATGAAAGACTCATTCATGATGCGGTGAGTGGAGACGCTACATTCTTTGCACATTGGAGAGAAGTTGAATTGTCATGGGAATGGGTACAACCAATTCTTGAAGCGTTCGAGGAAAACTTATTACCGCTTCATGAATATGAGTCTGGTTCATATGGTCCAGAAGCGTCTAATGAACTGTTGCAAGAAAGTGGATTTAAATGGTGGTTAGATCAAGAGACGGAAAAATAAGTACTTTCTTTCATGAAAGCATTTAGGGGGACGATTACTATGGCACAAAACATAAATCAATTAGCAGTGAATACACTTCGTACGTTATCGATTGATGCTATTAATGCGGCAAACTCAGGTCATCCAGGTCTTCCGATGGGAGCAGCACCAATGGCTTATGCATTATGGGCGAATCATTTAAATTACAATCCTAATCACCCAGAATGGTTTAACCGTGATCGTTTCGTTTTATCGGCAGGACATGGATCTAGTCTGTTATATAGCCTACTTCATTTAGCTGGATATGACGTTTCAATTGATGACTTGAAAAACTTCAGAAAGTTAAATAGTAAAACACCAGGACATCCTGAGTTTGGTCATACTCCTGGAGTTGAAGCGACTACAGGCCCGTTAGGACAAGGGATTGCTAATGCTGTCGGAATGGCAATGGCAGAAGCTCATTTAGCAGCGAAGTTTAATAAGGATGGTCACTCTATTATAGATCACAATACGTATGCTTTAGTCGGAGATGGTGACTTAATGGAGGGTGTCGCTTATGAAGCGATGTCAATGGCAGGACATATGAAACTTGGCAAGTTAATTGTACTGTATGATTCAAATGAAATTTCACTTGATGGTGAATTAGGCATTGCTTTCTCTGAAGATATTCAGAAAAGGGCAGAATCTGTACATTGGCAATATGTAAGAGTTGAAGATGGAACCGATGTCGATGCTATTACAAAAGCCATTACATTAGCGAAAGAAAATACGGATCAACCTACTCTTATAGAAATTAGAACCATTATAGGTTATGGAAGTCCAAAAGTTGCTGGAACGAATAAAGCACATGGTAATCCGCTTGGAGTAGAAGAAGCGACAGCGACAAAACAAGTGTATGGTTGGCACTATGAGGAAGACTTCTTTGTGCCTGAAGAAGTAACAGCTCATTTTAATGAACTGAAACAAAAAGGTATTGAAAAAGAGAACGAATGGAATGAGCAATTTAACGTATACAGAGAGTCAAACCCTGCACTAGCAGATGAATTAGAAAAAGCGATTACAGGTGAGGTTTTAATTGAAGCGAAAGACATTCTATCTTTTGATACTGAAAAAACAATTTCCACTCGTGTTGCAAGTGGGGAAGCTATTAATCATTATGTGAAATCGATTCCTTCTATTTTCGGTGGAAGTGCGGATCTTTCTCATTCTACGATGACAGATATAAAAGGTGAAGCAGTATATGCAGTAGAATCATATGCTGGACGAAATATATACTTCGGTGTACGTGAACATGCAATGGGCGCGGCAGCGAATGGACTGGCTCTCCATGGAGGAGTAAAACCTTTCGTAAGTACATTCTTTGTATTTAATGATTACCTTCGTCCATCGATTCGACTGGCTGCACTGCAAAAGTTACCTGTTACTTACGTATTTACACATGATTCGATTGCTGTAGGAGAAGATGGTCCAACGCATGAACCAATTGAACAATTGGCAGCGCTTCGAGCAATTCCTGGTCTAACAGTTATCCGTCCGTCAGATGCAAATGAAACAGCAAGTGCTTGGGCGTATGCTTTACAGCAAACGGATGGTCCAGTCGTTTTAGTACTGAGCCGTCAAAATTTACCGGTGTTTAATGAAACGAAAGCGAACATAGAGAATCTCTCTAAAGGAGCTTACGTATTAACACAAACAAATGAAAATCCGGATGTAATTTTAATTGCGACAGGTTCTGAAGTATCCTTAGCTGCTAGTGCGAAAGCAAAATTAGAAGAAGAACAAGTTTCTGTTCGCATCGTTGCAATGCCGAGCTGGGAGTTATTCGATCGCCAATCGAACGAATATAAAGAATCCGTTCTTCCGTCTTCTGTAACGAAACGAGTATCTCTTGAGATGGGTGTATCTCTAGGTTGGGAACGTTATGTAGGACAAGAAGGAAAAGTACTATCAATTGAAACATTTGGAGCTTCAGGAACTGGAGCTGAAGTCATGAATCTATTTGGATTTACGACAGAAAATGTTGTTCAAATTACAAAAAATGTGTTGAATTATTAAGCTATGACTGTGAATACCTTTCTGTACATACTAACATTTCAGTGCTGAAAGGTATTCCAGATTGTAGTGATATGGATTTTTAATAAAAGATGATTTGAGGAGGAATTATATTATGCAAGTAGGATTAATTGGGTTAGGTAAAATGGGATTAAATTTAGGGAAAAATTTAATGGATCATAAACATGAAGTAGTAGCATTTGATTTAAATACGAGCGCAGTAGAAGAAATGAAAGAGTACGGGGCAACGGGTACATCTAGTTTAAGTGAACTTGTTCAGTCATTACAATCACCAAGAATTCTTTGGGTAATGGTACCACACGCTGTTGTTGATTCTGTTATTGATGAGGTTACACCACTTTTATCAAAAGGAGATATTTTAATTGATGCTGGTAATTCACATTATAAAGAGTCTATCCGCCGATATGAGCAATTAAAGAAAGATGGCATTCACTTTATGGATGCAGGAACTTCTGGCGGAATGGAAGGCGCTCGTAATGGTGCTTGTTACATGATCGGAGGAGATCAAGAAGCTTGGGACATCGTTGAACCTATCTTCCGCGATACTGCTGTAGAAAATGGATTCTTATATGCTGGAAAAGCTGGTAGTGGTCACTTCTTAAAAATGGTTCATAACGGAATTGAATACGGTATGATGGCTGCTATTGGTGAAGGATTTGAGATTCTAGAGAAAAGTGAATTTGACTACGATTATGAAAAAGTATCAAGAGTATGGAACAACGGTTCAGTCATTCGTTCTTGGTTAATGGAATTAACAGAAAATGCATTTTCTAAAGATGCAAAATTGGATGAGATTAAGGGTGTTATGCATTCTTCTGGTGAAGGAAAATGGACAGTAGAAACAGCATTAGACCTTCAAACAGCAACTCCTGTTATCGCAATGTCTCTATTAATGCGCTACCGCTCATTAGACAATGATACATTTACAGGAAAAGTTGTAGCAGCTCTGCGCAATGAATTTGGCGGACATGCAGTAGAAAAGAAATAAAGTGAAACTTTAATAAGTAGGGGCTTCATTCCACACCAATCGGGCTTTTACGGGATAAGCATATTAAACATGTAACTCATCAACGTTTAAAAACTGGAGGGAATTAATCATGAAATTTTTTATTGATACTGCAAATCTTGAGGATATAAAAAAAGCATATAAACTTGGAGTTTTAGCTGGTGTTACAACGAATCCTTCTTTAGTAGCAAAAGAGGGCATTAAATTTGAAGACCGTATTGCAGAAATTTGTCAGGCAGTTCCTAAAGTTGAATCTGTTTCGGCAGAAGTAACGCCAGATGCTGTTACAGCTGAAGAGATGATCGCCCAAGCAGAAGAACTGATTAAAATTAACGGTGGCGATGAAAAAGTTACAATTAAACTTCCGATGACGTTAGCTGGATTAGAAGCTTGTCGCTACCTTACTGAAAAAGGTGTGAAAACGAATGTTACACTTATTTTCACGGTGAACCAAGCACTTTTAGCTGCTCGAGCAGGTGCAACGTACGTTTCTCCATTTTTAGGACGCTTAGATGATATTTCTGAAGATGGCGTATTATTAGTTGCTAAAATTGCTGAATTATTCGATGTTCATCAACTAGATACACAAATTATTGCGGCTTCTGTTAGACATCCAGATCATGTAACTCGTGTAGCGATGGCAGGTGCTCACATTGCAACAATTCCTTATAAAGTAATTGAACAACTTGCTATGCACCCATTAACAGACCAAGGTATTGAGAAATTTGCTGCTGATTGGGCGAAAGCGCCTAAATTATAATGAAGTGAAATGTTCACTAATTGCTTTTTTACGAGAGGGTCAATCTCTATGTGACTTCATCCTATAAACTTAATCTTGATTTTGACATCTTATTACGTGAAAACAGCAATATCATATAGAAACGATTCATTTTCAAATTAGTACAATAGATATGAAAAGGCCCCCTTATGAGAGTAAAGTTAGTTAGCACGTAATTCTCATAAGGGAGAGTCTTTTTTCGTATAAACCATGGTGCTCCCAAGTATGTATGCATAATTAGTAAAGAATTGAGAGTGTTCTTTTTTAATGGGATATTCTGAAAGGGGTTACATAGTGAGATCGAAATATATGATCGGTGTAGATATTGGGACAACTAGTACAAAATCGGTTTTGTTTTCAATTGATGGATCTGTTATTGCAAGTCATGGAATTGAATATCCTTTATATTCTCCTACGCCTGAAATAGCAGAACAAGATCCAGAAGAAATCTTTCAAGCGGTGATACATACGATTAAAGAAGTTGTGCAATCAAGTAATATACAAGCGGTTGATATTCTCTGTGTTTCTTTCAGTTCGGCAATGCATAGCGTTATCGCTGTAGACGAAGATGGAAATCCGTTAACGAAATGTATCACGTGGGCAGATAATAGAAGTGCAAGCTGGGCGGAGAAAATAAAGAATGATATGAATGGTCATGAAATTTATTTACGTACTGGGACACCTATTCATCCGATGTCACCACTTTCGAAATTAGTTTGGTTACAGAATGAGCGGGTAGAATTGTTCGCAAGAAGTTATAAATTCATTTCTATTAAAGAATATGTTTTCTACAAGTTATATAAAGAATATGTAATTGATTATTCTATAGCATCAGCGACAGGGATGTTTAATTTGAAATCTTTAAAATGGGATGAAGAGGCTTTACATGTTGCGGGAATTACAGATGACAAGCTTTCTAAACTTGTTCCAACAACGCACAGTTTAACAGGATTAGATGAAGAGCTTGCCAAAGAGATGAATGTACTTGTTTCTACGCCTTTTGTAGTAGGAGCGAGTGATGGAGTACTATCTAATTTAGGTGTAAATGCAATAGACCCTGGCGTTGTGGCTGTTACAATTGGTACAAGCGGTGCGATACGTGCTGTAACAAATCGTCCTGTAACAGATCCAAAAGGTAGAATTTTTTGTTATGCGTTAACTGAAGACCATTGGGTAATCGGTGGTCCAGTTAATAACGGTGGTATGATTTTCAGATGGGCTCGTGACCAATTGGGCACTTCAGAGATTGAACTTGCGAAGCGTTTAGGAAAAGATCCATATGAAGTACTTACTGAAATAGCAGCAAATGTGAATCCTGGATCTGACGGTTTATTGTTTCATCCGTATTTAGCAGGGGAAAGAGCTCCTTTATGGAATGCAAATGCACGGGGATCTTTCTTTGGACTCGGATTGCATCATAAGAAAGAACATCTTATCCGTGCTGTTTTAGAAGGAGTAATTTATAATTTATATACCGTTCTTCTCGCTTTAAAAGAGCTAATTGGCGAACCAAAAAAAATTCAAGCGACAGGCGGTTTTGCAAGATCGGAACTTTGGAGACAGATGATGGCAGATATTTTCCATCAAGACGTATATGTTCCTGAAAGTTTCGAAAGCTCTTGCTTAGGTGCTGCAATCCTCGGTTTATATAGTTTAGGTGAAATAGATACATTATGCGTAGTTTCTGAAATGGTAGGGGCAGATTTTCATCATGGGCCAAACATGGAAAGTGTGGAAAAATATAAAGATTTAACACCAATCTATATTCGTCTGTCTCGTCAATTGGAAGAAGAATATGAAAGTATAGCAGCGTACCAAAAAAAGTGGGTTTAAAAGCTATTTATCAAGAAAATATGGTAACGTATAAAGAGGTACTCCGATTTTTTAGGATACTCTTTCAACATAAAATATTTTAAGAAGTATGATGAACGAAAAATATAGGGAGAGAGGGTTATAAAAATGAAGGATAACAAAGAGTTTATTGGATATGTTGGAACTTACACAAAAGAAAATAGTGAAGGAATATATAAGATTACTTTAGACACAGAAGCAAAAAAAATTAGTAATGTAACACTTGCCGCTAAGCTGGATAACCCTACATATGTAACGATTAACCGAAATAATGAGTATCTCTATTCCGTTGTTAAGGAAGGAGAATCTGGTGGTGTAGCTGCCTATTCAATTGATAGTAAAACTGGAGAGTTAAAGGCAGAAAACAGACAAGTAGTAGAAGGGGCTTCTCCTTGTCATGTGAGCGTTGATAGTGGGAATCATACGGTAGTTACAGCAAATTACCATAAAGGAACGATTGAGTCTTTTGAAATAAATGAAGAAAATGGAACTGTAAATCCTGCTTCATCTATTATGGCGCATGAAGGTTCAGGTCCAAATAAAGAAAGACAAGAAAAACCACATGCACATTACGCGGGATATACTCCTGATGAAAAATATGTGATAGGTGTTGATTTAGGAATTGATAAGTTAATTACGTATGAAATAAAAGATAGTACATTAACAGAAGTGAATAGTTTATCTGTAAATCCAGGGAGTGGTCCAAGACACATTACTTTTCATCCAAATGGAAAATACGCTTATGTAATGACGGAGCTTAGTTCAGAGGTTATTGCGCTAACATATAACTCGGAAGAAGGATCCTTTACAGAAGTACAGTATATTTCTACTCTTCCAGAACACTTTGATGAAAATAGTCAAGGAAGTGCTATCCATATTTCTTCTGACGGCCGTTTTGTATATGCAGGTAATCGTGGTCATAATAGTATCGCTATTTATAGCGTAGATCAAAATTCAGGTCAGCTTACATTTGTTGAACATACATCTACAGAAGGAAATTGGCCGAGGGACTTTGTATTAGATCCCACTGAAAAGTTTCTTGTTGCTACAAATGAAAAGTCACATAATCTTGTGCTATTTTCAAGAGATGAATCTAGAGGAAAGTTAACACTTTTACAATCTGATGTTGCTGTGCCAGAGCCTGTTTGTGTGAAGTTTTTAAATGTTTAAGTTGTGTTCGATATAATTTCATATACTCAGAAAACAATAAAAAGCAAAGCGATATCGCTTTGCTTTTTATTGTTTCTTTTTCGGTCTACGTACTAATTCGCCGCCGCAGTTTGGACAAACGTTGTGTCTTTCTTCTGTACATGGTGCGCAAAATGTACATTCATATACACAAATGTATGCTTCAGAATCTTGTTCGAGCGATTGATCGCAAATTTGACAGTTTGTTTTCATTTGTAGTGCCATAATAAGTCTCCTTTTAGTTAGAAAATTTATAATTTAATTATAATTCATTAAATAAAAATAGTCCTTTTCAATTGAAAGGAAATCGAATGATAAAGTTATGAATTGAAACGAAAGATGCCGGTTTATTTTAAAATTGATTATTTATTACAGTTGGAATATTATGAAATAGTCAAAAGACAACAGGGGGTATAGATTTTGACTAATCATAATGATCATTTAAAAGCAAACTGCGAAAAATGCTTCGGTCTATGTTGCGTTGCATTACCGTTCGCAGCATCGGTAGATTTTGCAGTGAATAAAGATGGTGGTAAACCATGTTCCAACTTACAATCAGATTTTAAATGTAGTATACATAAAAATCTTAGAGGAAAAGGTTATAAAGGTTGTACAGTATTTGAATGTTTCGGCGCTGGGCAGAAGATTTCTCAAGTTACATTTAACGGGGTTGATTGGCGGAAAGATGCTAAGCATGCGAGAAAAATGTATGATGCTTTTCCAGTTATGCATCAACTTCATGAAATGCTTTGGTATTTGAATGAAGCGATTCTTTTAAAGGCAACACAGCCAATTCATAAAGAGCTGAAGACCGCAATTGAGGAGACAGAGCGACTTTCGAATTTAAATCCAGATGAGTTAATGAAAATAAATGTTCCAGTGCATAGGGCAGAGGTAAACATTCTTCTTTTAGAAACGAGCGAATTAGTATGGAAGGAAATGAATACTGCGCGTAAGAAACGAATCATACACCGCGGTGCAGACCTTATGGGAGCAAATCTGAAAAAGAAAGATTTACAAGGTGCAAATTTAAGAGGAGCATATTTAATTGCGGCAAACTTAAATGGAGCAGACTTACGAGGGGCAGATCTCATCGGAGCAGATTTACGAGATGCAGATATTCGCGGGACTGATTTTACAAATAGTATTTTCCTGACGCAAGTTCAAGTTAATGCGGCTAGAGGGGACAAACATACGAAATTACCGAAATTATTGTCTCGTCCATCGCATTGGAGTGCGTAAAGAGTGAGGAGTATTTAGTGTGGATATATTTCAGTATTTAGAAGAGGTGCAAGAGGATGCCTTTTCGTTAGCAGTAGAGCAAATAGAAGCGAAGTATTATGATATTTGTTGCATGTTGGCGTCTACAGAATATGCAGAACGAATTAAAGCAATTGATTTAGAGTCATATAAGGAAAGTATTAGAGTAGGTTTGGATGCAGCTGTAGAAATGGCTACTAATGAAGAAGCAAAGGCGATTTATTTTGAGTATGATCTTGATAACGAGTGGAATAGTCAGTTTTATCCCGCATTAACGGGCAGTAAGACCCCCACCTCAAAATTCAGCGAAAGCAAAGAAGTTACGTGGGAAGTCAACTGCCCGTAAAAGCCCGATTGGTTCAACTAATAATCAGTGGGGATGAAGAACGCCCCCACTGATTAAAGTTTCACTTTATATTTGTGAGGAATATGTTTCAATGGAAGAAGAGGACGATAATTGGGCTTCAGAATGGACATATAATATTGAGGGGCCGGGGTCTGTAGAATTAGCGGATATGTATACTGAAAATGGCTTTGACACAAGTGAAAAAGCAATCGGTATAACTTTATATTTAATTGCTAAAACGCTGTGTAGTTTTATAAGTGTACGTAGTGAAGTGCAAAGTAATATACCGATTTGTATTGGTTTTCACGACCAAGATCCAATTATACGAACAGGCAGAGACTAAGAATCTCTGCCTGCTTTTTATTTCTTTTCAAAAGTAGTAATTAAAACGCTACATATAATGAGAATACCACCAATGAAAAAGTTACTATTTAATGTTTCATTTAAGAGCAACCAACCAAGTAACGATCCAACGATAGGTTGGAAGAAGAAAAATAAGGAACCGATGCTTGCATCCAGTAATTCTAATCCTTTATTCCAAAGGAAAAAGGCACCTGCTGTTGAGACGATTCCTAAGTATAATACGCCTAATATTACGTACGTATTTACTGTTCCGATAGAGGCCGCTTGTAGCTCCCATATCATAAAAGGTGTAATAAAAAAGAGTGAAAAGAAAATTGCGTACGTTGTAATAACTAAGGATGAAAATTGGATTGAAGCGATTTTTACATAAATAGATAGTAAAGCCCACGTAATAGCGGCTCCAACTAAAATGATTGTTCCGATAAAATAGGAGCCGATTTCAATATCCCATCCGATTACGATAATGACACCGATTGTCGCTATTATAGTAGATAAAAGTCTACGAGCAGTTAGTTTTTCTTTCAAAATGAGCGCTGCAAATATAACCATAAATGCAGGTGTAGCTGATGTAACTAACGAGCCTGTATGAGCGTCGGATAATTTTGTTCCGATAAATTGGCATGTGATTGAAATGAAATAGCCGATAAATCCAATCCAAGCGAATAATAGCCAATCTTTTTTGCGAATGGTTGCTTTTTTCTTTTGCTTTTTCTCAGCTATTTTCAAAATGAAATACAAAACAACAAAAGCGATAATAAAGCGTAACCAAACGAGTGTCAGTGGTGGGATAAAATCGAGTATGTATTTGCTAACAACATACATACCACCCCATATACTTGCTGTTAGTGATAAATATATAGCTCCTAAAATTGTTTGTTTCATGTAAAGTACCTCCGTCTATTTTTAGGGTAATATGAGTTCCCTAAGACGAGGCGTAGTGTATGTGCTAAATGAATGCCCGTCTTAGTTTATAGACGGCCTACAGGTTGATCGTTTTCGAATGAAGTGTTGTAGTACATGAGTGCATTCCTCCTTCATATTTTATAATGATATTATAACTTAATTTTCAGTTTATTGTACTGGGTTATTTTTTTAGAAATAGAACGGTATGTTCTAAAATAAGAAAATTTGAAAAGAACAGGTGATTTCATAAATATATTTGGCTAGCACGTAATTAATGAAATTTAATAATTTAATTATATAAGTAGAAACATATTCTATAAGTTTAAGAAAATATATGAAGTTGTGTATAAATTGTGAATAATAAACCGTCACGTTTGACTGTACAGTTTATGTGTTGTATGATGTAAGTAATATAAACAAGGGGGGAAGATCGTTGGGAAGGTGTATCGAATCGGACAGTTGGCTCTCATGGCTCACGTGTCGAAACGAACGATTGATTATTATACGAATCTAGGTATCTTAAAAGCGGAGCGATCTCAATCTAATTATCGCTATTACGACGAAACAGCATTTGAGACATTACAATTTATTGAGAAGTGCAAAGAAATGCATATGCCGCTTTGTGAGATTAAAGAGAAAATCGAGGAGAAGAAGAAGCTGCTCGGTATCAATGAACACGTTTCGAAACAAGTGAATGAAGTGACAGACCATATTCACCGATTAGAAGTGGAGCTTACTGAGTTAAAACCGCTTTTAGATGAATTGACTGATTCACAACGTGAAAAAATATCGAAATCTTTATCAGGTCAAACGACAGCTTTAATACAGACACTTGCTCTATTATTATAGAATAAGTGAAATCCGACCTCTTTAATTTTTGTATCGGGCTATGTTTTCTAACAAACAAATAAGAAAACATTATAGTATACAGGAGGTGGACACCTTAGTTTTTTAACTAAGGGGATTCATTGGAAATATTTAATTTAGTCATGGTTGCGATTTTAATCGCATTTACTGGATTTTTCGTAGCAGCAGAGTTTGCGATTGTAAAGATACGTTCAAGCCGTATCGATCAGCTTGTTGCGGAAGGAAAACGCGGTGCTTTAGCAGCGAAAAAGGTAACAACAAATTTAGATGAATATTTATCTGCTTGTCAATTAGGTATTACAGTTACAGCTATGGGATTAGGTTGGTTAGGTGAACCGACAATCGAAAAGTTATTACACCCGTTATTTGAGAAATGGAACTTAAATCCTTCTATTTCATCAGTATTAACATTTGGTCTTGCTTTTATGATTATGACGTATTTACACGTTGTAGTAGGGGAATTAGCTCCGAAAACGATGGCAATTCAAAAGGCTGAAAGGGTAACGTTATTATTGGCAGGTCCATTAATGATGTTCTATAAAGTAATGTATCCATTTATTTGGGTATTGAACGGTTCAGCTCGTGTGATAACTGGTTTATTCGGTTTAAAGCCAGCTTCAGAACATGAAGTAGCTCATACAGAAGAAGAATTACGTCTTATCCTTTCAGATAGCTATGAAAGCGGCGAAATTAATCAAGCTGAATACAAGTATGTAAATAACATTTTTGAATTTGATAATCGTATTGCGAAAGAGATTATGGTACCGCGAACAGAAATCATTGGTTTCTACCTGGAAGATTCAGTAGAAGAACACATGAAAGTAATCCAAAATGAGCGATACACACGTTATCCGATTTTTGGGGAAGATAAAGATGATATTATCGGTATGGTCAACGTAAAAGATTTCTTTATTCGATATATGACCGAGGATCAAAAAGATTTATCATTTATTCGCTCGTATATGCGTCCGATTATTGAAGTGATGGAAACGACTCCAATTCACGATTTATTACTTCAAATGCAGAAAAAGCGAATTCCGATGGCTGTTTTATATGATGAGTACGGAGGAACAGCCGGAATTGTAACGCTTGAAGATATCTTGGAGGAAATCGTCGGCGAAATTCGTGACGAATATGATGAAGATGAAGCACCACCAATTCAACATGTGAACGAGCAACATATCATTGTTGATGGAAAAGTGCTTATCTCAGAAGTGAAAGATTTATTTGGATTACACATCGAAGAAGATGATGTGGATACAATCGGTGGATGGATTATGATGCAAAATCATGAAATCGAAGAAGGACAACACGTTGAGGCGGAAGGTTATGAATTTAAAGTGTTAGAAAAAGACGCTTACCAAATTAAACGTGTTGAAATTCGTAAGATGGAACAAGAACAAGAAGAAGAGAAAGCAGCAACTGTGTAAGTTGCTGCTTTTCTTCTAAAGTACAAAAAATGAGAACTTAGGAGCGGATATTTTGATTCAAGAAGCCTTACGTGTATATCGATTACAATTGTATGTGATCTTTAGTGGTTTACTACTTATGTGGACGATTACTCCGTTTGGAAAACAAGTGACAGGGTTTGGTATTGGATTAGCAGTAAGCGCCTATTGTCTTTGGTTATTAGCTCGCAGGGTGGAGAAACTCGGAAAAAGTATCGTAATGAAGGAAAAGGCTCCTGGGTTAGGAGTTCTAAACCGATTTGCAGCTGCCATTTTAGGAGCAATCATCATGTATGAAATTGAGCATGAAATGGAAATGTGGGCATTTGGTACAGGCATTTTAGGTGGTCACTTTTTAATGATTGCAAATTTAGCTTATGCGAATATGCAGTTAGTGAAAGAGGAAGAGGAAGAGAAGCAAAGGGAACATGCTTCGAAAAACATAGAGCTATGATGAAAGGGGCTTAATGGGGTTCCTTTTTTGTGTTTAAGTGAGCTAATGAAAGGAATCAATTTTACGACAAATATAATACGCTTCTTTTTTTCGTTTTTCAATAGTATGAAAAATAATGTAAAAAAATTTAAAAACCCATCGATTTCTAAAGGTTATGTATGTTATTATGACAAAAGACTTTTTGAAAGAGGTGGATACCAATGTTACAAGCGTTACTTATTTTTGTGCTTCAAATTATTTATGTTCCAATTTTAACAATCCGTACGATTTTGCTTGTAAAGAATCAAACAAGATCCGCTGCTGGTGTTGGATTGTTAGAAGGAGCTATTTACATTGTCAGTTTAGGTATTGTGTTTCAAGATTTATCAAATTGGATGAACATCGTTGCCTATGTCATTGGCTTTAGTACAGGACTTTTATTAGGCGGTTATATAGAGAATAAATTAGCAATTGGTTATATTACGTATCAAGTTAGTTTACTAGACCGTTGTAATGAATTAGTAGATGAACTACGTCACTCTGGATTTGGTGTTACGGTATTTGAAGGCGAAGGAATTAATTCTATACGTTATCGCTTAGATATCGTTGCAAAGCGCTCTAGAGAGAAAGAACTGTTAGAAATCATTAATAAAATTGCACCGAAAGCGTTTATGTCTTCTTATGAAATCCGTTCATTTAAAGGCGGATATTTAACGAAGGCGATGAAGAAGAGAGCGTTAATGAAGAAGAAAGATGAACATGCATCGTAAAGAAAAGGGGGTAGTGCAGCTTTAAAAGCATGGCATAATCCCAAAATAAAAAGAGAGGAATCAAGTTTGAAAAAGATTCCTCTCTTTTTTATGTATTATTTTTTTCTACTCTTTCTTAAATTAACAAGTAACCATACAACTTGAATAATTATTGGTAATATAAATGCAATTAATAAAACGATAAAGGCTATTAATTTCAGCTCAGGTGTTTGAGTAACACCGGTCCCATCAACCTCTCTTAGCAAAATGATAGCTGTCAATATCCCGAAAGCTATAATCCAAAATATGTTACCAATCCACCAATAAATCCATCTTCTTTTCATGCTAGCACCCCTTATATTTACCCACTGTTAAAAGTGAATTTTCGTTCGTTACATTTATAATGAAATGCCTATAAAATTAATTTTTTTTAACTGTATACCTAACTTGTTTAAAGGTTACCATTTCTCCATCTTTATCATCATCTTTTGTTTGCAAAAGTTGAACTTTTGGCTTGTAGTCCGTCCTATGAGCGTGTTCGATATCTTTAATGTTAAGCTTGTAGGATTCACCATTATTAATTTTTTGTTCCAATACTTTTTTATTAGCAACATAAATAAAGGTCACTTTATTTTCATCAATGCCCTCGGTCTTAATTTCTAATTCATTATCTTTTGTTGTAATGGTTGGTGTTAATAATTCCATACTGCCGTTTCCAGTTTCTAAAGAATTTCCTGCAATAGCTGAACATCCGGATAATATGATTCCGGTGAATAGAAGAACAGCTAATTTCTGTTTCATAACATCCCTCAATTCCATGTGAATTTTGATTTTGGTATTGCTAGATTACTAGTGTGGAGCGTAAATGTTTAGTTAGTACCCTTTTAATTGCACCATAATATGTAAATTAAAACAGGATGTATATCCAATTTAAGGGAGATTAAAAAATTTACTGATTGTTGTAAATTCGTGTGTTTTAGCTTCTATTTCAATCGAAATGTAGACGAGAGAAAGAAATTTTTTTATAGAAATTATAATTTTTACATTTTACAATAATGATAGGGAATAGATGAATTCATTTACTTCGGAGGTAGTTATTTGAACATTAATGAGAAGGCAATTGAAATGTTTGAACAAAATAAATATGAGGAAGCAATGGAACTGTTTCAACAAGCAGTACATGAATCTAGAGACGTACAATCTCTCAATAATCTGGCTTGGATGTACTTTTATGAGGAAGAGAATGATGATAAAGCTCTTGAATTAATAAGAGAAGTTGTTAAGTTGAATCCTTCTTCATACTTTCCTTATAACATCTTAGGGGAAATTTACACGAAACAAGAAAAATGGGAAGAAGCGAAAGAAGTATTGCAAAAATCTATTTCGATGCAACCATCGGATGAAGCATTTCACAATGTAGCTGTAGCGCATTATAACCTTGGAGAGTTAGAAAAAGCTTCGGAATTTTTTTTGCGAGTTGCAGGGGATTCGGACTATATAATGTATAGCTATGTAAAATGCTTAATAGATTTAGGGCGAACGACAGAAGCGAAAGAGAAGTTAGATGCTTTTAACAGGAAATCTGATAATTTTTTAGGAGAAATTCATGTAGCAGATTTATATGTTGAGTTGAATTGCTATAACGAAGCAATTGAATGGTTCGAAAAGGGATACAAAGAAGTTTGGAAAAGTCCTAACTGGATTGGTAGGTTTGTATATGCTCTATATAAAGCTAATAATTTCTCCCGTATAAATGAAGTTATACAGGAATCTATCGAAGCGAAAACATCAGAAATAGAAGATGTTCAGAATGAAGAAGTAGAAGAAAACTGGACAGAAAAAGATAAGAAAGAGTTAATTGAGGAATATACAGAAGAGAATAATTGTTATAAAACAATGATAGAACGTATCAAATCTGGATATGTTCCAGGGTTAGAATTTGAAACTTATCATTTAGGGGGGTGCTATTTATTTGGTTGTAAAAGACATAATCATCTTGAATATGAAAAATAAAAAGATTCGACTGTCAAGTATGATGGTCGAATTTTTTTATTATAGGTTGCTTGTCTAAAGGTACCATCTCAATTGTAATGTGTTAAAGAGGTTTCGTCTCATTACATAGGTATATATCCTCTTTAGAGCTCCCTTTTTTAATATTTAAAATATGGAGTGAAATAAAACCAATAACTCCTATTCCGCCGAAAATAAGCCATGGTGTATACATTCCGTTTAAATTGGATGTAAACGATGTCCCGGTATAGTTACCGATGATAAAACCAAATGCGAGTGATAGTTGATAAAATCCGAAGAAAGTGGCTGTATATGATTCATTACTGTAATTTGCAATAGCGATATCAGCGTTAGGTAATACGAGTGTTTCACCGATTGTAAATAAAATTACACAAATAAAGAGCCAATATGGGTGTTGAAATAAAGGAATGAGTAAAAAGGAAATACTCATTAATAAAACACCGTATTTAATAATCGAAAGTGTGTTGTATTTGTGGAATAATTTTCGGAATAATACCATAAATATGACGCCTGTTATCGCATTTATCGTAATAACGAGTGTAGCAAGTTGATTGCTATTACTAATGTTTTTCATATGAAGTGGAAGTGCGACAGTAAGCTGAGTAAACATAATATAGAAGAAAATCATGATAAAGGAAAACAGAAGGAAAGACTTGTTTTGTAAGATGGCCTGTATTCCTAATGTAATAGACGTGTTTTCAGTAGTGACATGGAAGTGATTTTTAAGTAAGTAAAAGATAAAAGCAAATAACAGCATAAGAGATCCTGTTAGAGAGAAAGCGTAGAGTGGATCGAGTAAGAGTAAGAACCCTCCTGCAATTGGTCCGATTATTGCACCGCAATTAAAGCTAAGGTTTAAATATGTAAATAAATTTTTTCTCAAATGAGCTGGCTGTGAGCCAAATATAGCGCGAGCGGCAGGTTCGTAAAATGCAGTTCCGAAGCCAATAAGTGCAGAAGAAATAGAAATTGTATAGAAATCAGAGCATATTCCTAAAGCGATAAATCCGATTCCTCTCAAAAATAAACCAGCTATCATCATAATGATATAGCCTATTTTGTCAGCAATTAACCCTGAGAATAATGGGATAACTCGTGATGTAATTGTCATAACCGTCAACACTGTTCCTACTTGGACAGCAGAAAAATGAAGAAAGGTTAATAGATAAATAGCTAAAAATGCGTATACTGCAAAATACCCAAAAGACATAAAAAATGAAGAAATAAGCATGAAACGTATCGGTGTTGAGAAACTTTTCATAGAAATCCCCCTAATTATGTAACCAGTAAAATTATTTGATGGTTAACTATTTTATACTATAATTATACATAAAGTCAGAAAAAAGTAAATTTTAAGAAGAAGGTGGATCAAATTGAATCAAAACGCTCCAAATGAACTAGAATATATTCGGGAATTTTTAAATACATGGAGAATACCAAACGATACGAGAGAGCCAATTGATTTGCTGCAAACAAAAGAAGATATAAAGCTCTTTATGAAAGAATATTTTGATGAAGAGTTTCCATTTCATACGATAGAGGAATTAAGAAATTTTCGAGAAGATATTCGGATGACAATTGAAGGCGAAGAATCATTGCAAAAATGGTTAGAGAAATACCCATTTCATGTACATATAAAGGAAGATATGAAAGGTATTACATATGAACCAGTATATGAAGAGAATGTGTATACAAAAGTGCTAAGCATTGTGTTAATGTCAATTCAAGAAAATGTGTGGGGAAGGTTAAAAGCATGTCCAGATTGTCGCTGGGTATTTTATGATCATTCGCGAAATGGAAGTAAAAGATGGTGCGGTATGTATGCTGGAGAAGAAGGAGGAAGAGCATGCGGGACGATTGCAAAAGTGAAAAACTACCGGGCGAAGAGAAAAGGGCGATCTGGTTATGATATGTAAGTAATATTAGAGAAAGAAAAATGGATGGGGGGAATGATATGGAAGGCACACAAATGTTAGCTTTAAACAAAAAGTGTTGGGATACAGTTGCACCATATTTCTTTCAAGTGGATTGTTTACCGAAATATGGTCCGTATACGGCGTCTGAAGATGAGATTCATTTGTTCGATTCAATTAGAAATAAAAAAGTTCTTGATATTGGGTGTGGAAGTGGACATTCGTTGCAATATATGGCAGAGCATAGGGCAGAGGAAGTATGGGGTCTTGATCTTTCAAGTGAACAAATTAAAACAGCGAATAAAACGTAAAAGCGTTGGAATCCAAAGTTAATATGCGGAGCAATGGAAGAAGAAGATATTCAGAAAGGGTATTTTGATATTATATATTCCATTTATGCATTAGGTTGGACTTCAAATTTAGGAAAAACAGTAGAGTTTATATATTCCTATTTAAAGCCAGGAGAAAGTTTTATTTTTAGTTGGGAGCACCCAGTATATTCAAACTTACAATATGGTACAGAAGAAGTTGCTATAAAGTCTTCTTATCATGAGGAAACGTCCATTACGTTTGAAACATTTAAAGGAGAAAATGTACAAGCGATATTATATAAGAGAAAAATAAGTACATATATAAATGAGTTAAATAGAGCAGGCTTTATAATTGAGAGAATAGAAGAGCCTGAACCATCGAGCTCGTTTGATGGAGAACTAGCTGAGCCGTCTACGAAATATTATTCTTTATATAAAGCTAGGATGGTACCAACTACTTTTATTATTAAGGCGAGGAAACAAATTGTTTTATAAAAAGAAGCCTATCGTTTCAAATAGTTGAAATGATAGGCTTCTTTATTTTTAAAAAATAAGGTCAGAGGTGTACTTTTTTTAAAAAAATGCATTTCATATAAAAGGTGTAATGATTTTAGGGAAGGGGGATTGTTGTGCGTCATCATAAAAATTGCAAAAAATTCGGAGTGGCACTGCCTCTTCCGCTTATAGGTGCAACTGGTCCAACAGGTAATAGTGGCCCTGTAGGTCCAACTGGAGGGCATGAAGGTCCTGTTGGTCCAACAGGGATGACTGGACCGACGGGAGCAACTGGTCCCCAAGGACCTCAAGGTATCAGGGGAATACAAGGTTCGCGAGGGACAACAGGAGCGCAGGGAATACAAGGAGCTGTTGGTGATACCGGAGAGCAAGGTATAACTGGTCCAACTGGCCTCCAAGGTGCTCAAGGATTAATCGGAAACCAAGGTCCAATTGGTGATATTGGGGTACAAGGATTAGAAGGAACACAGGGAGCTACGGGTCCTGCTGGTAGTCAAGGAATACAGGGCATACAAGGAATACAAGGGGAAGTAGGTGAGCGAGGACAAACAGGGGCACAAGGAATACAAGGAGAGAGAGGGGTAACTGGAGTTCCAGGGGTAACTGGTTCCCAAGGTCCTCAAGGTGTTCAAGGGATACAAGGAGAGCAAGGGGCTACTGGTATACAAGGAGAAGACGGCGCTCAAGGAATACAAGGAATTACTGGAGAACAAGGACACCAAGGTGATCAAGGGGCACAAGGTGTAGTAGGACCAACTGGTTCTACTGGAATACAAGGTCCTCAAGGTATAAGCGGAATAAAGGGAATAACCGGTGTAACAGGCCCTCAAGGTCCACAAGGAGTTCAAGGAATACAAGGAGTAAGTGGATCCACAGGTTTTCAAGGAGCAAAAGGAGTACGAGGGATAACAGGAGCAACTGGTCCCCAAGGAATTCAGGGGATACAAGGAGTGCAAGGTCCAATCGGCCCAACTGGTCCAACCGGCCCTCAAGGTCTACAAGGAATAACCGGCCAGGCGGGCCCAACCGGTCCAATAGGAGCAACCGGTCCGACTGGAGAAACGGGTCCCCAAGGTCCTCAAGGAATTCAAGGATCACAAGGAGAAATGGGTCCAACGGGAGCAACCGGCCCGACTGGAGAAACGGGTCCCCAAGGTCTTCAAGGAATCCAAGGTCCCCAAGGGATAACGGGTCCAACGGGAGCAACCGGCCCGACTGGAGAAACGGGTCCCCAAGGTCTTCAAGGAATCCAAGGTCTCCAAGGGATAACAGGTTCGACGGGAGCAACCGGCCAGACGGGAGTGACTGGTGCCACTGGCCCGACTGGAATACAAGGCATACAAGGAATAACTGGAGCAACAGGGGGAACGGGAGTAACAGGCCCAACCGGCGCCACTGGTCCAACCGGCTTAACTGGAGCAACAGGATCATCTGCTATATCGACAGGTGGTGGCTATTTCTTTTCTACATCAACAAGCACAATTGCAGCAAGTGCCAATATTCCAATTAACTCGGGATCCACTGTATATGGAACTGGTGTATCTTTAACTAGTGCTACAACTGTCACAGTATCGACGCCAGGAATATATTTAGTAAGCTACTATTTCCAAGGGGACGCGACTGGTGGGAATGAAGTAGTATCTGTAAGATTACTATTAAATAGAACACAAGTAACAGGGAGTTTTATACAAAATGTAACGACATCAACTGTAGTATTGGAACCATCTATTTCAAATACGCTTCTTGTAAATGTAGCTAGTGCAAATTCAACGTTTATATTACAAAATGGCCCGCTCGGTGTTGGGCATGTGACTACAATAGCAGGTACGATTACGGCAAGTTTAAATGTAGTGAGAATATTATAAGAAATATAAAAACACAAGGAATGTCTTTTTAGACACACCTTGTGTTTTTGATGTTAAATGAACAATTTTTTATCCTGCATTAACGGGCAGTAAGACACCCACTACAAAATTCAGCTAGAGTAAAGAAGTTAGGTGATAGATCAACGGACCGTAAAAGCCCGATTGGTTTAACTAATAATCAGTGGGGATGCCCCCACTGATTAAAGTTTTGCTTTATCTTTTTGGCTGAAAAATATGTTGAAAGAAGTATTTGTGATGTAAGTTATCTACAATTTTATTTGCTTGATATGTGCGATGTTGTTCGAGTCGAAGTCTTTGCTCCATCATTTTTATTGCGTGATCAGATAAACGTAACATAATACATATCTCCTTTTCTATAAATATAGGTGACTATTTGATATCGATCCCATATTTATAATTAAGGAGGCAAAATGTGTAACATAGGCAAAAAGCACCTTCCTCTCCCATTACGCTTACGAGGTTAGCTGTCGGACTCGGGAAGTGAGAGTTTCCCTACTTAAAAAAAGATTCGCCCCAAGTAGCATAGCTACAAAATTGGTTCCCCCGCTCCAAAATTTGGACTCAGCAAAAGGTATTATAAGGTAAAAGGTAACATAAATAAAACGATTAGTCAAATTATTTTATTTTTTCTGTTTTTTTCAGTTGTGTAAGTACTATTCCATCAGGTAGTTCGGTGTATGTTACTTCAAGGAAGCCGTGTTTTTTATATAATGCGATAGCAGGGGTATTTGCTTTACCTGTTTGTACAATGTATGTCATAGAAGAAGGGAACATGTTAAATATATAAATTAGGAGTTTCGTCGCAATTCCTTTTTGAAAAAAATCGGGCGATACAACTAACCTGTGGATATCAATTAGTTTTTCTTCTTGTACAAAAGAAATAAAGCCGACAAGTTTATTTTCAGAAAAATATCCATAGAATGTTTCAACGCAACTTTGAATATCGTTTACAGTATCATATAAACGGGGTATGGCAGTACTATTTAAGTAGTCCCCTTCAACTTTATAGGCTGGAATTTGAACTTGTAAAATGGATGTTGCTACTTCAAAAGAAGTGGAATTTAACTTAAGAATCATAGATAATGAAGCCTCCTTTGAATATGGTATATTAATATAATTGCTTTATGGGTGAGTTTGACAATATTTTTCTTTTTTGCATATAATATATGTATCTCCATATGTAAAATAGTAGTAAATATATTTCTATAGTGAAATATGATTAGCAATGATAAATACATATGTTTGTATTGAATCATACAAACTATAATAGAAATGGAGGACTAAAAATGGGATGGATTATCACATTAATAGTTGGTGCTATTATAGGTGCAATTGCTAGTTCTATAACGGGTAAAAATTTCCCAGGTGGTATGTTCGGAAATATTATCGCAGGTTTATTAGGTGCTTCGTTAGGTGGTAGATTATTTGGATCCTTTGGGCCATCATTTGGTGGGATTCATGTCGTGCCGGCATTATTAGGTGCAATCGTGTTAATTCTTATTGTATCATTTGTAGTGAAAGCTGCAAGGAAATAGAGATATAGATTATGATGAAGAGCCCTGAATAAGGGCTTTTCATCATTCGAAGAGGTGGTTTCATTGGAGAAAATAAATATAAGAAAAAGAGATAAGTTAAGAAAGTTTTTTAGAGAACAAAATTATTTGGCGGTATTGCTTGGATTTGCGTTATTGTTTATTAATATTTTATTACTAACAAAAATATCATTTGTTTTTACACCGTTTATCGTATTTTTAAAAACAATTTTCTTCCCAGTACTATTGGCAGGCGTGCTATTCTATATTTTGCATCCATTCGTTTCACTTTTAGAAAAGAAAGGTGTTTCAAGAATCGTATCGATAGCCTCAATATACTTAATAGTAATCGGATTATTTGTGTTTTTAGTTGTAACTGTTATCCCTATTATTAAAGATCAAATTGATGCATTAATTGATAACTTACCGTACTTTGGCCATGAGATTGAACAAGCAGCGCGTAGATTCGGGGAAAGTAATTTACTTGGTAAAATTCAGGAGAATTTAAATATTAATGTTGCGAATATGGTAAAAGACTATACAGTTGATTTTACAAAGTCATTATCATCAGTAACTGGGAATGTAACTGGATTCTTGAGTACTGTTACAGAGGTTGTTTTAACATTTGTAATGGTTCCATTTATATTGTTCTATCTTTTAAAAGATGGCGAACAATTGCCGAATCACTTCTTAAAATTCATTTCAGAACAAAGACAACCAGCAGCAATGAGAATACTAGATGATATGCACTATGCGATTAGCTCGTATATTAGAGGGCAAATTATCGTGAGCTTGTTTATCGGTATTATGCTATTAATCGGTTACCTTATTATCGGTATTAAATATGCGGTACTACTTGCGATTTTAGCGATGATTGTAAATATCGTTCCGTACGTAGGACCAATTATTGCTATTACACCAGCGTTAATTATCGCATTTATTGACTCGCCAGCAATGGTGTTAAAAGTAATCATTGTTATGATGGTTGTACAATTAGCAGAAGGTAAATTTATTTCTCCTCAAGTAATGGGGAAAAAGCTAGATATTCACCCAATTACAATCATATTTATCATTTTAACTGCCGGAAACTTATTCGGGATTATGGGCATTATTTTAGCCATTCCAGGATACGCGATATTAAAAGTGTTAGTTACGCACGGTTATAGATTTGTTAAGTTGAATACGTGAAAAAAGAGCTAAAACAGTGGGAACTGTTTTAGCTCTTTTTTATTAACAATTCATTTGCATATTGGCGCGCCCATTGATCCGCTTCCAATATAGCATCTAATGAAGGATCTTTTACGTTATGATGAGCTTCAATTGTTGTGTAAATTGTTTTTTCAATATCGAAAAAGGCAATTTCGTTTTTAAGAAACAGTGCATTTGCAATTTCATTTGCTGCATTTAATACAGCAGGGGTAGTACCACCGATTTTGCCACATTCATATGCGTATTGTAGACAAGGGAACTTCTCTAAATCTGGTTTTTCAAAATGTAAACTACCTAGTTCTAATAAATTTAATTTTTCATAGGAAGAAGGTAGCCGAGTAGGATAGTGAAACGCATATTGAATCGGCATTCTCATATCAGGGGCACCGAGCTGCGCCATAACTGATCCGTCAATAAACTCCACTAAAGAGTGAATGATACTTTCTTTATGAATCATAACATCAATTTTTTTATAAGGAATATCGAATAGCCATTTCGCTTCCATTACTTCAAAACCTTTATTCATTAACGTGGCAGAATCAATCGTTAGTTTTGCACCCATTAGCCAGTTGGGGTGTTTTAAAGCATCCTTCGCTTGTAATGTTTTCATTTCTTCACGTGTTTTATCACGAAAAGCACCGCCAGAAGCTGTAACAATTAACTTGTCAATTTCTTTATTATTTTCTCCGTTTAAACATTGGAAAATAGCTGAATGTTCACTATCAACTGGAATTAAACGACATCCGTTTTGTTTCGCAAGTTCAGTTACAATATGTCCAGCTGCAACTAAAGTTTCTTTATTAGCAATAGCGATATCTTTCTTCGCTTTTAATGCTTCAATTGTTGGGAGTAATCCTGAAACACCGACAACAGAACTTAATACAAGATTTGAATCAGGGTGAGTAGCTACTGCAATTAAGCCATCAGTCCCGTGTGTGATTTTTGTATTTGCTGAAATACGCGTACGAAGCGTGTCTGCTAAGTCTTTTGTCGCAACGCTTACAATACGAGGTTGAAACGTTTTGATTTGTTGCTCAAGAAGATCAATGTTATAATTTGCGGTTAAACCGACGATTTTGAAATGTTCAGGATGAGCTGAAACAACATCTAATGCAGATGTGCCGATGGATCCTGTGGAACCTAAAATGGATATATATTTTACCATGAAAAAACCTCCAAAGTTGTTTTGAATATTTCTGCAAACCTATATAAGATTAGACAATTGAAGTGGAAATTCCTGCTATATAAAACGGAAAATTTAGGTTTATTTGAAAGTTAAATGTGATAAACTGTAAAAAAAACCTAAAAGCAATGAAAGAGAAGAGTACATATTCGAAACTTTTCAGAGAGCTGATATGTGGTGAGAATCAGTAAGGGATGAATATGGAATGGGCTCTGGAGCTTCTAACTGAAATGAGTAGGTAAAGACGGTTACTTCACGTTAAGAAGTTGAAGTGAGCTATAATGATAGCTAATTAAGGTGGTATCGCGGGAGTTTCTCGTCCTTTTTAAGGATGAGAGGCTCTTTTTATTTTGAGAAAGGAGGAGTTAGTGTGAGTGAAAAAATAATGTTAACAGGAATTAAGCCGACAGGTTATCCGCATTTAGGGAATTATATTGGGGCGATAAAACCTGCATTGCAAATGTCAAAGAAGAATGAAGGAAAAGCATTGTATTTCATAGCTGATTATCATGCGTTAAATGCTGTACATAATCCAAGTCAGTTTAGTAATTATACGAAAGAGGTATCCGCTACTTGGTTATCACTCGGACTTGGTGAAGATGTTATTTTTTATCGGCAAACAGAAGTGCCGGAGATTCTAGAATTAGCTTGGATATTAGCTTGCCTAACTCCGAAAGGGCTTATGAATCGTGCCCATGCGTATAAAGCGAAGGTGGAGCAAAATAAAGAAGCAGGTTTAGAGATAGATGCGGGAGTGAATATGGGATTATATACGTACCCGATTTTAATGGCTGCTGATATATTACTATTTCAAGCGACGCATGTACCAGTAGGAAAAGACCAAATTCAGCATATTGAAATTGCTCGTGATATTGCGACGTATTTTAATCATACATTTGGTATGACATTTACGCTTCCGGAGTATGTCATACAAGAAGAAGGTGCCATTTTACCTGGTCTTGATGGAAGGAAGATGAGTAAAAGTTACGGAAATGTAATCCCATTATTTGCAGATCAAGAAAAACTACGAAAATTAATATTTAAAATCAAAACAGATTCTTCACTTCCGAATGAACCGAAAGAACTAGAAACATTATTTATGACATATAAAGAATTTGCGATGGAAGATGAAATACAGTCGATGCGCGAAAAGTATGAAACTGGAATCGGATGGGGCGATGTGAAAAAAGAGTTGTTTCGCGTTGTAGACCGCGAATTAGCCGGACCTCGTGAGAAATACGCTATGTATATGAATGAGCCAAATTTATTATACGAAGCGTTAGAAAAAGGGGCCGAGCGGGCAAGAGGAATTGCGAAGGTAAATTTAGCGGAAATTAAAAAACGGATTGGATTTGAGCGTTCCCTTGTTTTTTTATAAAAAAATCGAACGAAATTTAAATTTGTTACCAATATAGAGTGAGGGAGGGATAGAAATGGTTACAATTCTCGAATTAAAAATGTTACTAGTTCAAATAGGAACAGAAATTGTACCACCTAGTAATTTGAAAGAAAAAATTTTAATTCAGGTTAATTTGGTGAAGGGAATAAAACTTAATAATGTTGAGGTGTATAATGATGAGTGAAGTTGTGTTAGCAGTTCAAGATTTAAGTAAAACATATGAGAGTGTAGATACAAATGTTAGGGCGTTACAAAATGTATCTTTGGAGTTAAATAAAGGAGAACTCCTTGCCATAATGGGGACGAGTGGATCTGGGAAGAGTACATTACTTAACATACTTGGTGCTTTAGACAAGCCTGATGAGGGAGTTGTATATGTAAATGGTGAAGTGCCTAACAATATGTTTGTTGAACCATATGCGACGGAATACAGGCGGGATAACATAGGATTTATTTTTCAGTCATTCCATTTATTAAAGGATTTATCTGTAGAAGAAAATATTGCATTACCCCTCATATTATCAGCTGATTCAGAAGCGGAGATACGAGAAAAAACAAATAAAATATTAGATGTTCTTGGTTTAGTAAATTGGAGAAATCATCGACCAGTTCAGCTTTCTGGGGGACAACAACAACGTGTTGCAATTGGTAGGGCGTTAATAACATCTCCTCCAATTGTTCTTGCAGATGAACCTACTGGAAATTTAGATTTCAATACGTCTAATGATATTTTACGAGTACTAGTCGATATGAAACAAAGATTCAATCAAAGTATGATTCTTGTTACTCATGATCCTCACATTGCTACGTATGCAGATCGGGTTCTCTTCTTTCATGATGGAGAAAATGTTGATGATTATACGTGTACTCATGGAGTAAATGATATGAATATCATTTTAGATAAATTTAAAAAATTACTGGAGAAATCAAAATGATAAAATCAGTACGAGGATTAAGTTTACGCTTTTTTAAGACGAATAAATTCACTGCTATTTCCTCTATAGTTAGCGTTATGTTGGCTGTTTCTCTAATTATTACGATGGTTGTATTTTCGAGTCATGCGAAACAGTCTGTTATAAATGAAGTGAAAAATGTATATGGAGATATGGATTTATCAGTTGGATATAACCCTGATCAAAATAAGTTGATGGATAAATCTTTACTACAAAATATTAAAGAACAAAAAAATATTGAATACATATCAAAAGTATTAGTAAATCATTTGCAAGTGAATAAATTGAATACCGCTATTTATACAGTAGGTGTTCAAAATGATTCGTTATCGAAAAGTCGATATCACTTTTCTAAAAATCTATCAAATGAAGAAGTAACATTAAATCATGGATTAGCAGAAACTCTACAAGTAAACGTTGGGGAAAAGATTGAAATAGAAAATAAATCCTATGTAGTAAAAGAAGTGTTATCTGATATAGAAGCTGGAGGTTCAGCTCCAGATATACTCGTTTTATCGAAAGGTGCGGTGAAACAGCACGTATATGAAAAAACGGGTAAACACAATGAAGCTACTTATGTGTTGATAAAAGTAAAAGCGAATGCGGATGTACTAGCTTTGTCTAATCAAATTCATAAAATAGACAAAGAATTAAGAATCGATATTGCGGAGGAAGACGAGTTTTTAAAAAGTAACTTAGCTTCATTACATATTTTTATAGTTATTTTATCTGTATTAATACTTATTATTACTTCATTATTATTAATGTCTAATTTTGAAGTGTTTTTATATAAATATAAAAGTCAATTTGCGATTATGCGATCAATGGGAGCAACAACGAAACAAATGTTTACAGTTATATTCATTCAATGTAGTGTAATTAATTTCTTTGGTGGAATATTTGGTTTGTTACTAGCTGTAATAAGTAACCGTTTTTTACAAAGTTGGCTAGAGCATTTATTTGCTTTTCAAATTAATTCGATGAGTTTCGACTATAAACTAGCAATTGTAACTGTGATTTGTAGTATCTTTTTTATTGAACTGTTTATGTTATATCCGTCATATAGAAGTTCGAAAATATTGCCAGTAAAGCTTATGCGCGAAAATGAAGAATCTGATTTTTCTAATAATAAAACACGCAGTATTATGGGGAAATTCCTTTTAATTAGTAGCATAGTTTTAACTGCTTTAGGTGGATTTGTAGCAAATACTGGAGATACGCAGGCGATAGTGATATTAATAGGATCTATATTTCTTGTTTTAGGAGTGTATGTTTTATTTCCTATTTATCTTTCTTGGATATTAAAATTATGTCTACCTATGATGAAAAAAATATTTGGAAGGAATACATTTGTTGCTATTAAAAATTTAATTCCACAAGTGAGAAAAAATACATTTGTTATCTTAATGATAAGTACAATGATGGTGATAGTTGTCTTCGGCTCCACTATATTTAAAACGATGCAAAAAAATAATGAAAGATATTTAAAACGAGAATTTCCAACACATATTGTTGTGGAAAATCGTTTGACTAATGATTCAACCATTACCTTACCTCATATACAAAACATATTTAAAGAAATAAGTAGTGTAAAAGGAGCTAGTACAATTAGTACGAACTCACTGACAGAATTAAAACAAGGTGAAAATTATATTACTTTTGACTATAATTTAGGTGATTTAAAGGAAATGGAAAAGCAAGGATTACTGTCAGAAGTACCTGCAAATTTGGAGAATAGTATAATTGTTACAAAAGAGTTAGCGGAGCGGTATAAACTTCATGTAGGTGATATCGTTCAATTGGGTCTATTTTCAGAACAGGAACAAAAAGTTAGACCGACTAGTAAGGTAGAAATCGGATTAATTGTTAACGAGCTACCGAACTCTCCTTCAGTACTTATGGATTGGAGTAATGTAACATATAAACAAGATTATACAGTTTTTGAGCGGGCATTTATTAGTTCAAATAACGAGAGAGAGACGTTGGAGCAATTAAAGAAAGTGAAAGGTCAATATCCACAATTAAAAATAAATAGTTATACTCAATCGTTAAAACAATCTAATTTAATGTTTCAGCAAAGGTGGTCCATTTTCATCGTTGTTATTGTAGTAATTTTGTTTAGTGTAACATTAGGGGTATGTAATACACTTATAAATAATATTCAATCTAAAAGAAAAGAGTATGCTATTTTACGAGCAATAACAGTTAAGAAAAAAGGGATTGTACAAATTATTTTGACGCAAGTTAATTTATATGTACTTATTGGAATCGTACTAGGGGCTGTTATAGGAGCATTATTAACCTATATGGTAAGTATAATAGATCGTACACCTGTATTTTTTGATTTCAAACTTATCGTAACGGTAATAGCGGGGATGTTCGGAATAGTCCTTATTATTTTTATACCTTTTGCTAATAGAATAGGGAAAAGGGACATTGTAGAAGAGTTAAATAAGGATAATAAATAAAAGAGGTTAACCCAAGTTGCTATTCAGCTACTTTTGGGTCAATCTCTTTTTATTAACAATTGATTTGAATATTGGTGTGCTCATTAATAAATGTATAGTATAGCCCCTAAAGGAGAGGATTTCATATGATGATGAGTCTCAATGGTTTTAATGAAAAACAATGGATCAATCATTATATTAGTTAAATGCCACCAAGTAATATCATTAGGTGAAGTAAGAATTCACATTTCCTTTCAAAACTTATTAGTTGCACATATTAAAAAATATGCTAATATAGGGATACTTATTAAACTTGTTTAATAAGTATAATTAAAGTCACTTATTAAAGAAGTTTAATAAGTGGATCTCATTCAATAAAAAAGGAGATGAATGTATGAAAACGGAGAAAGAAAAGATGGTGGCAGGAGAAATGTATATGCCAGATGATGAAGAGTTAGTAGCTGATAGAACTGAAGCAAAACGTTTAACACGCCTTTATAATGAGGCGATGGAGATAGGAGATGAAAAACGTTTTACGTTATTAAATCAGCTTTTAGGTTCTTCAGCTGATGGGAAAGCCCAAATTAATCCTGATTTTCGTTGTGATTATGGCTACAATATCCATGTTGGAAAGAGCTTTTTCGCAAATTTTAATTGTGTGATTTTGGACGTTTGTGAAGTGCGAATCGGTGATAATTGTATGTTTGCACCAGGTGTTCACATTTATACTGCTACGCATCCGTTGCATCCGGTAGAGCGGAACTCTGGTAAAGAATATGGAAAGCCAGTAAAGGTAGGTAACAATGTTTGGGTTGGCGGGGGAGCTATTATTAACCCTGGTATTTCAATTGGAGACAACGCTGTAATTGCTTCAGGGGCAGTTGTGACAAAAGATGTACCTCATAATGTAGTAGTTGGTGGTAATCCAGCTAAAGTTATTAAAACGATAGAAGAATAAAGGGCGTTTTCAACAGTTCGTAAATTATCGTATAGACAATGTGAAAGGTGTTTCATATGGAGAAATATAGTGCGGACAATCATAAAAAGAGATTACTTGCCTCTCGAAATGCTCTTTTTCTCTTATTTGCTTTGCCAGGTGTGGCATTTGCTACATGGATTTCAAGAACAGCAACTACTCGAGATATGTTAGCAGTGTCAAATGCAGAAATGGGCTGGATTTTGTTCGGACTATCTGTTGGTTCAATAATTGGTTTACTGAGTGCAAGCCGCTTCATTGACTGTAAGGGAGCTAGAGACGTTATTATAGGCAGCATGTTTTTTATGATTGTTGGATTGATTTGTTTAGGTATAAATATTTATTTTGTTTCTAGTATGGGGGCTTTTAGTAGCTTACTAGTATTTGGAGTAGGCTACGGATTGGCGGAAGTCGCATTGAATGTAGAAGGTTCTTCCATTGAGCAGAAATTAGGAACAACTCTTCTTCCAAAATTTCATGGCTTTTTTAGTGTAGGAACTTTAGTAGGCGCGCTCAGTGGTTCTGTCGCAGCGTCGCTTCACATCCCGATTCTGTATCAGTTTCTTGTGATTTCGGTCATGTTTCTATTACTTGTATGTATGGTGTATCGTTTTCTTCCGCATGGAACAGGAAAGAAGGAGAAATCGCGGAACAAAAGGAGAGAGAAGCGTACTTCCTTACGTATGGAAAAAAAGGTGCTTTTAATTGGTCTTTTTGTGCTTGGAATGGCATTTGCAGAAGGTAGTGCAAATGATTGGCTACCTATCGTGATGGTAGATGGACATGAGCAAAGTATAGTGGCAGGTTCTATTATGTACGCAATTTTTGTATTAGCAATGACGTTAACTCGTATGTGTAGCAGCTATTTCCTTGATCGATTCGGTCGTGTCGCTGTCGTACGTGCCACTATTATGATGGCGATTCTAGGAATTTCAATCGTAATATTTGGGAGTAATTCGTATTTTCTAGCATTTGGCGTAGTACTGTGGGGGATTGGTGCAGCGCTAGGGTTCCCAATTGGTCTGTCAGCTGCTGGAGATGACCGTGAAAATGCGACTTCTAATGTTGCTGCAGTTTCTATCATTGGTTATACAGCCTTTTTAGTCGGACCACCATTTTTAGGGATACTTGGGGAAGCATTCGGAATACGTAATGCCTTGCTAGCTGTTTTATTATTTGTTCTTTTGTCTGGAATTGTATCGTCTATTACAAGAGAGAATACATCGAGCTAAATAAGGGTTGCATGCAGCGGAAATATATCATCTCTATTGCTTTAGAAAATGATGTATGATATATTGTCAACGCAACTTATTAAAAGTGTTTAATAAGTATGTTGATTAAGGTGGTGAGCGATTTGAGTGAACAATTTGTTACTCAAAAATCAATTAAAGAGACGATCCTTCGCGGCATTCGTACGGCTCTTCTAGAGCAAGGAAGTGCGACGAAAGTTGAACTTAGTAATACATTAGAAATTAGTTTTCCAACGATAAGTAAATTTATAGAAAATATGAAACAAGATGGTGAAGTCACTTTAGTCGGTTTAGATGATTCAAGTGGCGGAAGAAGAGCGAAACGATATGCGTATAATCCAGAATATATGTTAGGATTAGCGATATTTTTAGAAAAAAATGAGACGAATTATACAATTTTTAACTGTTTAGGGGAAGTAAAAGAACAAGGGAGTACTTCAAGTGCATTAATTGATGCGGGACTAAGCGTATTAACAGAACATATAGAAAGTCTTATAGCTATGTTTCCAAAAATAAGTTCTATATCAATTGGTGTCCCTGGTGCGGTCGATAATGGGCGTATTTTCTATATTCCTGGATATGAAAAGTTTCAAAATTTTAATTTGAAAAGTCACTTTGAGGAACTGTTTTCTATACCAGTAGTAATAGAAAACGATATGAATGCTGCAGTGCTCGGGTATCATAAAAACACGAGGAATAATGACAATTCCTCTCTTGTATATTTGTATTCAGGTCAAAATGGCCCAGGTGCGGGGATTATGGTAAATGGAGATGTCGTACGCGGAAGTACATTTTTCTCAGGAGAGATATCTTTCGTTCCGCAGTATGATAATAAAAATTTCTTACAAGCTTTGAGAAGTGGGGATTCGCATAATTCAGAGGAATATAATATAGATGCTATTACTCGTTTAATAGCTACATGTATAGCTATTATTAACCCTCATACGTTTATCTTCTGTGATGATGAAGTGAATCAATTTGTAATAGATCAAATTGTAAAAAGTTGTCCGCAGTACATTCCGGCGGAACATATTCCGAAAATAACAGTGAGTAATTGGAAAGAAGATTATTTATATGGATTAAAAAGTCTTGGACTTGATCTTATGATTACTAGAACGAATAAAGAAAATTAAATGTGCTGGCAATGAAGCATCCAATTGTCAATTGAATAGCATAAAAGAAAAGGTGTCGATTATGAAAATTGAACATGTAGCAATTTGGGTGAATGATTTAGAAGGAATGTGTGATTTCTATAAACAGTACTTCGGTGGTGAAGAAAATAGCTTATATCACAATCCGAAAAAGCAGTTTGAATCTTATTTCATAACTTTTGAAGGTGGTGCGCGTCTAGAACTTATGAGACAAGTAGGGATAGACGATAAAATAAAAACACAAACAGTAGGATATGCGCATATTGCTTTTTCTGTAGGTAATAAAGAAAAGGTGAACGAATTAACTCATACATTAAGAGAAGCAGGGTACCCTGTGTTAAACGGCCCACGAACTACAGGGGATGGTTACTATGAAAGTGTAGTAAGTGATCCTGAAGGGAATCAGATTGAGATAACAATCTAACATTATATTTACTAATAAAAAATAAAATTTTGTTGTTCCCCCAAATGTTTACGAGAAACCTATTATTTCTGCAGAAAGGGGGACATAACATTGAGTGAAATCATTTTTATTTTCTGTATATATCCATTGCTTATTTGTATTTTTTCAATAGCTGTGACATATAAAGTAGGTACATTTTACGCGATGCCAATTGTAACATTTCTTATTTTTCTTATGTTAAGTGTTACAGTGCACGATCCAGCATTTTTCTTTTGGGTTGGCATGTATACTATTCTTTCATTTATTGTTTCTTATATAACTATCCTTTTTATAAAGGGATATAAAGTTGTAGAAAGAGAGCGTTAATATCATTTTGAGGAAATAGGGATTTACGGTGAACGATAACAACCTCATTTCACGTTGTAATGACGGGAAATGAGGTTGTTTTATTTATATTTTTAATTAGAGTGATGAAAATCGCGAAGAATCCCCTCAATGACTGGATGAAGAGTACTAGGTAACTCATCAAACGGAAAGAAACGTAATTCTTTTGACTCAGTTTTATCACATATAAGCTCCCCGTGAAATTCGCGGCAAATATAAACAACGAGTACACCATGTACTTGATCGCCGTTTGGATAGATTTCAAAGAAATCTGGCCCTGAGTATGTACGGAATAGTTCTGGATTTTTAATAATAAGTCCAGTTTCTTCAAATACTTCTCGTTTTAAAGCACCTTCTAACGTTTCGTTATATTCTAAGGCACCCCCAATAATGCCCCATCGGTTAAAATCTGTCCGAAGCTGCAGTAATACTTCATCTTTTTCATTTAATATAATGGCATGTGATCCTATTAAAATAAGTGGATGATTTCCTACTAGATTTCTCATGTCTTCAATGTAGCCCATATTTTTGCTCCTTGTATTTAATAATAGTTAGGGAGTTCTTTTAACATTCTTTCTGTTTTACGCGCTGTAAAAGCTAAGTTATGGTCATCTTTCGTTCTGAAAAATAATGTGCGTAAAAAGGTTTTAATGTTGGCGCATAAAATACAATACTCATTAAGTGAAAGGCGTTTTCTAATTTGAGGAAGCCTTTTTATTTTTTTATGAATAATAGAAATTAACTCGTTTTGAGGAAAATCATGATACAGCATTGCTAGTAATGGAGTAACAATGCGTTCATCTTCATTATTATGAAAAAGGTCAGATGGAATAAAAATTTTATTTAATAAACAATGAATTAATTCTTCGTACCATTCAAAGGTCGTATACGTATTATGAACAATTTCGGTGAAAGCATCAGATACGTGAGCAAGACAATGAGCCCATCCTTTGTTTTCAATATAGCCTCGAAAATCCGTTTCTAAGTTTGTATATGTAATGAGTTTATTTTTTATTTCTTCGATATCCTCCTCTGTACAAAAGTAGTGCGAATTAGCGAATTGGAGTATTAACGCAATTAACGAAACAGTGTAAGAACGTGTGAAAACCCCATCTGTATGTGGGGAGTAAATGTCACAATATAAATACTCATCACTTAAACAAGTTTGCAGAAGTAATTTCAGCTGATCGTCCATAAGGAATTCATGATGAATGAAATGCGCAAAACATTTATATATAAGTTGGTAACGAACGTAGCTATCAGTCGTTCCGATATACTGAAGCATGTTCAAAGTTAACTCATTTACATCTATATGTTGCAGTTGCGTATAGTCATTTTGTTGTATAAGCTCTAACTGTTGTTGCAATGCTGTAATATCCAATGGAGAACCTCCTCCGCACTTTAAAGATGCGATCTTTTCTAGTATTCTATATATTCAAGGACAATCCTGCTCATGCAAGGAGAACGATTAGAAATTCGAGTATGATATAGATGAGGGAAGAATATGACGACGATAGAACAGTTAGAAAAACATTTTAAAATAAGAAGAAGTGCTTCTTCTATTATGATAAAAGAAAATAATGCAGAGATTTTTACAGAAGAGCAATTAGAGGGAATGATGCAGTATTGCGTTACTGAGGCTGAAAAAGAGGGAATAGAAAACTTACATTTTGAAACTTCTTCAAAAAGCCCAAATTATGATGTGTATAAAAAATGTTTCGACACGTATTCATTTGAATATATTACTGAAAACATGATTGTATTTAAAGATATATATGAAGTAGAAGATGTAGAAAGTGAAATTGATTTTAAGCTTATTGAAGAAGTTGGAGAAGAGGCTTTTTATTCACTGTGGAATGAAGCGACGGGAGAACCAGTCGCTCATGATCAATTTGTGCATATGATGCTACAAGAAATTGGTGAGCAATGGAAAGAACATTGTTTAACAGCAAGTGTCGATGAAGAGCCGATAGGAATTGTAATTCCGCATATTGAAAGAGGTACGTTAGAAGAAGGGAAACTTATGTACTTCGCAGTTACTCCAAATATGCGTAATAAGGGATATGAAGCTGCACTATTTGCAGGTGCGATGTTTGTCTTAAAGGAAATAGGTGCATCTTATTATATTGGTGAGACAAATGTACAAAATGAGTGGATGAAGGATGTTTTTGAAAAGAACGGATGTCAGCTGCTGAGTTGTACTGAGCGGTATGTGAGGGTGTTTTAGGAGGATGAATGGTCTATATTCTCGAACTCGTATAGCGGGAGGGGACTATTTATTCGCACCCTGATCGCGGGACAGTTGTATATAAAGATTTAGGTGATGAACAAATTGCATATGTCTTTCGAGGGAATCCGTGTACAACTTATGAACAAGTAAAAGAACTTTTTGCCTCTTTGTAAGATAAAAAGAAAAATGAGAACGACAAAATAGATATTCCTATAATACAATAAAGAAAGATTCGATTATATGAGAAAGCGTTGGTGAAAGAATGGAGCAGCAAAGAAATTGGCTACAAGCAACTGTAGAAAGAATTGAAGATAATACGTTACAAATAAAGTGGGAAAATAATATAGAAGAAGTTCGTATTTATTGGAGTACTTCACCAGATCATATTGAAGAAAATGGAGAACTACTTGCAACGGTAAATGGAGAATTATCATATACAATTGAAAACCCGAGTGAAAATGAACGTCCATATTTTAGATTAGTAGGAAGTAATGGACAAGCAGTAACAGTAGCCGAGCGTAGATTGCCATTACAAGGTGCGTTTAACTTCCGTGATATGGGAGGATATGAAACGACTGAAGGCCGTAAAGTAAAATGGGGCAAATTATACCGCTCTGAAGAATTAGCAGGGCTAACTGAATGGGATATTGCCTATTTACAAAAGTCTGGCTTAAAGTTAATTTGCGATTACCGTACAGACTTTGAAGTGAAGCATAAGCCGAATCCAGAGATTACGGGTGCTCGTCAAGTGTGCTTACCAGTTATGCAAGACTTAGCGAAAGACTTAAATATAAATGAGTTTTTCCAAGTTGGTGACCTTTCTATGTTAGGAAAACCAGGTGAATATCTTGTGAAAATGAATCAAGGTTTCGTAAGTGGTAACGAGGCATTCGTGAGCTTCTTAAACTTAGCGCAAAACCCGGAAAACTTACCGTTAGTAAACCACTGTACAGCTGGAAAAGATCGTACTGGATTTGGTTCAGCATTATTACTACTTTTACTAGGTGTACCAGAAAAAACAGTAATGGAAGACTACTTACTAAGTAACGGATTTCGTGAAAAGCTAAATGAAAAAATGGTGGCCTTTTTAGGTGCGAAATTACAAAACGATGAGAGCAGAGCGATATTAGGTGCAATGTTTGAAGCACGTGCTGAATACTTGCAAGCTGCGATTGGTGAAATTCAAAAGCAATACGGATCAGTTGAAGCATACGCTGAAAGGGCTCTTGGCTTTACGAAAGAGTCGTTAGAGGAAATGAAAGAGTTATTGCTGGAAGATAAGTAAGAAGAAGGGAGGCTGGTTTTAATTAGCCTCCTTTTCTTATTGTTGTTATAATTAAGCTATGAGAATATAGGAGTTGAGGAAAACATCATGAAATACAAAGTTATATTATTCGACGTAGATGATACATTATTAGATTTCCCTGAAACGGAAAGACACGCATTACATAATGCGTTTGTACAGTTTGGTATGCCTACAGGGTATAATGATTATCTTGCAAGTTATAAAGAGATTAGTAATGGATTATGGAGAGATTTAGAAAATAAAATGATTACGCTAAGTGAATTAGCAGTAGATCGATTTAGACAATTATTTGCACTTCATAATATAAACGTAGATGCGCAGCAATTTAGTGATGTATATCTTGAAAACTTAGGGAAAGAAGTACACCTTATAGAAGGCGCAGTACAATTATGTGAAAATCTACAAGATTGCAAGTTAGGTATTATTACGAATGGATATACGAAGGTGCAACAATCAAGAATCGGAAATTCGCCTTTATGTAATTTCTTTGATCACATTATTATTTCTGAAGAAGTTGGTCATCAAAAACCAGCGCGTGAGATTTTTGATTATGCATTTGAGAAATTTGGAATTACGGATAAATCAAGTGTACTAATGGTCGGAGATTCGCTAACTTCTGATATGAAAGGCGGAGAAGACTTCGGCATTGATACGTGTTGGTATAATCCAAGTTTGAAAGAAAATAGGGCAGAAGTTAAGCCGACTTATGAAGTGGAGAGTCTGCTACAAATTTTAGAAATTTTGGGAGTGGCGGAAGAAAAGGTAGCTTCATTTTAATTGTGCTGATATTTGTCGGCAAATCGATGATATATTGTAAGTTGCGATAGATATATTTGAAAAATCGCTCATATAAGTTCATATACTAAGATATAGAACAAAAAATAACGCTACTATACAAGGTCATTCACGTGTTATAATGCGTGAATTAAATATACGTATATAAATAGTTTCTCAGAGTGATGCGATGTCATGTATGATTAGTGTAACAACTAGAGGTGAATGAAGGATGTTAACGTTTTTATTTGAGTTAGACAAGAATCTCCCGCAGAAGGATGAGCCACGGTATGTTGCTTATACAAATGGTTTTATCGAAGGGGATTTAACAATTTGTATGGGTGACAGAGTATTTTTTCAAAAATCATGTATGAAGGTTGCAGAGCTGGGCATTTATTTAGGTCAGTGGATGGAACAAGTTCAACACGGGCAAAACGTGCCTATGAAATATGAAACGGCTGACCGTGAAGAGGTCATTCTTGGCTTATTCTATGAAGAGGATCATAACCAATGGAATGTTTCTTCCAGCTGGCAAGAATTTGAACTTCAAGAGCGTATCTCTACTGAAACATTAGTAGAGAGCGTTCAATGCTATTTATATGAGCTAAATAAGGAACTGCGTGCGATAGAATATCCTGTGACGTTTGATCAGTACTTAAGAGGAGAGCGAATGATGCAGCTTTCTTACAAACGACCGTGTGATAGCAAAGCAGATACGACGCCGATAGAGGTTTATAATGGAAGCGAGCAAGTAGGCGTAGTAAGGGGCTATTATAAAAATACGCTGATGAGAGTGCTGGATTTTATTCCGAAAATTGGTAGTAATATCATTTATGAAATAAAGGATATTAAGAACAATATTCGCGTCATTGCAAAGGATGTAAGTAGGCAGCGCCAAAGAAAGATTTTAGTAACGTACATCGATAATAATGATGCAGAGCATAAAATACTTGTATGTGACGGAAAGTTATTGGATGCAAATTTTATATTTACCTTTACATATAAGGCAGAAGAATATGTTGTT
This sequence comes from Noccaea bulbosa, assembly GCA_900406535.1. Taxonomy (NCBI): domain Eukaryota; kingdom Viridiplantae; phylum Streptophyta; class Magnoliopsida; order Brassicales; family Brassicaceae; genus Noccaea; species Noccaea bulbosa. Next base: position 316,020 of record OVBJ01000002.1, read on the forward strand.
CATAAAACTTCATTTGGAATGGGAAAATTATTACGAAAAGGCTATTTAATCGCAGATTGGAATATTCGTCTTGAGGAAGATATGTATTACATCGAGATGAATGCATATGATGGAGATTACATGGAGGATCAATACTTACTATTAGGCGTATTTCATGCGGTTTTATATGGATAATCGATGAGAAATACCGTCATTCTTCTTGGAAAGAATGACGGTATTTTTTATTTATCCTCAAAAATAAAAATCTCATCAATCGTACTATGAAGTGCCTTCGCTATATCGTGAGCGAGTTGCAATGAAGGATTATACTTACCTTTTTCAAGGTGGCTAATTGTTTCACGGCGTACACCAACTTGCTTCGCTAAATCTTCTTGTGTCATGTTCAATTTTGCGCGGTATTCTTTTATCTTCGTTACGAACGCCATGGTGCATCTTCCATTTCATCAACAGGTTTATCATAAAAGAACATAGAAAAACCGAACGTAATAATGAGTGTGCCGAAAATAAGAGCGATATCAATTTCTTGTAGCGCCGGGTTTGGAAATAACATTTCAATAAATATAATGATAGCGGTAGTTAGTAATGTAACGATAAATGCATTGCGACACGATTTATTGACAATTTGTTCAAACAGTTCATCGTGTTGAACTGTTCTATACGATGTGAAAAAGGAGAAGAAACAGAACATAGTAAACAATCCTTTTTCATAAAAAAATCCGAGGAAACCGAAGAAACCGAGAAATCCTAAATATTTTATCCAAGTTGTTTTCATGATAGGTCCTCCTTACGTTGTTAGAAATAAGTCACGTTATGTTACAAATATATCACAATTGGATAGGAATGGTAATAATAGTTTTCCAGTTTGCTTCATAATAATAGTAAAAAGAGGAAATATGCTGCGAAATAAAGAGGATAATATTGTAAAATGGTTGTAAGGAGGGGGAGGAAGAAATGCTAACTTGGATCATGATCGTTGTATTACTTGTAGTGATTACTGTCATTGCGACGGTGTTAATTGGGCGGAATGGTGATGCAAATTATAGCAAAGCGACAAAGGGGAATATTAAACGATTAACAATGATTTATATTATACTAGCTGTCGTTTTAGTTGTTGGATTAGGGGTGTATATTTATTTTAAAGGTTAAATAAACTGAAAAATGTAAAAATCTTAAAATAGAAGTATGCTATAATATCAATATAGTTATTTGGTAATTAAGGAAAGGATTGGATGGAATGATTGAAATTACGAATGTGTCAAAAAGTTATAATGGGTCTACCTATGCAGTAAAAGATTTAAGTTTATCTGTACCTAGCGGCGAAATCTTTGGATTTTTAGGACCGAATGGTGCGGGTAAATCCACGACAATTAAGATGATTACTGGCATTCACGGGGTGGACAAAGGGACGATTACGATTAACGGAAAAAATATTATGGAAGAGCCGATGGAAGCGAAGAAGACGTTTGGTTATGTGCCGGATAGCCCAGATATGTTTTTACGTTTAAAAGGAATTGAATATTTAAACTTTATGGCTGATATGTATGAAGTGCCGAAAGAAGTAAGACAAGAACGAATAGAGTCTTTAGCGAAGAAGTTTGATCTTTATAATGCATTATCTGATCAAATTCAAAGTTATTCGCACGGTATGAGACAAAAAATCGTTATTATTGGTGTGCTCGTGCATGAACCAGATGTATGGATTTTAGATGAACCGTTAACAGGGCTTGATCCGAAATCTGCATATATTTTAAAAGAAATGATGAGAGAACATGCGGATAAAGGAAAGATTGTATTTTTCTCTACACACGTATTAGAAGTAGCGGAAAAAATATGTGACCGGGTTGCTATTATTAATAAGGGGAATTTGCAGTTTAAAGGAAATTTAGATGAAATGAGAGATCATTTTAAATCCAATGAATCACTTGAAAAAATGTTCTTGGAGATGACGGGCAATGAGTAAAATTTGGACGTTAACGAAGGTACTATTAAAGTTAAATTACGCAGATTTTATAGCAGATAAGAAGAAGCGATGGGCGTATTTATTTTCATTTGCAGCTATTTTATTTGTTGGATTTTTAATATTTGGTTCGATGACGCACGGAATGTATGAAGGTCTGAAACAATTAGGGCAAGGGCCGGGAATGATTATTGCAATGGGACTTGCGATTGCGAGTATATGGGTATTTTTAATGAGTATAACGAACATTTTAACTGTATTTTACTACAGCAATGATATTGAAATGTTACTGCCGTTACCATTAAAACCAGCGCAAATTATTTCGGCAAAATTTTTAACGGTATTAATTACACAATACGTAATGAGTTCATTCATTTTATTACCAATCTTCATTACGTACGGTTTAAAAAGTGGCGCATTTATTACATATTACATATATATGATTTTTATTTACTTACTCTTCCCAATCGTGCCGTTAGTATTAGCTTCGTTACTGATGACAATTATTATGAGGTATACAAATATAGCGAAAAATAAAGATCGAGGAAATATATTTATTGGAATCGTAAGTATATTATTTATTGTAGGAATTAACGTATTTATGCAGTGGAGAAATAAAAGTGCGTTTTCTGGAGATGGGGCTGCGGAATACCTTGTAAATAATCAATCTTCTCTTTTAGTACAAATGACAAATTATTTTCCAACTACATATTTTGGAGCAGTGGCATTAGTAGAAAATGCAAATTGGAAGGGACCTTTATATGTAATAATCTTTGCAGTTATTTCATTTGTCTTCTTTGTGTTGTTTTATTACATAGCAGAGCGTACATATTTAAAAGGGGTTATTGGACTTTCAACGAGTACAGCAAAGAAACAAGTTATTTCGGCGGAAGGTTTACAGAAATCAACAGTACAAAGTTCGCATTTAAAAGCGTATGTGAAAAAAGAATTTAAAACGTTATTCCGTACACCACAATTTTTCTTAAATTGCATTGTACAAACTTTCGTTATGCCAATTATGTTGTTCTTTATTTTATTTGTGCAAGATGGAAATTTAAAGTTTATTACAGAGTATATTAACAATCCAAAGACAACAGGATTTGCAATTGGTGTTGGTCTTTGTGCATCGTTATTTTTAATGGGTAGTAACGTCATTGCAACAACGTCATTTTCGCGAGATGGAAGCTCTTGGTTTGTGAATCGTTATTTACCAGTAAAGGCTTCGGATATCTTTTTTGCGAAAGCAATCACTGCTTGGTTAATTAATGTGATCATTTTAGCAGTATTCGGTATTACGATGGCAGTTGTAGCTGGGATTTCTCCAGTCTTTATGATACTGTGGTTTTTACTAAGTGCGAACGGGTTGTTATTAATTAATTTAATCGGAACACGCTGGGACGCGCAAACTGCAGATATTCATTGGGATACAGAGCAGAAATTATTTAAGAGCCGATATACCACTTTGTGGAATTTTTTAGCTAATATTTTAATAGCTTTAATTATTGTGGGGGGAGTAAGTGTATTATACTTCTTCCTTCATGTCGGACTGTGGGTTATGTTTATCGTTTTATTTGTAATGTTTACGATTGTAAATTATATCTTTATTAAAATGTTAAAATTAGGTGCTGAACGTATACTGTCAAATATTCAATAAGAAGATAGATCCTCTGTATTCATGCAGGGGATCTGTGTATAGATGGAGGAGAAAAAGGTGAAGAAAATAGCAATTGTAACAGGGGCAACTCGTCTGAATGGAATTGGTGCAGCTGTATGCAAGGTGCTTGCTCAAAAGGGGATAGACATTTTTTTCACGTACTGGCCAAAGTATGATAAAGCGATGCCATGGGGAATGAGTGATCAAGAACCCTTTTTGCTGAAAAAGGAAATTGAAAGTTACGATGTTCGATGTGAAATGGCAGAAATCAATTTATCGCAGTCTTATTCGCCAAATCGTTTGTTTTATATGGTATCAGAACGGTTAGGTGATCCATCTATTCTAGTTAATAATGCAGTATATTCTACTCATACGAGAATTGAGGAATTAGATGTAGAGCAGTTGGATAAACATTATACAGTTAATATTCGGGCTACTATGCTATTAAGTTCATTGTTTATAAAACATTATTCACTTAAAACGGGCGGGAGTATTATTAATCTTACTTCAGGACAGTCAGTAGGTCCAATGCCAGATGAACTAGCATATGCAGCAACGAAAGGGGCAATTGAAGCATTTACAAAGTCAGTAGCACCAGTAGCGATGGAGAAGGGGATTACTGTTAATGCCGTTGATCCAGGACCAACAAATACAGGGTGGATTACAGAGGAATTAAAACATTATTTAGTATGGAAATTCCCGCAAGGTAGAGTTGGAGAAACAATGGATGCTGCGCGCTTAATTTCTTTTTTAGTAAGTGAAGAAGCGAAATGGGTTACTGGGCAAGTTATTCACTCGAATGGTGGTTATTCATAAAAATATTATGTTAACAAATGTTGAGAAACAAAAAACGAAAGGAAATTTTATTTTTTTGTATAAATAAAATGTCAAGAAAGATAAAAATTTGATAGAAGAGTATATCGTCATATAAAGATAGTAATTCTTAATGTGACAATATACTCTTTTTCTTTTACTTACGAGCAGAAAAATGAAGTAGAAGAAACTCGAATATTAAAATGAGTTTATCAGTTTTTGTCCGTATTATTATGAAGATTACTGTCGGAAAGATGGTAATTCGTATGAAAAGGGATTTTTTAAGGGGAAATCGAATCGTAAAGGGGAGGATAAATAAAGTAAACATAGGGGGATTTATATGAAAATGAAAAAGGTCGCTATCGCATCGATAACAATTGGTACAATGCTTACTATGGCAGCTTGTAGTCCATCAGCAGATAAAGAGGCAGAAAAGAAAGAGCAAGTAACAGCGCAAAATGAAGGAGAAGCAAAAACGACAAGTGCAGATGAAGCGTCCAAAACAACGAAAGATACTGAAAAAGAAACAAATACTTCTTCAAATGAAAAAACAGATAAAGATGCAAAAAATACGAAAGAATCATCAGGAACAGAAAGTAACGGCAAAACGTCAACTCAAAATGAGAATGTGAAAACAAAAGAAAAAGAAACGACAGGAAAAACGAATGACCAAACGACTAGCGGGAAAACAGCAGATCAAAGCACAAGTACAAGCTCAAACACAAACAATAACGAAAAGACAACGAAAGATCCGAAGAAAAGTGTTGCTGTGAAAACGAACGTTAAAGAAGTTGTGGCATTAATTGATAGCTTGGACAAGCAGTTAGCTGCTAATCCAAAATTGGAAACAGTGAATAAGCTTGGCAAACAAATTAATGAAAAGTGGGACGTGATTGAAAAAGAGCTAGAAGCATCACATCCGACGGATTCTAAAACAATCGGTCAAAGTATGTATCCGTTAATTGTAGGAGCGGAGAAAGAAAAAATCGATATTAATAAAATGAAATCATTAACGACGAAAACGAAAAAAGATTTAAATCAGTTATTGACGAAACTTTCATAGTTTCAAAAGCCTACTCGTGTGAGTAGGCCTTTTTTAGGTTGTTGTAATGTGCACAGTATAACTTATTTATTATCATTTTCAATTACGATGCGAAAGGAACTGAATGCTTGTTGACTGATATAATCTTCTTCGCTAACTTTAAAAGGAAATGGAAAAGCAACGAGTTGAAAATTACTTTCCTGATCCACTGAAGGCAATGTGAAATTAAAGATTTGTCTTGTTTCAGGTGCAACCTTAGTATAAACGACTTTTCTATTGTTAAATATTTCAACTTGTTTCCAATCTTTAAAAGCTACGATTGCGTAAGTCATTTCATCATTCGTTTCATTACCGTTTGATAGGGTTAATTGCTTGCCTTCCTTTTCAAAGAAGACAGTTTGTAAGTTCTCTTCACGGTTCGTAACAAATAATGGTTCGTAAAGACCATCTTTTAAAATAGCATCTGGATCTATAAGGGAGAGTTTTATTTTTTCGTTTTCTTTCTGAAAAGGATGCATTGAATATCGCATACTTAGAATATCTTCTAAAATTGCTGCTTTATTTAAGTTATTATCTTTTAATTTGTATTCAGGTTTTTTAATTATTAAAAAGGTTAATTCATTTCCATTAGGAGAGGTGTGTAAAGAGATTTTCGTAGTAATTGAACTGTTTGGTTTCATATCAAAAAAATAGTGTGATATTTCATTAGTAGTATCTTCTATTCTAAAAGGTTTTTGTTCGTAATCTTCTAGAACAATTAATCCATATTTTCGGTTTTCATTAATAGTATGTACGAATGATAATGTTACATTAATTTTATTATCCTCACTAGTAATTGTACTGCCATTGTTGATATGTTGGCCTTGATTATCCTTCAATCCGTAAGAAATAGTATTGGTTTGTTGCTCTCGTTTATTTTCTATGGAAAGAGGATGAGGTTGTATGATTGAAGTATTGAACAAAATATAAATTGTAAGTAATGAAATAAGTAAAACACCGCTAATAATATATATTTGTTTCATAAATAGCACCTCAATATATGTAAAGTATTAGAGAAAAAAGATATGCAAGATGCATATCTTTTTTCTCTTTCTTACCAGAAGGCTTTTGTTTCGTGATTTACATCATTATAACCACTTAATTTATAGGTATGATTACCGATAGCGTAATCATCTCCATAATAAACGCTTGTGTTGGTCGCTGTAGCATTTACAAAGGATGATTTTTTTGCACTATTACTTTTCGTATTTACTAATGAGCCATCGCCATTGAAAGTTCTTGCTTTTGCATAAACATAGTCTTCGGTCGTAGTTGATTTCGATTTCGCAACTGCATATGGGTTACCAAAAAAGGGAGTATATACGCTAATGTTAGAGTCATTCTTAGGTGCAGCTGCAACAGTCAAACTAGGAACACTAGATGTTTTTGTTGATTGAATTGTATCAAAGTCAACTAAAACGGGCTGCTTGTCTACAGTATCGACCTCTGAAGCACTTGCGTTATTAGTAAAACCAAAACCTAAAACCGCTAACCCTAAAGTTGTCACCGATAAAGATTTTTTCATATTCACTAATTTTCCCACCTTTTTAAATTTTTGAGTTCGAACTCAATTCAAACAATATATGAAAATTTCGAAACTCTCAATGGTTTATCCCATACTTAACTTTTCTTTTACTTTCGATTCAACATGTCTTCATTTGCAAAAAAGCGAATATATCTTCTAATGCTTAGCCAGCAAGGGATACAGGTTTAATTTTATGAAATTCGTGTAAATTTAAATCTATTCATGTCATTATCTCTGTTATTTTTAAGTTCATATGGGAAACTTATTAAAAAAAGGATGGTGACAAAAATGACAATCGATCGAATTTGTACAATTGGACCCGCAAGTAATAATAAAGAAACGTTAGCACAGTTAATAAAGAATGGTATGAAAATTGTTCGACTGAATTTATCGCATGGCACGCATGAAAGTCATAAAGACATCATTCGTTTAGTGAAATCATTAGATGACTCTATTAAATTTTTGGGTGATGTACAAGGTCCTAAAATAAGATTAGGTGAAGTGAAGGGAGAGCAAATTACACTTCAGGCAGGAGATTCTTTTATTTTACATACAAAACCAGTTACAGGGAGTAATACAGAAGCAAGTGTTGATTATGAAGGAATTGCGAATGATGTGAAAGTAGACAGTAGAATTTTGATTAATGATGGAGAAGTTGAATTAATTGTTGAAAAGATAAGTACGGACAAAATAGAAACAAAGGTTAAAACAGGTGGCAATATCTCATCTCATAAAGGAGTTAATTTACCAGGTGCGACTGTTCGTTTACCAGCTATTACAGAGAAAGATAAAAAAGATATTCAGTTTCTTTTAGAAGAGGATGTTGATTTTATTGCGTGTTCTTTCGTACGAAAACCTAGTCATATAAAAGAAATACGAGATTTTATACAACAGTATAAAGAAACTTCTCCAAGTTTAATCGCTAAAATAGAAACGATGGAAGCAATCGAGAATTTTCAAGATATATGTAAAGAAGTAGATGGAATTATGATTGCAAGGGGCGATTTAGGAGTAGAGTTACCATATCAATGTATTCCCCTTTTACAGAAAATGATGATTCGTGAATGTAATCGAACGAATACATATGTTATTACAGCAACACAAATGCTTCAATCTATGGTAGATCATTCTATTCCAACAAGGGCTGAGGTGACTGATGTGTTTCAAGCTGTACTGGACGGGACGAATGCAGTTATGCTTTCAGCTGAAAGTGCATCAGGAGAACATCCAATCGAAAGTGTGAGAACATTACGTCTCGTTTCAGAATTTGCGGAGCATATTAAAAAAGATGGACCTTTTGCGATGAAAGATGTACTGCAATTACTGCGTGAGTCTCTGGATGAGTAATAAATAAAAAGAGGGCGGATATGCATCCGCCCTCATGTTTTTCATTCATACTATTCTTGCTCTTGCTCATCCAAAATCTTTTCAAACGCAGCAGATACTTTATCAAACTCTTCATCATTTTCAATGTATGAAAACTCATTATCTTCTTCTACTTTTAAAAAGAAAATATCAATGTCTTCCTCAGTTTCTGTTTGGATATCTTCAACAAAGGCAACTGCAATATATTCTGCGCCTTCGACATCCATCGCTCCAAGTACTTCTACTTCTTGCTCTTCGTTATTCTCATCACTAAGAGTAAACACTTCGCCAACTTCAATATCAGACATATTCATTCTCCTCCTGTTCGACTCTAAAAAATAGAGCGCTCAAACTGTATACATACTAATATATCTTTCCATGAAAAATCAAATTCATACATAAGAAAAACGACTGATAGTTCTTTAGTATAAGTATCCAGCTATTAGGAGCATTATTTGTGTGTGCTATATTACTTAATCCATTCAACAATTGTATCCATAGTCTGTCTTGTTTTATCACGCTTTGGCTCTTCTTTACGGTAACCAAAGGCAACCATAACTGATGCTTCAAAGTTATCGCCTTGTATAATGCCTTCTTGACGAAGTAAAGAATCTACTTCCTCTTTATCAAATCCTTCTATTGGACAAGAATCAATACCGATTTGAGCTGCGCTCGTCATCATATTACCTAAAGCAATATAAGTTTGTTTAGATGCCCAATCAAATACAGCACGATCGGATTGTAATAAGTTAAAATCTGTTTCCTGGAACTTTTTGAAGAATTCATATCTAATTTTTTGAGTGTCTTCAGGCAATCCAATAATATCGTTCATCATATATTTAATATACTCTGCATCATAGTGCATATCTTTAATGTTTCTTGAAAGAACAATGACGAAGTGGCTTGCTGTTGCAAGTTGCCCACCAGCGCCCCATGAATACGGTTGTAGTTTTTCTCTTAATTCTTTATTTTGTACGACAATAAATTTCCAAGGCTCATATCCAAAAGAAGAAGGAGATAATCTGCCTGTTTCTAAAATGAATTTAAAATCCTCTTCTGAAATTTTGTGTATAGGATCGAACTCTTTACATGCATGTCTGAAATGAAAAGCCTCCATAATTTTCTCTTTTGTAATTTCTTTTGTATTTGTCATAAAAGTTCCTCTTTTCGTTAATTTATTTTGTAAGTAAATTATATTTTTAAAGTAACATAGACACAAGTACGCACATTTTTGTGTTATAGTATCAAAAAAGATACTATTGGTAAGGGAAAGGAGTTATGATGGATTGTTCGAATGAAAATAATATAAATTACCCATTTCTAAATAAATATTCTTGTCCAGTTGAAGCTATGGTTGAGGTTATTGGTGGAAAATGGAAAGGGGTTATTTTGTATCATTTATTAGATGGTACAAAGCGGTTTAATGAATTAAAAAGATTAAAACCTAATATCACACAAAGAATGTTAACACTGCAGCTGAGAGAACTTGAAGCAGACGGCATCATCCATCGTGAAGTATACCGTGAAGTTCCACCTAAAGTAGAATATTCGTTAACTGAGCTTGGTGAATCACTACGTCCAATGATTCTATTAATGATGGAATGGGCGACTCATAATATGGAGAAAGTTTTGGAAAGTAGGAATACGAAAAATAATAGTTAAGAGTTGTAAAAATAAAAGGTGTTTTCCATACGTAAAGACACCTTTTATCCCGCATTAACGGGCAGTAAGATCCCCACCTCAAAATTCAGTGGAAGCAAAGAAGTTAGGTGGGGGATGAACAAAACCCCCACTGATTAAAGTTTCACTTTATTTCTATGTTTTTACTTTTTAACTTCAACTGCTGAAATTGCAAAGTCATTCAAGTTTACAGTTTTACCATACCAATCAGAGTGTTTGAAGACGATACCTTTACCATATCCTTCAGTTGAAGTACGATCCCATAGTGTTGTCGAATAGCTAGCAGTAGGGGATGCTGTACTTACAGAAGAAATTCTATTTTGCCAATTAGGAGGCAAATTTTTAAAACCGCTACTAAGAGAAAAATACTCGCCACCTTTATTTGCATGTTCATAGAAATCTGTACTATTAGGTCCGCTCCCTCCAACACCAAGGGGATTGATTGTATTATTCAACCTTTGTTTGTCTTTTTCAATAAAAGAATCTAAACTTTCTTTGTTCGAAAATCCATAAGATAACCAGTCTCCATTTTGATTTTGTTTCGGTAGAACTACAGTTATTTTTACGTCTTCCTTAGATGGAGCACCCAATTTGTTAAACGAATCTACAGTCTTTTCATCTACAGTTACATATTCAAAAGAGCTAATCGAATAATCCTTTTCGGTACTAGCTGATACTGACCCCAGTCCTCCAGTTAACGACGAAACAGTTAATAATGCACCTGCTACCAACTTTTTCAGCATGGATTCATCTCCTTAAAACTTAGATTTTTTACATAACTAAAATGTATGTTAATTTGAATGTATTATAAATATTTAGAAATTTATAAAAAATAAACAGAATATTCTTTTATTAGTCTTGAGTAAGGAAAGTAATTAAAAATGAAAAAAAGGTTTACTTAAAAAGTAAATCCTTTTTGCCAACCTATCTCAAAACTCTATGGATTAAAGTTTCATTTTATCCATCTATGAATCATACACTTCTTTTGCATTCATAGAAACAGCATCTAATAAAAGAAAAATGGCTGCTATCATATGTAGAAGGATTTCTATATAAGGAAAGAAGGCAACTAGAGTAACGATAATACCTATATAATGAGCGTACGTATTCATGCCTGCTTTTTTAGCTAATAAAATAGTAGTGATATGTAAAGCAATCAATAGTAGTAAAGGTATCCCATCTAGGTTAACAAGACTTGGAAATATATAATAGCAAGGAAGTAATAAAAGATGATAGATCCCTGTAGGCCACTTTAGTGCTTGTATGTAAGTTTTCAAAGTAAATCCTCCTAAAATAATTAATATCTATATATTACCAAAAAAGATAGGTGATTGGATATTAAACACTTGTGGTTTTTAGTATAATATAATTATTTTATGTTAACTAATTGTTTCCTTATCTATAAAATAGAAAAACCACCCAAACGAGGGTGGTTCGTATTATAAATAACTACTTAAAGAAGAAAGGGGAACCTTCACCTCACTACCTTCCTTCATATTCCGCAGCATAACGGTTTCTGTACTAAGTTCTTCTTCACCAATAATAAGCACGTAAGGGATATTCTCTTTATTGGCATAATTAAGAGCACGTTTTAATTTGCGTCCTGCTAGTTCGAGTTCGACTTTTAAGGAAGTGGTAGAACGTAATTGCTGGGCAATTTGTAAGCATTGTAATTCTGTCCCGAGTGGGATGATAAATACATCCGCTGTAGATGATATCGTTTCTTTCTGTGAGAGTGCTGTATAAATAACGTCTAAACCGAATGAAATACCGACTGTTGGATAGATAATATTATCGCCACGGAATGCCCCAATAATATTATCGTATCGACCGCCGCTACCGATGCTAGATGTAATCGATCCATCTTTTAAAAAGATTTCATATACGGTGCCTGTGTACATTGTAAGTCCTCGCGCTAAAAACGGATTGAATATAGCATTTTCATTTATTCCAAGAGCGATTAAATATTGCTGTAATTGTTGCAATTCGTTTACTCCATCGGCAACGATTGGAGTATTGAAAGCGTCTTTAAAGTCATCAATTGAAAGCTTTAGACAAGATAATACAGTATTACATATTGTATCAGCCATTTCTTTAGAAATTCCGCGCTCTAATACATCTTTTCGTACACCATCAATCCCAATCTTTTCGATTTTGTCTAATGATAAAATGACGTCACTTGTTAATTCAGTAGGGATGTTAATGGCCTGAAGAATACCATTTAACAGTTTTCGGTTATTATATTGGATCGTTATCTCTAAGTTTAATGTTCGGAACAGCTCAAACGCCATGCTCATGAGTTCCGCTTCAGCCATGACTGATTCTACACCGACTATATCAACGTCGCATTGTATAAATTCACGAAATCTTCCTTGTTTAATTGGCCCATCTCGAAATACTTTCCCAATTTCATAACGTTTAAACGGAAGGCGGATGTTCGGATTCATTGCCACGACTTTTGCGAATGGAATAGTTAAATCGTATCGTAAGGCAAGGTCACGTTTTCCTTGATCCTGAAGTGTATATATTTCTTTTAATATTTCATCGCCACCACCGTACTTGTAAGACATAAGCTCATACATATTTAACATTGGTGTCTCTAACGGTTTGCATCCGTATCGTTCAAATGTATCTTCGCAAGTTCTTTTAATTTTATTTCGCAGCACTTGCTCCTCTGGTAAATAGTCTTTCGTTCCTTTTACATTTTTCATTTCCATTGTAATCACTCCTTTTTTTAATTAAAAAAAGCTATGCAGGTATAAAAATACCCACATAGCTTTATGAACGCTTCGTGGGTCAACAGGAAAAGCCCTGTACCCACGAAGAAAAATTTTTCTTCGGATACACGGCGTTACGTATGATGATGAAGTTGGAAAGAAGTATTAAAATTTCGCATTGCAAATCTCTCCTTAACGTAAGTTTTTCCAAATTATATCAGATGATTTTTGAATTATCAATATTTTTAGTTTTGAAATATACGTGAAGTTATGTAGGAGAAATGGAAAAGGGTGTATAATAAAACTTAATAATATGAAATAACCTTTTAAGGAGAACGTTATGAAAAAAGATAAAACAAATGCGATGCGAATATTAGATAAAGAAAAGATCGAATATTCGATGATGTCATATGATCCAGACGATGGGAAAATTGATGGCGTATCAGTAGCCGAGAAAATTGGACGAGAAGTGAGAGAAGTATATAAAACGTTAATCGCTCAAGGGAATAGTAAAAATTATCATGTGTTTATCATCCCAGTAGATGAGGAATTAAATTTAAAAGCTGCCGCAAAAGCAGTAAGTGAAAAGAAGATTGAAATGATTCCTGTAAAAGATATTACGAAAGTGTCAGGATACATTCGCGGTGGTTGTTCACCAGTCGGAATGAAGAAGTTATTTTCTACATGTATCGATGAAAGCGCCCAATCACTTGAAACGATGATCGTAAGTGGCGGGAAGATTGGTATACAAATTGAGCTGAAAGTGGATGACTTGGCGAAAGTGGCGAGAGCGCAGTTTGGAGAGGTAACGAAGTAAATATACATATAAAAAGAAGTTCTAGTTTTATGGGACTTCTTTTTATTTTAGGAAGATTTTCATTAACGATTGCTGTAGGATAAACTAGTTTAGTATATATTTTTTTTACGATGTAAGTTATTTGGGAAGGTTATTTTTTTATCGGATTTATCTTTAAAAACGAACATTTTTAAAAACTTAACAAAAAATGTTCATGTTTTAATTGCGCGCACACTAATAGTTTGTTATATTATCCATATAATAATTTTGAATAACATCACTCGTATATACTCGGTAATATGGTCCGAGCGTTTCTACCTAGTTCCCAATGAAAGAACTGGACTACGGGTTAAAGTATTCGGCCGTTCTATGCTAATGAGCGCTACCGATCTATAATTTGGCATTTGTTTTATCTTTTGCTCAATTAACTTTGACTACCGTAGTTCTAGAAAGTAGAGATTCTTCTACAATTTCTAGAACTTTTTTGTTTGGACCAAAAGCATCGAGTATAGAAAACACAACAAGAGAAAGAGGAGAGATTATTTATGAAGAAGAATACGTTGAAAAAATGTGCTGCCCTAGTAACTACTGTTGCATTGTCATTCTCGATACTTGTGGGATGTAATGCGAGTCCGAAACAAGTTGAGGAAAAAAGCAATCAAAAACCTATCTTAATTCAAGGGCCAATGCCGATAGAAGCAGAAAAGTTTGCGAAAAGGCTAAAAAATGTGAAAGAAGAAAAGTCTGGAACTTTTGTATTTTATAAAGGAACTGTCGACAATTATCCTGTAATCGTTGCGAAAACAGGTAAAGGAATGGAGAATACAGCAGCTGCTACAGCGGTGGCTATTGAAAAATATAAACCTACAGCAATTATTAACCAAGGAACATCAGGTGGACATGATCCAAATTTAAATGTATTTGATATTGTATTAGGAAAACAAGTTGCAAATATAGGTTCATTAAAAACAACAAATATGGATGAGAATCAAGGAATTGAGCCGACAAAATGGATATCTATGGACTTAATGGCTTCTGAAGGAAGTGCAGGAGAAGATCCAAATGCTGAGAAAATCCGATACTACGAAGGAGATAAGGATTTACTTGCAGCAGCTAATGCGGTAAAAGATAAATATACAAAAGGTAAAGTGGTTGAAGGTACTATAGGCTCAGCAGACCTTTGGAATAATGAAGTAGATAGAATTAAGTGGTTCCATACAAAATACGGTACATCTGTAGAAGAAATGGAAGGAGCTGCTGCAGCTCAAATCGCGAAAGCTTATGATGTCCCATTTTTAGGGATTCGAGTATTATCTAATAATAAAACAAACGGCGGGAAATATAACCCAAATACAGCAGCCGCAAATCAAGAATATGTATATGAAGTAGTTAAAAAATATATAGATTCAATGCAAAGTAAATAGTAGTAGTTCTGCTCCAGCATAAACGTCAAGTAACTGTAAATGTTTTCGAGACGGATAAACTTGTCTTAGGAATGGTAGTTGAAAAAAAAAGCTTGTTTCTTATAGAAAATATAAGAAACAAGCTTTTTTATTTAAAATAAATTGGGTAATTAAACTATAACGTCAATATATACCGTTGAATATCATAATAATATAATGGGGGGATGTTATATGGCACTTACTACAGGACCAATTGAAAACGTAGGAAATCAACCTGCTAATGCAAATAGAGTTAGGGTAAAGATCCTTAACCGTACTGCGGGCCCACTTACTGGAGTAGCTAGAGTTTTTAGACTTGACGGTTCATTAGTATTAATTGAACAGGTAAACTTCAATGTGAATTCTAGTGCTTCTACTTTTGCAACTCTAAGTTTAGTTCATCCTGCTTTTGGACAAGCATTTGAATATGAAGTTCAAATTGTTCCTAATCAACCTGGTGGACTATATAGTGTTTATGGACTAACAGCTGACAGTGTTATCATTACTGCACAACGTGTTGTGAACTCAGAATTGACACAGTTTCTTTAATTAAAATAGATTGGTGCCTACATGGTATCCAATCTATTTTTGTACGTATTATTCAGAGAAAGAAAGGTTTTACACAAAAATAAAGACAGTTATAGAAAAGGGAAAAGTCGAGCTATCATCTTGATTTTTATTATTTCTGTCTTAGATTGTATCTGTTTTGTGGCATGGTTTTCTTTGAATGCTTTTTATTCAAACTGTTTTTTAAAGTATTTATCAAATATGCATTATTGCATAAATAAATTTAAATTTATAAGTTAATATTAAACTACTTTTTAATTGTAAAGAATATTTTAATAATCTTTATAAGAGAAGGATATTCCATGTAAAAAGTGAAATTGTTTGGAATGTGAATAAACAAAAAGTTTAGAAGTGATACAGACTGGATAGAGTCGTGTATTAAATAAACAGAAAAGGGGTATGGATTTCTAAAAGGTTTCGGGGGTTAGAAAGCACTTTTTAGTGAATAGCTTCAAATTATATTTTAAAGGGGAATGGGTATATGAAGTTTCGAAATACAAAGATTGCTATGATTACACTATCTTCATTTTTTATTTTAGGTTCTGCATCGCTATCATTCACAGATACTATACACGGTGAAGTAGCTCCTGCATCAGCACAAGAGATTATTGTAAAAAGTTATGACGATACATATTATAATAACGCAATAGGAAAAACGGGGTTAGAATTAAAGAAGGAACTGCATAATATTATTGATAATCATACAAAGTTATCATACAGTGCGGTTTGGGAAGCACTAAGAGATACTGATGAAGATCCAAATAATAAAAATAATGTGTTACTCTTATATACTGGTCGTTCGCAAGGGAAGCTTACGAATGGATCAGGAGTAAATAACTGGAACCGAGAGCATGTTTGGGCAAAATCTCACGGTGACTTTGGAACGACTGCAGGACCTGGAACAGATCTACATCATTTAAGAGCGACGGATGTATCTGTAAATAGTTCACGTGGAAATCTGGATTTTGATAACGGTGGTGTAAATCATTCTGAAGCGACAGAATGTAAATATGATAGTGATTCTTGGGAACCTCGTGATAGTGTAAAAGGAGATATTGCTAGAATGCTGTTTTATATGGCTGTTCGTTACGAGGGGGACAACGGCGAAATAGATTTAGAACTAAATGAAAAAGTGAATAACAATAAAGATGCATACATGGGGAAACTATCTGTTTTATTAAAATGGAATGAACAAGACCCGGTCGATGATTTAGAGCGAAAGCGTAATGAAGTGATTTTTACAAAATATCAACATAACCGCAATCCTTTTATTGATCATCCTGAATGGGTAAATAAAATTTGGAACTAAGATTTTTAAAGGTATTATATTTTGATAAAAGGGATTGATCATTATGATCAATCCCTTCTTATATGTTTACTAGAATAAATGATTTTTATAGGATTGAAGAGGAGAATAGGATAGATATTTTATCAAGTTAAGTATATATGGGTATTTTAGTACGGTCCCCACTCAATATTCACCCCAATAATAAGAAAAACAAGTCCAATGATAAACCAAATGAATGCAAGTGGAGCCATGAATCGAATCCATTTGCCGTAAGAAATGCCGCTTGCTGCGAGAACGCCCATTAAAACACCGGAAGTTGGATTTAAGCAGTTGACTACACCTTCTCCAAGCATAACAGCCTGTACTGTAACTTGGCGTGTAATGTGCATGAAATCAGCTAATGGAGCTAATATCGGAATAAAAATAACCGATTCTCCTGTCCCGGATGAAATAAGGAAATGTAATGCGGCACTACTTACGTACATACCGATAACACCAAATACAGGGCTTTGTCCTTCGAGAGCTTGTGCGAGTTGGTTAACAATTGTATCAAGCAATTTTCCTTGTTCTAAAATGACTGAAATACAACGAGCCATTCCAACGATTAAAGCACCATATATGAGATTTTGGCAGCCCGCTAGAAAAGTAGAAGCGATATCGTTTGCTTTCATGCCACCTATTATTCCGGCTGTAATTGCTATGAAAATAAAAGTAGCGGTCATTTCTGCGTCCGTCCAATGTAGACGAAAAGCGCCTATTAAAAATGCAATTAATGATAAAGCTGAAACGAGTAAAATTAATTTATGACGTATAGTCCAAGGAACTTCTTTTTTCTCTGTTTCTTTTTCGCTTGAAAGAGCGTTACTTGGAAACCAGTTATCGCCAAGAATGCTTCCTTTATTCGATTTTTTCAAGCGCTTTACATACCAATTTATATAAAGGATAGTGGCAAGTAAAAAAGATATATAGATTGCGGTGCGTAAACCAATTCCGGAAAACATCGGAAGTTCTGCAATCTTTTGTGAAATGCCTAAAGGTGAGGGAGATAAAATAGTAGCATTAAAGCCAGCATAAGTACCTAAATAAATAATTGCTACACCGACGATAGCGTCCCATTTCAATGTGCGTGCAACGATGATGCCGATGGGGATAAAACCGATAACTGAATTAACGATAATGCCAGTCGTTCCAAGAATAGAAAAAAGTGCAGCAACGATACAAATGAAAAGTAATTGCTGATTACGAAATTTGTTAATAACATGATAGATTAAACCGTCAAGGGCACCTGTTTTTTCAAGAATTGCAATGGCTCCACCTGTAAATAAAATTAGAAAGATAATAGGAGCAGCAAGTGTCATTCCTTTTTCAATAGCGGTAAAAAAAGAAACAAATCCTACGGGTGATTGCGGAACAGAATGGTAGCTACCTGGTATTGTTGTTGTAACGGTCCCGTTTGTAACCCTTTTAAATTCTCCAGCAGGAACGAAATACGTAGCAATGGCGCAAAGTAAGGCAATAAAAAATAGTAGTACGTAAGCATCAGGCATTTTAAACTTTTGTTTACTAGGTTGTTTTTTTGCCTCAGTTTGTATTTGCATAAAATCCCTCCTTCTTCACTTGGTTAATTTTTAATATTCTGAATTTAATCTGTGAAATAGATTATAATAAAGGTGGCTTCTTAAGGCAATAGTTTTTGTATCCTTTCCCGTACATACAAATTATTGCAATATTAGACAGGGAAACGATAATAAGCCAAGAATATGTTATGTAGAAAGAAAATGGAAAAGAGGGAACAAGATGTGGAAAACTACAGATCTATGTGATGAATTTGAAAAGGAATTACAAATATGTCGCCAGCCTTTTCGGTCTTTTGGGAAGAAAGAACAATTCCACGGGAAAATTGCAACTGTAAAAGTGAAAGATGATAATGTACTAGTGAAGGAAGGATTGCAAACATTACCAGAAGGAACAGTATTAGTTGTTGATGGCGGAGCGTCTAGGAATTGTGCGTTACTTGGTGATAATTTGGCAGCTATTGCGGAAGAAAGAAAGCTAGCAGGAATTATTGTGAATGGATATGTTCGTGATTCTAGTGAACTAAAGAATATTAATATTGGTATTTTAGCGTTAGGGACAATGCCAAATAGAAGTGTGAAAGAAGGAAAAGGAGAACGAAATATTTCATTGCACTTTGGACAAGTGGATTGGAATCCAAATGAATATGTCTATGCGGATGAAGATGGCGTCATTATTAGTGAAAAGAGTTTACATAGTTAAGAGTTAATAAGTTATTATTCTTAGAAAATAAATCCGATAAAGCATGGACAAAATTCTTTGTCAATAGTAAAATAATACAGAAATTTAAAATTTACAGAATGTATAGGTTTATCGTTTTACGATAACTTAAATGGAAGTAAGTTGTGCCGAGAAAAGTGAATGTTATCACAATGATACGTTCATAAACAAAATTATTTTTCCTATACAAATATAGCCGCGAATAATGCGGGTAGGAGGTGTTGTACATTTTTGTTCGACACTTACAAAAAGAGAGTGTCAATCGCACGCCCTTGAAGGGCCTTTTTTTGTGTAAATGGTAGTAAGGGAGGAAATTTTGGGATGGCAATGTTGAAAAAGTGGCTGCTTACGTCGTTAATGGCAGTGACACTTGTATTTGTTTCTTTTGCGAATACAGTACATATTACGTTTGCTGAAGAAAATACAGCAAAACTTGCAATTATTGGGGAATCACAAAAAGGCATTATGTTATGTCCGAAAGAAGAGCAAATTAAAGATGGGGAAACAGCTTTAAGTTTGCTGCAAAAGGTCATGGGGGACAAGGTAGAATCTGAAACGATGTCGTTTGGAACATATGTAAAAGGCATCGATGGTTTAATGGCCGGGGCTACAAGTGCTTGGCTGTATGATGTAAATGATAAGTCTGCAGAAGTCGGAGCAGATAGTTATAAATTAAAATCTGGAGACGTTGTTGTCTTTCGTTTTGTTTCAGACTGGAGCAATATAAGCCAGGAAACATTGAAAGAAACGTTAGATAAGTTCGGAACGTGTAAAACAGAAGAACCTAACGGTGGCAAAACAGAAGAACCAAAACCAGAAGGTCAAGATGATAAAATGCCAGATGAGAAAAACCAAGGTGACCAAGACGGTAAAACGCCAGATGAGAAAAACCAAGGTGATCAAGATGGTAAAACGCCAGATGGGAAAAACCAAGGTGACCAAGACGATAAAACGCTAGATGGGAAAAACCAAGGTGACCAAGACGATAAAACGCTAGATGGGAAAAATCAAGGTGAACAAGATGGTAAAAAACCAGAACAACCACAGCAAGAGAACATTCAAGTTCCAAGTGCACAATTAAACGAAGCCATTTCTAAAACATCAGATAAGATGTTACAAGATGGAATTGAAAGTGATTGGGTAGCTGTAGCGCTTTCTCGTTCTGGAAAGAATGTGCCAATTGAGGCAAAATTAAATTATGTTAAGTCAGTAACTGAAAAAGTAGAAAAGCGTATTAACCGTTTTTCAGCGACAGATTTAGCTAGAACAATTATTATGATGAATGCAATGAGTGCAGACCCTAAAAATGTAGGTGGACATAATTTAGTTCAAAAATTGTATGAGTCAGATAAAGTGAATTCTGTTACAGGTTATGTATTTGCTTTACTTGCATTTGATACGAAGAAGTATGAGATTCCAGTTGAATCAAAATGGAACAGAGTTGCTCTAGTGGAAGCACTGTTAAATAATCAGCATACAGACGGTGGATGGACTTATAATAGTTCAGGTAGTAAAGATAGTGCTAGTAGCGTTGATGTAACAGGTATGGTTTTATCAGCATTAGCTCCTTATCAAGAGCGATCAGATGTGAAACCAGCTATACAAAAAGCTGTTGCGTATTTATATAACGAACAGCTGCAAAATGGCGGTTTTTCAGCTGATGGACAAGAAAATTCAAATAGTACTGCGCAAGCAATTATTGGATTATCGCTTGTTAAAGATGTAGATCAAAACCGTCTTCATAAGGCAATGCAAAACCTATTATCATATCAACTTTCAAATGGTGAATTTAAATGGTTACCAAGTGATCAAAATGGTAACGGAATGGCTACAGAACAGGCTCTTTTAGCATTACTTCAATTTAAGGAAATGGGAAAATCTATTTATGATTGGTCTAATGTAGACGCTGGTGATGTAATTAAGCCAAAACCGGTTGAAGAGCCAGAAAAGGTCGTTGAACCAGAAAATAATGTAGTAGAAAAAGAAGTTATTGAAGAACCGAAAGAACAAAAACAAGTACAACAAGAAACAAAAGCTGAAAATCTAAAAGTAGTTGTAGATAACGAACCGGTTAAGGATAAAAAAATCGGAAACGGTAACAGTCTACCAAAAACAGGAGCATCTTCTCATAGTGCAGCAACAGAAGTAGGTATGGGTGTATTATGTATTGCTTCTGCATATGTATTATGGAGACGTAAAGCAGCTTAACAAAAAATTAGGAGCAATTATTTGCTCCTAATTTTCGTATGAAAGGTGAGAGATAGGATGAGTAAGGTGAAATGGTTCATTTCTTTACTGCTTTCGCTCGGGCTACTTGCCGGATGTGAAGAGGCAGCTGTAAAGCCTGAGAAGAAGGTAGAACCGAAGCAAGAAGAGGTAGCGAAACAAGAAGAACAAAAAGATGAAGCGAAGCCGGAAGAAAAAACAGAAGAAAAGCAAGCTGAATCAGAGCAAAAAGAGAAACAAGAACAAAAAGTAGAAGAGAAGCCGAAAGAGGAAAAGCCGCAGGCACAACCAGAGGTAAAGAAAGAAGAGAAACAACAGGAACAACCGAAAGAACAGCCGGCTGTAAATAAGCAACCAGAGCAGCAACAAGCGCAAGAAGAGAAACAACAACCGAAAGCACCAGAAGTAAAAGAAGAAGCAAAGGTTGTGAATCAGCCGAAAGAAACACCGAAGCAGGAGCAAAAGAAAAAGTCAGAAGAGAACAATAGTGTACCAGCTCCACCAACACCGGTACCACCACCAAACCCAGTGCCACCACCAGTACCACCAGTACCTAAAGCAAAACAAGTAACAATCTCGGTAAAAGGAAATAACGGATATATAATGGGTGCGAAAAAGATGGATGTACAAGAAGGCGATACAGTGTATAAAGTATTGCAACGTACAGGATTAGATGTTGATGCAAGCGGATCTAGAGATAGTATTTATGTAAAAGGTATTAATGATTTATATGAAAAAGATATTGCGGATACTAGTGGATGGAAATATCGTGTGAACGGTGCTTTTCCAAACCATAGTGCTGGTGTAGCTACGGTAAAACCAGGAGATACAATTGAGTGGGTATACGTATTACAATAAGAAAGGCATTCGGTAAAGGGCTATGAAAATAAGTTTTTCTTCTTTACATCCTTTTGTGAATTTTTTCTATTATATCGGGGTGATGATACTATGTATGATGTGTCTTCATCCTCTTTTTTTAATTGGAGCAATAGTATTAATTGTTATTTTAAATGTGATGCAAGGAAATAGCGAAAAGATAAGAAAGATGCTACCGAGCACAATTGTTTTCTTCTTTGTGGTAATTTTATTTAATTCGTTATTAACGCATAGAGGTCGAACTACGTTATTTTGGTTAGGTGATAGCCGTATTAAGCTTGAGGCGATTATGTTTGGAATAGTAATGGGGTTATTACTAGTTGCAGTTATGTTTACCTTTGCGTCATACAATGATATTATTTCCAGTCATAAATTTTTATATTTGTTTTCAAGAATTTCACCGAAAGTTGCATTGTTAACGATGATTACAGTGAGATTTGTTCCTTTGTTTATAAGGCGATTAAAGAAAATCACACTCGTTCAAAAGACGAAAGGTGTGCAGGTAGATTCAGGTTCGATAATTGAACGCGTCAAAAATGGTATGCAATTGCTGCAAGTATTATTAATTTGTTCATTAGAAGATGCACTGCAAACGGCAGATTCTATGCAAGCTCGTGGATTTGGTGTAACGAAGCGTACGACGTATATTCGCTATAGAATGGAAAGGCGCGATTGGTATACGCTCAATTATTTAATCATTCTATTTATAGCTGCTATTGTATGTAGTAATTATAGCGGGGGGAAATTGATTATTTATCCGAAAGTTGAATCGATTCTATTTCAGCAATACGATGGGATGATGTTTGTCGTATTTACGATGTTTATTAGTTTACCAATCATAATGGAAGGGAGAGAATGGATATGGTGGCGCATGCAGAAATAAACAATTTATCATTTGTATATGCTGATGAAAATGAAAAAGCGTTACAGCATATTTCTCTTTCTGTTCAAAAAGGTGAGTTTATTGCACTTGCTGGAGGATCGGGATCTGGGAAGACGACGTTATTAAAACATTTTAAAAAGGAGTTACTTCCAATTGGTACGCGTTCTGGAGAGATATTTTATGAGGGTGTTTTAATAGAGGAAGTAGCTAATTTGTTATCTGCCCAAGAAATTGGGATGGTATTTCAAAACCCAGAAAACCAGATTGTTATGGATACAGTGATTCAAGAATTAGCATTTTCTTTAGAAAATATCGGATTACCATCACATATTATTCAAAAAAGAATAGCAGAGCTTATTAGCTTTTTAGGATTTCAAGATTTATTGCATCAATCTGTTCATACGTTATCTGGTGGGCAGAAGCAGCTTGTCAATTTAGCTGCGGTATTAGTTATGCAGCCGAAATTGCTATTATTAGATGAACCGACAGCGCAGTTAGATCCAATCGCTGCAAAAGAGTTTTTAGGATTATTAAAACGGATTAATGAAGAACTTGGAATTACGATTATTTTAAGTGAACATCGTTTAGATGAAGTTATCCCGCTTGCAACACGCGTTGTTTGTATGGATAATGGCTGTATTATGTATGATGGTAGTCCTAAAACTGTTATTACGAATATGTGGGGAGTAGAAACATTCCGTCCATTTATTCCGCAAATTCCAAGGCTATTTTTAGAGTGGAATGTGAGAGATATTCCGTTTACGGTGCGAGAGGCGCAAATGAAAATGAATAATTTTTCAGCGATATCATATGTAAATGAGCCAATAGCACAAAGTGAAAAGCAAGAGGTAATTTTAAGCGCAGAGCATATTTCGTTCCAATATGAAAAAAATAGTCCGCTTATTTTACGTGATTTATCAGTTTCGATTGAAAAAGGAAAATGGGTAGCGCTCGTTGGGAAGAACGGTACAGGTAAGTCTACACTGTTAACGATTTTAGCGGGATTGCAAAAAGCGAGAAGAGGGAAAGTAAAGTGGAATGGGAAAGTGATACATAAAATTGATTCGAAAGAACGATTTAAAAGTATTGGGTATGTATCGCAGCATCCATATTATCATTTTACATTTGATACAGTGTGGGAAGAAGTGTATGAACGTGCACGTGAATTATACGGAGAACAAGGAAAAGAAATAGCAGAAGATACGCTAAAACAGTTTTGGTTGTATTCGCTTAAAGAACGCCATCCGCACGATTGTAGCGGAGGAGAGCAACAACTTCTTGCATTATGTACGACGTTATTATCAAAGCCGACTTTATTATTACTTGATGAACCGACAAAGGGGTTGGATCCATGGAAGAAAGAAAGAGTAGGAGAACTATTTAGGAAGCTACAAAAAGAAGGTACAACAATTGTAATGGCAACGCATGATATTGAGTTTGCAGCGAAATACGTGGATCAATGTATGATGTTATTTGATGGAACAGTCATTATGAATGATGCACCGAAAGAATTTTTTAGCGGCAACTTCTTTTATACAACATCTATTAATCGATTCATTCGAAAAGAATTGCCATATGCATTAACGTGGGAGGATGTGTACGAAGCGTGTCCAAACGATATGTTGCATTTATAATATGTATCTTTGCAGTAATAATCGGCACATTACTTCTTACGACACTTGTCATGGACGGTTATTACATGTTAAGTAGTTTGTTTATATTAGCAGTTATTATGTTACCTTTCTATATCCGTTTTGAAAGAAAGGCGTTTGTTTCACGTGAAATTGTTCTCGTTGCTGTATTAGCGGCAATTGCAGCAGTAAGCCGGGTGCCATTTTCTATTTTACCAAGTGTACAACCAACTTCTTTTGTCATTATCGTTTCTGCAATTGTATTTGGAAGTGAAACTGGTTTTATGATTGGTGCTACAGCAGCAATCATATCCAATATTTTTTTAGGACAAGGTCCATGGACACCGTGGCAAATGTTTTCATGGGGCATGATTGGTTTTATAGCAGGTCTACTTCGTAATACATTTTTTATGAAAAAGCTATGGGGAAGACTTTTTTACGGAGTAATTGTTGGCTTTTTATTTGGCTGGATTATGAATTTCTGGGGCCTTCTCGGTTTTATACGAGAAGCAACGTGGGAAACTGTCATTTCGTATTATATCGCAAGTTTTTACTTTGATTTGAGCCATGCGATTTCGAATGTTATTTTCTTATTACTATTTAGTACTTCATGGATTACGATTCTTACAAGATTTAAAAAGAAATACGGTATATTAGATGAGCATAACGTGACATAGAAAAGCATACTCATATAAGGTAGGGTCGCGACTTACATATTCGTTTGCCTCTTTCATGCTTCTTACATATTGTAAGGAGCATTTTTTTGTCAAAAAATTGATTTAATATGCATCCGTTATTATATAAAATTATTTGTATAATGGTAGGTGAGAACTTTTTTCAAAAGTGAGGTGTATAGTTAATGAAGTTAGTTATTCCGAAGCAACATGGTGCATGGGCCATGCTTGTTATTCCTTTTTTATTAAGTGTCGTACTTGGGAAACCTACTATTTATCATATTCCATTGTTTTTAGCGTGGTTTTTTATCTATTTAGCCACGTATCCATTTCTTACGTACATAAAGCAAAGACGAAAAAAAGAGTTTTTACAAGCTGCCATTGTTTATTTCAGCATTGCGTTCCTATTTGGGATGATTTCTTTATTATATGAGTGGCGAATTCTTTTATTCTTAATAGTAATGATTCCATTATTTATAGTGAATATGTATTACGCCCGTCAAAAAAATGAAAGAGCACTATTAAATGATATTTGTGCAATCATTGTGTTTTGTATCGGTGGGTTAATTAGTTATTACTTTTCAATGAAGCAAATCGATCATACAGCTTTATTCATTGCACTTATTTCATTTTTATACTTTTTAGGTAGTACGTTCTATGTGAAAACGATGATTCGTGAAAAAAATAACCCGAAGTATCGTCTTATATCTTGGGGATATCATATCTTATTAACGATAATTGTATTTGCGATTAATCCGTGGTGTTCTCTTATTTTTATACCAAGTGTCATTCGAGCAATTGTGTTGTATGGCAAAAAAATTTCTATTATAAAAGTAGGAATTTTAGAAATTGCTAATTCTGTATATTTTTTAATCATAACGGCAATAATTATGAAGTATGCCATTTGAAAAAACTTCCCATCAATAGATGGGAAGTTTTTAATCTTTTTCTAAAATGTGAACGGTGTACTCGCAACGTTGAATAGCTTGTTCAACAGCATAAAGTGATTGTTCAATACGAGCGCGATTAAAATCTTTTTCAACTGTTTCGAGCGCTTCTTCTAAACAATTTTTAGCTTCTTGTAATGATTGAAAAGAATCTTGTACATATCCGCGAGCATTTTGATGCATTTCATAATCCTCCTTGCATGTTCGTATATGGGTAGTATGAACAGTAAGGAAGAAAATATAATTTGTTATATTTATTATATTTGTTTGACAATTAAAGTGGAATTACGTATAGTAAGAATTAAGTGAATATTTTCTTATCCAGAGAGGTGGAGGGACTGGCCCGATGAAACCCAGCAACCGCGATGCAGGTGCTAATTCCAGCAGAACATATTTGTTCTGGGAGATAAGACGAAGATATATACGTAACTTCTTCTTATCGGAGAGGTTTTTTTATTGCAAAAAAACCGATTACGAAAATTTATATTAAGAAGAAAGGGGTTGCGCATTACTGTGACACTCGAAAAATACGTAAAACTGCGTAGTACAGTTTATGAATATATGATAGAGCAAGATAAGCCGATATCATTGTTAGATATTCAAGAACATATCGTTTCGCATCATGAAGGAAAATTCACGAAAAAGATGTTGCATCAATTTTATTTATCAAGATTATTAGACGAACTAAAACTGGATGGGAAAATTACATTAGCTGATGAATATCTCTATGCTGAAAAAGGTGTATTGTATAAGGCGAGAAAAGGGAGCTAAGCTCTCTTTTTTTCTTAAAATAACGGAGTATGTAGAGTAAAAGACTGCTAAAGCAGCCTGATACAGGGAATGGTGTTGAGTGTGTAGTGTCAAAAATTGAATGTGCCTGAAAGAGGCAATTCATATCGGCTGCAAATGAAAAGAGACACCTTCGCCGAATAGGTGTCAGTCGTTTTGTCACGTAGACTTGCTATTTGACAGTTATTAGAATAACATGCAGGGGCTCTAGAAGTCAAAAGGGAATTAAAGGAAGAGGTGTTGTTATGTATGCTTATTTAATAAAAGAACTATATAGGCATATTCCGAAATATATTATTGATAGAGGATATGAATATTATGAAGATGGACATGTAGAAGATGTTGAAGTACATGATAATAAAGTATTTGCTTTTGTGAATGGTAATGCAGGAAATTATGAAGTCGTTATCGACCTCAAAGATTTTTCAGAAAGTAACTGTGAGTGTCCCTATGAAAATTATTGTAAACATATGGCGGCAGTTGTTTATGATATTCAAGGCACTGGTGAGAGTGCAGTTAAAGAGAAACTGAAAGATTTAGAAAAGGAAGAGTTACTTACTGTATTAAACCGTTTATTACAAAGTTCGAAAAACGTGCAAATTGTAGAGAAGTTGTTAAAGAAGGGGAAACTTTAACTTATAGAGGGAGTTGTTATGTAGTGAATGTACTAATTGTATACGCTCATCCTAATCCTTCAAGTTTTAACGCGGCGATTTTAAATCATGTGCAAAAAGGACTACAGGAAACAAATCATTCAGTTACCGTACTTGATTTATACAAAGAACAATTTGATCCAGTCCTCGTGTTTCATGAAGAGAAGAAAAGACGTGATTTAGTAAATGAAGAGGAAACAGCTCGGTACAGAACGTTAGTAGAAGAAGCAGATACACTTCTATTCATCTATCCAATATGGTGGTGGGGGATGCCAGCAATTTTAAAAGGATTTATCGATCGTATTTTCGTAGCTGGATTTGCTTATAAATATGAAGGGGCTCTGCCGAAAGGATTATTGCAAGGGAAAAAAGCATGGGTTATTAATACGTTAGACTCGCCTCTATGGTACGTCGCATTGTTATATCGATCAGCAGATTGGATTATGATGAAGCGAGGTGTTTTACGTTTTTGTGGCATTCGCGATATAAAACGGTCAGTGTTTCAATCTGTGAAAACGAGTAAAGTATCAAAGCGTGAAAAATGGTTATTACAAATAGAAGAAAAGGCTCGTACATTATGAATGAAGTCGACCGTATTATAAACTGTGTTCAGTATGATGGCGAACTTTTTCGGAAGTATGTTACGCGTTTACTTCAATTGAAAAAATGCAGCGATACATTTCAACAAATTCAAATTGAGTTAAGAAATGACTACTTGATAAGAGGAATTTGTGAAAGAGAAGTTGATGAGGTAGTACGGGGAAGTAAAGAATATGAAATGCATTTTCTTCCTAAAGTATTACAGTGGAATTTTTTGAGGGAAAATCCATATCTAATTGAAAAAGTGTGTGAAGATTTTTTTGCGTTTGAGGCATTACATCTTAAGGACGTAGAGTGGAATACAGTTATAAATTGCATGGGAAATAAATGATTTATTATGTAAAAAAACTAGTATAAAACTAGCTTTTCGTTTAAATAAATAAGAAGTATAGACTAAATGATAAAACCCGCATATAGTAAGTTCACAACACAAAATCCCATAATGTCACGAGCACCTAAACCAGCTATCGCTAATGCTGGTAATGCCCAGAAAGGTTGAAAGGAACGGTATTTGAATATTGATCTAGTTGATTAATATGCAGCAAGTGCAAAAGGATTTTATTTTCTTTTGTGGAATGTTATTTATATTTACCTTATTAAAATTTAGAAAGGAGAATATTTATGAAACATTCCTTAATGGAGACAAATTCAGAACCAGAAAAGAAAGAATCGTTGCTTACACGATGTGCAAATATATTTTCGAGATGGTCTCAGAAATATGTCCCGGATGCCTTTGTTATTGCAGTGCTGCTCACTTTATTTACTTTCATTATAGCTTTGTTGATGAATCCCTCAAATCCGTACAAAATCGTAAAATCTTGGGGGGATGGGTTTTGGACTTATTTAACGTTTACAATGCAAATGGTATTGCTAATGGTTACAGGGATGACGTTAGCTTCTGTCCCGTTTATTAATAGAGCCTTGCAGTCTGTTGCAAAGTTAGCCGATACACCTCAAAAGGCCTATACGATGACATTTTTGATCAGTGCAATTGCATACTATATCAATTGGGGTCTAGCCGTAGTTGTGGGAGCTATCATTGCAAAGGAAGTAGCAAAAAAGAATGCGAATGCACATTTTCCATTACTTGTAGCAGCTGCTTATGCTCCGACAGCCTTATATAGCGCAGGTCTCTCCAGTTCTATTGGCCTGACAATTGCCACAAAGGATCATTTTCTTGTAGATATGATTGGAATTATTCCTACCTCACAAACAATCTTTAGTTACTCTACTTTAATTATTTTTTTCACTCTATTCATCACGATGCCAATTATTATTGTACTTATGGCTCCTAAAAGTGGGATTATCAGCTATAAAGCAATCGAAACTGATACAAATTCTTTTGTAAAACCTCCTCAAAAAAGTTTAACTCCTGCGGAAAAACTGGAATGGACACCAGTTTTAGGAATAATATTAGGCGCAATCGGCACGTTGTATTGTGTTTATGAATTCATGAACGGTCATAGTTTAGATTTAAATATCATTAATTTGTTTTTCTTGTCACTTGGTTTGCTCCTACATGGTTCTCTTGGTAACTTTGCACAAGGATTCAAAGAATCTGCGCAATCCATTTCTCCAATTATCTTACAGTTTCCATTTTATGCAGGGATTATTGCTGTTTTAGGTAGTTCAGGTTTGGGAAGCTCAATCATTGAATGGATGGCATCCATTGCGTCAAAGGATACATTTGATATATTTACATATTGGTCAGCGGGGCTGGTAAACTTATTGGCGCCATCTGGCGGGGGGCAATGGGCTTTACAAGGACCACTGCAGGTCCCGGCAGGATTGAAGTTAGGTGTAGATCCGGCTACTATCGCTATGGCGGTAGGTTGGGGGGACGCATGGACAAATTTGATTCAGCCGTTCTGGGCATTACCTCTTTTAGGTGTGCTGGGATTGAAAATTAAAGACATTATGGGTTATTGTTTCATTCTTTGCATTTGGGTTGGCATAGTTACAAGTTTATTGATGTTATTTGTATATTAGCTTTAATAGGAATGCCAATACTATCAAGTAATACTATTAAAATGAAAAAACCTATTCTTTCTATAAATATATAGGAAAGGATAGCGTTTTTTTATGTCTATTCTTGTATCTGATGAATTACAATTATTTGCTTAAGAATTTTAAAGATTGTTATCTTCAAATATCTTACGAGAGATTACTAGGGATGTTGGTTTTGTGCAACAAACAGATAGGTACCAAGCAAGTATTTAGTTACTTTATATGCTTGGATGAGTCAAAATACCACTAAAACTTCTTTCACATGTATGGAATGTACGGTTTTTTTATCCACAAGCTGTTCTTTATCAAGCTCAGCATGATGATCACCATTAACATTATGGTTGAAAGTATACAATATGGTATGGCAGAACCGAGAGTGTTGGAAGTACTACGAGAACTGTTGGACATTATTAATAAGCGACAATAAAAATTTTTTCCTGAACGCAAGAGGAGTTTTTTATTGGGAATAGTAAGGATGAGGGGAGGTGCATTACATATGGGAAAAGGTAGAAGTAATAATGCAGGTAAAAAGCAACCAAATTTCGATGATTCATCTAATTTCGCTAAACAAAGCCAACCGACAGAAAAGAAGAAGAAATAAAAAAAAGGATCTCTCTATATCAAGAGAGATCCTTTTTTACTATATTGACGTTTTAGCACAACAGATCGAGTGTTCAATTGAATAGTCATAACTGTGCAAGGTTTAAACTCCTGCTTCCACTACTGTGGAAGCTTTTCTAAATGATGTGCAATATCAATATACATATTTGAATAAACCGAATGTATTTCATTACTTGGCGTTGCGTTAGAAGAGAAATGAACGATTACCATATTTGCTTTCGGATCGATGTAAAGTGTTTGTCCGTAACTACCTAACACTTCGAAAGCACCTTGTTCATTGTGGGGAATCCACCATTGATTATGATAAGAAATAGAAGCGCCAATACTAATTTCAAGTTCACCTTCTTGTACATTTTTTACACTTTCTGTAATAGAAGAAGGGAGAATTTGTTTTCCGTTATATTCCCCGTTGTTTAATAGTAATTGCCCGAATCTCGCCATATCTCTAGCAGTTGCATTTAAGCCAGCGCTTGCTTGTTCTATTTTCATTTCATCTGTAACGTAATACGCGTTTTCTTCCATACCAATTTGAGACCAAATTCGTTCGCTTACATTTTCAGCTAGTGATTTACCAGTAATAGTTCTAATAATCCAAGCAAGCGTTTCTGTTGATCCGTTATTGTAAGAAAAGGAAGAACCAGGCGGTGCAGTTTCTTCGGCTTCCCGTAACATATCATAAATTTTCATCGGACCGTCGTAATTTTTGCCGCGGGGTAAAATATTGCTAGCTAAATATAATTGTGCATCTTGATTTTCTAGCCCAGGTTGCTCATATCCATGAGTAGGATATTCAGCTGAAACTTGCATGTCCATTAATTGCTGAAGTGTGGCATTACCGAACGGTGTGTTTTTTAATTCTTTTATGTAAGTGTCAGCTGTTTTTTCTAAGTCAATACGTTTTTCTTCAGCGAGAGATTGTATAATTGCCCCGGTAAAGACTTTTGCTAATGATGCCATACCATGAGGTTCATTCTGTTTATACTCATTGAAATATCGTTCGTAAACAAGTTGTCCATTATGTACAACGACAAAAGCATCTGTTTTGTTATCGTCTAAAAGTTTTTTTAGAGGAGTTGTATTTCCGAATCTACGCTCCACAGCAAAATCATCTAAGTTTTGCAATGCGGAAGGGAAGTGAGCAATTTGGTCAGGATTGTTTTTTACGTTATTAACTAAAGTGAATTCTTTCATATGGGTATATGACCAACGTAAGTAAGGGTCATTTAACCAGTTTTCTTTTGTCACATTATGTTTTGATGGGGTCGTTTTATTTTGTTTGAAGTAAGTAAACCCAAGCCCTGTAATTACAAATATGAATGTTAGTATAAGTAAGAGTAGGGGAGATCTTTTTAGTTTCATATATGGCCCTCCTTTTTATTTCTACTATAAGTATACGCTCGTCTTGAAAGAAATACAAAATAAGGAAAGTAAACGGGGAAGTTTACTTTCCTTATTAACGTTAAGCGGAAATTTTTCCGTCTGTAGGTTGTTTCTTGAATTTTTGTTTTCGTCCGTGTAATCCGTAATATAAAAGTAAAGTGAACGCAACGATAATAGCTGCGATAAAATACATATTATGATAACTGGATTTCGCTGCGACAATACCTAAAATGAAAGAACCAAAACCAATACCACTATCAAAGAATGAAAAATACGTAGCTGTCGCAGAACCACGTCTATGGTTTGGGGCGGCAGAAATTGCAATCGTTTGGAAACTCGGAATTAATGTTCCGTAACCTAAACCGATTAGCATACCTGCGCCAAGGAACCAAAATGAAGTTTGTGCTTGGCTTAATATGAACATTCCGATTGTGAAAATAATGATTGCAGGGTAAACGAGTACATTTTCACCGAAGCGATCAAAAATCTTTCCTGTAAATGGACGAGAAATGACAACAACAAGTGCGTATACAATAAAGAAGTAACTTGCAATTTCACTTAAACCGAGTTCTTTCGCATAAATAGGAATAAAGGATAAAATACCACTATAAGAAAAGGCTAAAACAAATCCTGTAAGTGCAATCGGAATAGAAGATGGTTCGATTAAGTCTTTCCATTTCATTTTTTCACGTTTTTGTTTGCTAACAGGTGCTTCGTGAGGAATATCGACAAGTAGCCCTAATAAAAATGCAAGTAATGAAAATACGGAACAAACGATAAATAACACAGTAAACGAAAAATGAGAAATAATTGTTAAACCTAAAAAAGGACCAATTACCATTGGCAGACTCATAAATACGCCGAAATATGCAAGTGCTTCGCCTCGTCGATGAGCTGGCGCAACATCAGTTACAATCGTACCAGTAGCTGTCGTTGCCATCCCGAACCCAATACCGTGTAAGAAGCGAAGGGCAAGTAATAAGAATAAACTTTGCGCACCGAAATACATAACAGTAGCGGCTAAAAATAATGAAAGTGAAATAAATAATATTTTCTTTCTTCCTAAATCATCGAGCCATTTTCCTGTGAATGGTCTACATAAAACAGAAGAAATAAGAAACACAGTTGCAACTAAACCAATTTCCTCAGGTTTTCCTTTTAGGCCGTCTATTACATAGACAGGCAGAGTAGTCATAAGCATGTAAAATGTTAAGAAGAGAAATAGACTACTAAAACAAGTTCCGAGGAAATCCTTCGTCCAAAGTTTCTCACTTTGCATCGTCATCCCTCCAATTTAATCTAAATTTTTAATAATTTGTTGTAACATTTGAAATGCTTGATGTAAATCATCTTCGTTAATACCTTCTAGCGTTTTTTCTTCGAAAGTGTCAACTTCTTCTTGCCATACTGGAATCATCTTTATCGCTGTTTCGGATAAAGAAATAAGCTTCTCGCGGCGATCTTTACCTTCTGTACGAATAATCCATCCCATCGTTTCCATACGTGTTAACGTACGAGTCATCGTTGGTGATTCAACATTTAAATACTGGCATAATTCTGTTTGCGTACAAGAACCAGTTTGATTAATGCGGAAAATAACAGCCCATTGCGCACTAAATAACCCTGTTGGAGATACACGTTCATTAAATTTCTTCGTAAACTTTCGAGAAGTCTGGCTGACGATGTGAAAAAAATGTTGTTTTTCGTCCATGTATTTTGATCCTTTCAAATTAGTTACCTAGCTAACTATATACTTTTTTATAATAATTGTCTAGTAATAGACATGTTGATTTATGTAAAAAATTCTTATAGGTTTTATGTTGCGAACGTATATTCTACGTGCTATTCTTTAATTAAGTAAAGAATTTTCTTTCTATTAAATAGAATGGGGGAACTTGTGATGATTAAGCCTGCAACAATGGAGTTTGTTTCACTATCGAACGGAGAAACGATTGCATATCAGGAAGTTGGAAGGCGAAATACAGATATTCTTGTACTCATTCACGGGAACATGACATCGTCACAACATTGGGATTTAGTCATTGAAAAGTTGCAAGATCAATACCATATTTACGCTCTTGATTTAAGAGGGTTTGGACAATCAACGTATAATCAGTCCATAGATTCATTACAAGACTTTGCAGAGGATGTAAAATTATTTATCGACGAGTTAAAGCTAGAGAAATTCTCATTAATGGGCTGGTCAATGGGCGGTGGCGTTGCGATGCAATTTACAGCGAACCACCCAACTTTTGTAGAAAAGTTAATTTTAGTAGAATCAGTAGGAATGAAAGGATACCCAATCTTTAAAAAAGATACGAATGGGCAGCCGATTGTATCAAGTTTAGTAAAGACGAAAGAAGAAATTGCGCAAGATCCAGTACAAATCGCTCCAGTATTAGACGCGATAAAAAATATGAACAAACTATATTACCGTACAGTATGGAATCTATTAATATATACGCATAACCAACCTGAACCGGACCGTTATGAAAAGTATTTAGATGATATGTTAACGCAACGTAATTTCGTAGATGTGAATTATGCGCTCATTACATTTAATATTTCAGATGAACATAACGGGGTTGTAGGGGGAAGTAAGCAAATTCATCGTATTAAAGCGCCAACACTCGTCATACAAGGTGATAGAGATTATGTCGTACCGCAAGTAGTCGGTGAGGAATTAGCGAAACATTTGCCAAATGCAGAGTTGAAGGTATTAGAAGATTGCGGACACTCGCCGTTTATTGATTGTTTAGATGTATTTATAAAACATGTAGAGGATTGGTTAGAACAGAAATAATCCCCGAAATGAGAAGTGTTGCATATACTATAACATTTGTATGTATAAGGGGAGATTATCAATGCATAAACCATCCTTAATCGCTTATTCGCCATATAATCATCATATCTATACAAAAATAATGATAGATCCGATGTATATGCAAGTTTCACCAGCTGTAGTTCCTTTACAGATGCAGCAGCCACTAACAGCTCATATGCAACATTACTTATATGGACCTTCATTTTATGAAAATCCATATTTTAAACACTTTCATTACAATGTGAAAGCGCAAGTTTGGGAAGGATAGGAAGCTAAAAGGTTCATTCTTTTAGCTTCTTTTTTATTATGAATATTCGTACACGCATTTGCAGAAACAGTTTATAATGAAAAGTGGAAGCGTGAGAAGGAGAGGGAAAGGGATGTCAATGCGTTTTACTTTTTGGATTATGGTTGGGATTGTAGCAATCTCGGGTTTGTCACAAGGAATGCTCTTACCTGCCATTGCAATGATTTTTGAACAAGAAGGGGTTAGTTCAAGTATTAATGGTATTCATGCGACGGCATTGTACATTGGGATATTAGTCATTTCGCCGTTTCTTGAAAAACCGATGCAAAGGTTTGGAATGAAGCCGATTATTGTTATAGGTGGGTTTCTCGTTATTATTTCATTATTCTTTTTTACACAAACATTTTCGTTTTGGGTATGGTTTATCCTTAGATTTCTAGTTGGAGTCGGAGATCATATGCTTCATGTCGGAACACAAACATGGATCACGACAACATCGGACCCAAGTAAAATAGGGAGACAAGTATCGATATACGGTGTATTCTTCGGAATTGGTTTTGCCGTTGGTCCGTATTTAGCAAGCACTGTGCAGTACGGTCTTGCGACACCATTTATTATATCTACTGTACTTTGTTTAATAGGTTGGCTTTTACTACTTCCAACAAAAAATACATTCCCAGCGCAAGATGAAAGAGAAGCGAAGAGTGAATCATCATTTTCTCGTTATAAACAAGTTGTTGGATTAGGATGGATTGCACTGCTAGGTCCACTTGCATATGGCGTACTTGAAGCGATGTTAAACAGTAACTTACCAGTATACGCACTTCGTAAAGGGTGGTCTGTTTCAGATGTATCCTTCTTGTTACCAGCATTTGCAGTTGGGGGTATTATTACACAAATTCCGCTCGGTATATTAAGTGACAAATACGGAAGGGACCGTATATTAACGTGGACGTTTAGCATAAGTACGGGCATTTTTCTACTTGCCGCCGTATTTGATCAATATTACTGGATCGTCTTTGCCTGCATGCTTTTAGCGGGTATGGTTATTGGATCGTGCTTCTCTTTAGGGCTTGGATTTATGACTGATTTATTACCGAGACACTTACTACCAGCAGGTAATATATTATCCGGAATCGCTTTTAGTTTAGGAAGTATTATGGGACCTGTATTAGGCGGCGTATTTATAGAAAAAATACAGTATACAAGCTTTTTTATTGCGGTTATGATTATAATGGGAATTCTCGCAATGTTATATATGGTCTACATGAAAAATCAATTCGCATCAAGAAAAATAGAAAGTAGGTTAGGGCATGACAAAACAACCTAATAAAAAGAAATTTGAAGTACTTGAAAATGAAACAATTACAGACTGCTTAGCACGTATGGAACAAGAAGGCTACGCTCCGTCTCGTCGTATGGAAGAGCCAATCTTTCATGAAGTAAAGAAAGACGGCAAAACAGTAGTTGAGCCGTGCGGTAGGAAGATTGTTTTTGAAGGGAAATTGAAGTAATCCAATAACAAATTCTCTTTATAGTATAGAGCCATCCAATAGTTGGGTGGCTTGTTTTTTTATTAATCAATGAAGGAATTGAATAGAATGAATCTCTCGTTCATTTCTCCTAATTGGCTTCTTTATATGGGGCAAAAGATTGCTACTTTTTTCGTATATTGGTAAAATAAGTTCTTGGGTCTTACTTATTGTTATCGGTATAATGTTTGTCGCTTGAATGAAAGAAATTAGTTACAAAAATTTCGCACTATGCAAAGGGGTACAGCAACGATCCCTTTTTTGGAGGCACCTTAAACATAAAGCGAGAGAAGAGGCTATATGAACGATTCTCCTATCTTGTTTAAATATTAAACGAGTTATTGCAATTGGAATAGGTATATCAAACTAGTCGACATCCTGATGGATTATGTTTTTCTAGTAATCTATTACTTCTGATGGAATCGATAGATTGCTAGAAAGCGGAAAACAATTATTAGTATATTCCGAAGCAGGTGTAACAGAGTGTCCTTCCATAATTAAGGGTAAAACCAAAATACGTTTTTTTAAAGAATGATTTGTTAGAACAGGTTATAAGGAATAAAACAGAAAAGAGGATCACATGTTAGATACTTTACAGAGAAGTAAAAAGTTTTTTTTAGTATGTCTTATTTTTTTAGTGCTTTTAACCGCTTGTGGTAATACTGATGTTAAGACATCTAAAGCTTCATTACCACCGGCTGAATCCAATATAGATACATCATTAAAAGCACCAAATTGGGTAGAGAAAAGTCCTATCCAACAGTCTCCTAATTTTACGGAAGATAAAAAAGTACAATCGGTTGTGAATTTAATAGCTACGGGTGATAATTTATATCATGACGCAGTAATTAAAGATGGCAAACAAAAAGACGGTTCATATGATTATAATTATATTTATGAAAATATCAAAAAAGCTGTTAAATCAAGTGATCTTGCTATAGTGAACCAGGAGACTCCGATTGCCGGGAATAATTTAAAAGTACAAGGATATCCGACTTTCAATACACCTGAAGAAGTAGGCCAATCTTTAGTGGGCACTGGATTCAATATAGTGACGCAAGCGACAAATCACGCTATGGATATGGGTATTAAAGGTGTTGCGAATACAAGAGAATACTGGAAAAAATATCCGGATGTTATCCCAGTAGGCATTAATGAGAGTAAAAACGAGCGTAATGAAATAAAAACGATTACAAAAAATGGTATTCGTTTTGCGTTACTAAATTATACATATGGTACGAATGGAATTAAAATTCCAGCTGATAAGTCTTGGGCTTTAAATTTAATTGATAAAAAAGCGATACAAAATGATGTGGAAAAGGCAAAGAGTAGCTCTGATATGGTGATTGTTATGGTGCATTGGGGAGTAGAATATACCTCCACACCTTCAAAGCAACAAAAAGAAGTTGCTCAATATTTAACAGATCTAGGTGTAGATGTAGTAATTGGAAATCATCCACATGTAATTCAACCAATTGAGTGGAAACAAAATAAAGATGGACATGAAACGCTAATCTATTATTCTCTTGGAAATCTTATTTCTGCGCAAGAAAAATTAGAAACATTGGTTGGAGGATTATCTTATGTACAATTTGTTAAGTATGAAGATAAAACTTTTGGTATACGACAAGCGGCAATCGTACCGACAGTAACCGACTACGCTGATGGTAAGAAACAATTTAAAATTCAATTTTTAAAAGATTATTCGAATGAAAATTCTAAAAAACATGGAATTAAAAAATTTGTCGGCCCAGTTTCTTTGAAGGATTTCAAGGAGATTCCTAGAGACGTGTTGGGAAATTGGTATAAAGACTAATAAACAAAAAGGGAATGAGATACAATTAAAAAATTTATAATTTTAGCATTGGTATTAGCAATGGGATGGAGTCTTGCTGCTTGTAGTGGAAAGCAAACATCTCAGGAAACTACTAATAATAACGATAAAAATAAAAATGAAATACATGCGAAGAAAAAAGATGTTTTACCTATCTCTGATGTTAATGATTGGAGAATTATCCTTGTAAATAGAGAGCATATGTTATCAAAGGAACTAGGAATTGAATTAACAAGTATTACTCAAAATGCTAAGCCGAATATGAAAATAGATAGTAGAATTGCAACTTCCTATCAGGATATGGTAGCAGCTGCAAAAAAAGAGGGAATCAATCTTTATTTAAGATCAGGTTATCGAGCTATAAAATTACAACAAACTTATTATGATGCGTCAGTTAAAAGCTATAAATCTCAAGGTTTGTCGGATAAAGAGGCTAGTGCTAAGGCGTTGGAATATCTTCAGTATCCTGGTGCAAGTGAACATCATACTGGATTAGCGTTAGACATTATTTCAGTTGAATGGCAGAATACTGTAGAAGATTTAAATGCAAAATTTGAAACTACCGATGCATTCAAATGGTTAGATAAGAACGCTGCAGAATATGGATTTACTCTCCGCTATCCAAAAGATAAAGAGAATATTACTGGCATTAAGTATGAGCCATGGCACTATCGTTATGTAGGGAAAGAAGTTGCTGTTTATCTAAAAGAAAAAGGGTTAACTTTAGAAGAATATAACGAAAAAATTAAGTCTGGTAAGTAAAAATATGCTTTAATTTTATTAAACATTATGCACTGCTACAAGAAAAGGTGAATCTGAGGATTTGTTAACCTTCCGCCTAGTATTGTAAAAACTGAGTATGATAATTTGAGCACGTACGAACCAGTTATCGTGTAAAAAGATGTATGTATTAAGAAATTAAAGTTAAGGATCTGATATTCATATCAGATCCTTTTTCTATCGTTCTTTTAAGAGCGACTGAGCCAAAATGTTGGAATGAATATAGAAATAAAACAGCCAAAGGAATAGTAAAACGAATCAGGGAGTCTACTCGTACGCTTCATTGGGATTATCCAGAAATAGTTGTTGATGAAAATAAGAAAGAACTGGTCTTACTCTCAAGCAAGGATTTAATATGAATGAATTGGATAAAAGGAAATAATAAATACATAGTCATATTGATTAAAGTTTCACTTTATTGAAGAAAAATGCGAAAGCCATTCATAAAATATGGAAATGTTAAAATCCCTTTGATAAAATAGCAATATGCAAAAAAATTATTTGTTAATTCTTAATGTAATGAATATTCATGTTTAAATATACGGATTTAACTACATAGTTATTGTGCTAAAGGGGGAGAAAGATGTTAGATGAATTGTATAATGCTTTTTTAAATGCGTCTGGTTTTACAGAAAGTGCGAGGAAACGAGATCGGTATGATGATTTACATGATTATTTAAAAGATAAAGAAAGAGAGTTAAAGCAATTCATTCAAGAGGCTGAATCAGCGAAGAGAGAGTATGAGAGTAAAAGTAATGGCTTAGAAGCTAATAAAATTCCGGCAGTTGAATTTGAACAAAAACGTCATGAAAAGGATGAAGACTTAAATACAGTATTATCCTATTTTAAAAGTGCATTAAGCGATATTGGATCTGCAAAAAGTACAGCTTATGCAAAGTATTTGGAATATAAAGCGAAAGCAGAATCGGAGAAAGCGTCAGCATACGCCGCAGCGACCAAGGCTTTTGAAGAAAAGAAAAAGGAAATTGAAAAACTTATCCATTAAGTATACAAAGAATGGAGGGAACGAACATGAGTGGTAAAGAGGTTGAAATTATAGGAAGTAACACTGCAAGTGCCATTTCTTACGCACAAAACATTGAAAATGGTATGAAGGATTCTTTAAACCAAGCGAAAGACTTAAAAGCATATGTCACAGGTGCGAAATGGAATGGAAAAACGAGAGATGCATTTTTAAGTTATCTTGATTTGATCATTCAATATAATTCAGAAATGGTAGAGGCATTTGAAGGACATACGAAAGCTTTGAAAGAGTTAGATAAAAGCATTCAAACGTACGGAGATAAATCGGAAGTAAGGGCGATAAAACAATTGTGATGGAGAAACGAGGGATAAAAGAATGGGGAAAGAAATGAGTTTTGCACCTGCTGAATTATATGTTCTCGCAGGTGCAGCTGGGGTTACCGATATATTTGGATTGCCAAACCGTGACGCAATTATTTTACTTGATGCAGAATGTGTCACGAAAGCAACTACGAGTTTAAAAGAAAAAGGCCTACTTACAAGTGAAAATGGAATTACCCCTGCAGCTTTTCAAATAATTGAACTATTAAAGGAATATGAAAATTGTCATGAATACACGAGAATGAATAATGTATTAATTGGCTTTTTAAAAGAGGATAAAGACCGAGTGGCTGTATTAACAGAAATAGAACCAAATAAAAAATACGAGATCGACTACATACCAAAACCGGACGTATATTTTTCATTATTAACACGCATTCCCTTCTTATTGAGAGAACCGAGGGAAATAGAAGATACATTTTTCTCAAAGAGAATGACAGAGGCAGAACAACAAACATTTGAGGGAAAAGATTTATCAAATAAAGACGTTATAGCGATAGAAACGTATACGAGGCCTCGTAGTAATAGAGGAGGAAAATGGGAATGTTTCTTATATTTCACTGAAGGAGAAGATTTCGTTCAAATTGATGTAGAACGTAATCGATATGACTGGGTGAGTCTCTATGCGGTAAATAAGAAATTGTATGACGTGTTAAAAATGCCGTATAAAAAATTAGTTGATCCGAGACAATTTTCGTTAGGAGGTATTGAATAATGCAAGTATCAATGGGAGACGGTGGTTCTGGTGGTGGAGAAGAAGTATTAGTTAATTTTCAAGAACTACTTGATATAGTAATGAAATTAGAAGATATATATAAAATCCATGTAGACGTCATTGGAACGAATATTGAGAGTTTATTAAGCTGTGATTTTTATCAAAAAGGTGAAGCGATGAGAGTAATTGAAAAATATCCTGATATATTACACAAAACACTAGAATTGGCTGAACACTATTCTAGGTCAGCGACAGTTGTAGGGAATGTATGTGTAGAAATGCTTGAAAAGGACGAACAATTACGTGAAATATTAAGTAAGTTGTAGAAATCACCATACGGCTGGGGGGATGAAAACGAGATGGATGTGAAATATAGACCTGAACCATGGCAAAACATGGGAGATGGTATGAATCGAATTACAAAAGATGCACTCATGAAATTACGGGAAGCAAATGAATCATTAAAAAGAATTGATGGAAGAATACGAGATTTAGACTCGGATGGTAGTAT
Source organism: Noccaea bulbosa (assembly GCA_900406535.1). Classification (NCBI taxonomy): domain Eukaryota; kingdom Viridiplantae; phylum Streptophyta; class Magnoliopsida; order Brassicales; family Brassicaceae; genus Noccaea; species Noccaea bulbosa. Next base: position 358,295 of record OVBJ01000002.1, read on the forward strand.
ACATTTTAATCCTAAAGATCAATCGCAAAAAATCGGGGAATTACTTGATAGTTATACGACATTACAAAAATATTGCGGAGAAGCAGGGCGATTAGTCTCTGAACATATAGATAAACCTTTTTTAGTAGAAATGGATAAATTCGCTCAAAAAGTGAGAGATACATCTATTCTCAGTTTTGAAACAAATAACCGAATTGGCTCCACAACAACGACAGTATTACCAGGTGCGCATGCGGGCTACGGAAGTGTACCACAAACAATACAGAAGAAGAAAGATAAAATAACAGTAGAAGATATTTTTAAAGATTCACCTGCATTTGATAATGTACTGAGAGAGGAATACAAAGAACTAAAAAAACGAAATCCAGATGCAAAACTAAATTATGAAGAATATAAGAAAGTAGTCCCATCCACACGAGGATTTGAATACAAATCGATAGAAGATGAACAGAAAAAACTAGAAATGGTGCGAGACATAGGAATAGGCGTAGGAATCATCATCACAACAATCCTTTGCCCACCACTCGGGGCCGCTGCCGCAGTAGTATACGGAGGTGTACAAATAAAAAGCGGTATCGACGGAGAAGACTGGGGAACACACCGGAAATTGAGCCAAGAAGAGCGGGTAGGAAACATCATTTTTGGTGGATTAGACGCAATCCCAGTTGTTGGAGCAGTAGGAAAAGGAGTAAAAGCATTCAAAGGGACGAGTGAATTAGCTGATTTAGCCAAATTATTAAAATTCAAAGAAGGAATGCCTGGTTTTAATCCAAATTTGGGTAAAAATGTGGTACAATCGCTTAAGGAAAATAAGACTTTAAAAAATGCACTAGATGCTATGAAAAATACTCCTATTCCAGTAGCAGTTAGGACGGTGGATACTGGAATAGGAATGAAGCTTCCTTATATAGAATCTTCAACTGTTGGAGAAGTAGCTGGAAAGTTTTCAAAGGCAAGTACGGCAGCTAAGGATGATGCTTATCAACTTGCTAAGGGTAGTGGTGGTTCAGGAGTTAGTAAGGAAGGTAGTGTGGCTAAGGGTACGGGTAAAATTGATTATGATTTAGCTAAAGATTATATTAGAGATGTAGAGTCAAAAACAGGATTGAAGCTTCATAAAAACCAAATAGAACAATTAAAGGCTGCTCTAAGGGAACATAAGTATGAAAAAATGACGCCATTGGAAACGTTAAAACACAGAAATAAATTTAACAGTGTGAAAAACAAATTGATAAGTGAATGGGAAGAAAAAACAGGTCAAACATGGCCAAGATATACTGAGGAAGTTTATGATAAAAAAGGTAGAGTAGCAAGGGATATTGGGCAACCCTATGATGCGCATCATATTATAGAGAATAATTTTGGTGGGCCTCATGAATGGTGGAATATACATCCAGCTAAGTTTCCTGATGAACATCAGGCAGGAATTCATGGTAAAGGGTCACCATCAAATAAATTATTTCCAAGGAGGTAGTTTTTATGGCTACATTTGATTTTATAAAAAATAGTCATCATAAGTTTTTTAAATTACAAGAAAATGAACTTATAGTGGCAGAAGAGAGACTTGGATTTACATTTCCTAATGAACTTAGAAATTTTTACTTAGAAGTTGGCTATGGTTTTATAAAAGGAAATAATGTGGATGCAATAAATAGAATAATGGATCCAGATACTATAGCGGATATTACATTGAGAGAAGGTATTTACGAGTTTGATCCAGATTTAGAGGGAATATACGAGGAAGAAGATAAATTAGTTTTTTATGAAGTAAACGAGGGTGTATATTTAACACTTGATTTGAATACACCTCAACAAACTCCTGTATATTTTTTTGAGACTCAAATAGCTGATTCATTGGAGGAATTTATACGAAAAATTAATCAAGATACTGAATACTTTGTGGATATGGTTGATTAATGCTCTATAGTATAGATTAAAAGTCTTCAGTAATAAGTAAACAAACGAGATTGGTTATAGTAGCTTTATAAGTATCATAGTCATCGATACTACTCGATGTATACTTTACACACGAGAATGACAAAGTTCGTGATGCTAAAGTTAAATATACACTGGCACATAAGACAAGCAAACGAAAAAGTACTTTTTTTGAAGTGGACAGAAAAAGAATAGGCTGTTAAAAAGTATATACTCCATGATGGTTGTACCATCATAGAGTGTTATGTGCAATGATAGAATAGAAAATAAAGTACGAGCTTAGGCGAGATGACATTTTACTGGGCGATAAATATAAACACATGGAATGTATATTAAACTAACGAACTCGTACAAACTCGTAAGTTTTAATATAGTATTTGTCATGATGTACAAAGGGTGTCATACTGTTACTACAAAACTTACAAATTTACGCTACTTAAAAACATATGAACTTAAAGCACTTGATTGTCAATTAAAGGCAACAAGTGCTTTTTTGTGTTTTAGCGTAGAAAATGGAAAAACAGCATTAGCATTTTGGAAGCAATATCCGTCACCCTCTTGTTTAGAGGGGGCAAATATAAAGCAATTAACGGCTTTTTTAGTAGAGGTTAGTCACAATACATGTTCGGTAAAGAAAGCAAGCGACATATTAAAACTTGTAAAAGAAGATGGACATACAATGAAGGAATATTAAGACACACGAGACTTTTTAGTGAGAAGTATTATACGGGAGATTGAGTTTAAAAAGAAAGAAATGAAATACATCGAAAGAGAATTAAAACAGCTAGTAAATCTACTAGATTATCAATTAGAGACGATGCCGGGAATAGAACTTGTGACGGCATCAGCATTAATTGCAGAAATTGAAGATGTAAGACGATTTCCAAATGCCAACAAATTAGCACGATTTGCGGGGATTGCGCCTGTTTACTTTGGTTCTGGTGGGAAAGGTAAGACACACAAAAGCAAACAAGGAAACAGGCGCTACACGCTTTATTTTATAATTTAGCAGTGGTGCAGCAAGTGCAAGTAGCAAAAGGCAGTAAGATGCCACGAAATCCAGTGTTTCATGCGTACTATCAAAAGAAGCTTAAAGAAGGAAAAACAAAAGGACAAGCATTGGTATGTATTATGAGAAGGCTTGTAAACATTGTATATGGCATGATGAAATATAAAACGGCATATGAATTGCCGATAGTAGAAGAAAAAGAAGTAGTTTAATAAGGTTTACATGGTTTGCTTTTTTATTGTGAGGGTTTAAGATTACAACATAGGGTACGGGTGATAGTAGTAAGACAAACCCTAACAAAATTAAACTAACCCCGGAAAGAGAAAAATACTATCGAATAAAAATAGATGAAGCCAAAGCACGGGGGGATTATAAGGAAGCAGATAACATTAGGTATAATCGTCATTGTGAAGAAACAAAAGAGCCTTTAGAGCGTAAAGAGTGGGATGTTAAGCGTGAAAATTTAAGGAAAAGTCAAGAGCGAGGAAGAGAAGAAGAAATAAAAGGGAGAAAAGCTTTGGGAGAACACCTAAATCGTACATTAGAGGACAATAACTCTGGCAAGGTTGTTACGTATACATCCAGTGAAGGGCATCTTACGCGTCCAGATAGTATAGGTCGTAATGCTAAGGATGAAATCGATTTAGTTCATGATCACAAACACAAAATAAGTGACAAAGAACACGTTATTCATAATGACAGTCAAATGCGAGCTGAAAGGGAAATGCTCGAAGATAAAAATGGAAGTCATATTGTGACAATATCAAGTGATAAACCCGATTTGAATGGGATACCTCCTCATCCAAGACCAAGTGGGCCTTTAGGAGAAAAGAGTGAGATTTACTATACTGACCCAAGTAGTGGAAAAGTGACTCATAAATGGGAGAACAATACACGTTTACCTGGTGGAGGTAGGTGGAAAAAGCTGTGAATAAAAATTATTATGTGACTATATTTTTTAATATTAAGGGGAATATACATGAAACCAGATTTTTTCACAATTACAATGTATCCTACAGTATCTTTTAACGAAGAAGAATTATTAGGTCGTCTTTTGGATGTGTTTGAGTCAAATGAAAAATTTGCTCCTACTCATTGGGGCAACTGTGAAACGGTACGGGTAGAATATAACCGTCAGGAAATGCTGGAAAAAGTAGTTTCAGAGCGTATAGTATCAGAAGTTTACCTGTATCGTGATAAATCTGTGAACTACACAGGACGTTTTCAAGTTAACTGGAGCCATCGTTCATTTTTAGAGTTTGAGTTTCATAAATCAATACCTAAAAAATTATGGGCTGCTTTTTTTGAGTTATCTGACCAAATCGCAGAAATTGCGAAACCAAGTTATGGAGTAACTCAAATTTTTTGGCCTTTATCATATCCGTGGAATACCGAACATGAACGCTTACAAATGTGGATGGAAATATCTTCCCAACCAATACCAGTTAGGTTTCTTCCTAACGGTCCCTTAGGGATAGGGGCTAGAACATACTTTAGTGGTCATATTTTAGAAATGTTTGATAAGGAATTATTACAAAATAGTCCAGCTGTGGTATCTGAGCTAGATTGGGGTGGCCTTTGTATTGATATTTTAAATAATCCATTAGAGAGTGACAGTGATACATTACTTGATAATTGGCTACAAGTAATGAAGTATTTGGAACCAGCACAAGTAATGGCTATACCAAGTTTTGATGAAGATCAGATGGGTATAACTTATTCTCCAAATGTTGCTTGGAAGGAGTATCTGGAAAGTTAAATGAAAGGAATTTGTAATCATGGATGAGAAAAATAATGATAGAATAAAAGTCATGGAAATATTAAATCGATCTCAATACAATGATGAAATTATAGATGGGCTAGATATGAGCAATTTAGACCTTACTTTTTCTGATTTGTCAGAGGTGATGGCAGAGGGTATCATGGCAAAACAAGTCCATTTAAGAGCTTCTTCACTAATGAGAGCATCTTTTTTTGATTGTGATTTTGAGTTTGCTGATTTCAGAAGTTGTAATTTAGAGGAAATACACATTGCAGATTGTAGGTTTGGTGAAGCTAATTTCTCTAAAGCGAATATGAAATATGCAAAATTGAATATAAGTAGTTGTTTTGAAACATGTTTTGACGAAGTTGATTTTTCATATGGAGAATTAGTTGGAACAATTTTAAATCATGCTACTTTTCGACGAGCAAATTTATATAAAATAGATGCAAAACAGGCCGACTGTACGGGAACGGATTTCAGCAACGCGAATCTTACAGAAGGTAACTTTGAAAAAGCATATTTAGAAGATGCTAATTTATCAGAAGTAGATGCTAGAAATACAGATTTTACAAACGCAGATTTAACAGGAGCAATCCTTTTAAATGGGAATTTCACGGATGCGAATTTTACCGGTGCTAAACTTGACAATGTAGTTTGGAAGGGAGCAAATGTGGAAGGCGCTAAGTTTGACGAAGATGTTAAGGAACAAATCTTAAAAATGATTTAAATATGATGGGAAGTATATACATTTAAGCACTCGAAAACCTATGATTGGTAGCGAGTGCTTTTTTCTTAGAGATATTAGAGATTGATAAATAAGTGAAAATCAATATAGATTATTTTTAAGGATTATTAGATAGATTAAGTCGGGAATATTATATAATTGAAAATACATTAGCAAAAGGTGTGGACTCTGTATCCCCAATCTTTAAAGGTGTAGAAATAATGCTCGATGGAAGTGTCGCTAGAACTGGAACGAACTATAGCGGGAAATTCCAAGAAGCCCATGATGCCTCAAAGGCGAGTATTCAGAGTAGGATTTCGAATTTGGAGAGTAGTGGGGTTAAGGGTACAGGCAAAGGTACTCAAACTATAAAAATTAAACCGACTAATGAAAGAACTGCAGAATATGAAGAAGCTATGACAAAAGCAGCTAGAGATTTACCTCCTTATAGTAGAAAACCTAATAAACCAAGAGATTTTGAAGAAAAAGTAGTAGATGATTCTACAGGAATTACTACTTATACATTTACATCTAAGAAAAATGGGGAAACTTATAAAGTTAAATATGATAAAGATGGTTACCCAATTTTTAATTCAAAATATGAAACATCTTTATCAGAGTCATATCATATAGAGCCTGACTCAGTGCAGTTAAAATATCTCTCACAAAAATTATAGGACGATATAATGAAAGATCCAAACTTAGCAAAACAATTCAGCCAAACAGATATTGAGTTATTTAAATTAGGTAAGAAGCCAAAATCAGTCACATGGCATCATCATCAAGAGACTGGTAAAATGCAACTTGTTGATTACTATGAACATCAGGTTGCGGGTCATACAGGTGGTAGAGCAATTTGGGGTGGTGGAGATGACGGTAGAACAGGTAAACTGAAGAAAATTATTTTGGAGATGATAAAATGAGCCGAGTAACTTGGCTATTTACGGATGGAGCGATAGATGAGCAAGTAATTATTGCTGTGGAGAATTCATTTGGTGTCAGATTTCCAGATGACTACCGTGAATGCATTAAAAAAAATAACGGTGGTTATCCTGAGCCTAATATTTATGATATTAATGATGATGAGGGTGGAGCAGTCTTTGATTGTCTATTAAGTTTTACAAGCAAAGATGCAAATATAGAAGTTGTTTATGAATTAACTTCACTTCCGGAAGGTATTATTCCATTTGCAAGAGACCCATTTGGGGGACTTATTTGTTTTAATTACTGTGATACTAAAGATTCTCCGTCAGTAGTTTTCTATGATCAGGAGTCAGTGAATGAGGATAAAATTAAATTAATATGCGACTCTTTTTCTGAATTGATTGAGAGATTATACTCTGATTGAGAAAAACAAAATGAACAGGAAAGAAGGTTAATTGTATGAGGAATTTAGATTTTGAATATACTTTTACCCCTATTGGCATTGAAGATATCGAAGATTTCGAAAATAAGTATGGTATATTGTTACCTGATGATTATAAACAATTTTTGCTGTCTAAAAATGGAGGGAAAACTGAGCAACGAAGATTTAAAACTAATGATACAACTAAGAAAGGCGTAATAACATCGTCTGTTTCAATGTTTTTTCCTCTATCAATAGAAAATGAAATAAATCTAGAAGAGAAATTAAGAAGTTATAATTTGATGCAAGTGGTACCAAGTAATTTTCTTCCAATTGGAATTGACCCCGCGGGGAGTTTGATTTGTTTATCAATTGATGGGAAAGATAGAGGTAGTGTATATCATTGTGATATGGATTACTTTGAAGAAGATAACGAGTTAAGAGAGGAATACATCCGACTAATTTCTAAAAGTTTCTCTGAATTTGTGGATAATTTATATATTCCTGAAAACTAATGATAGGATTTTATTGATTGGAATTAGTTAATAGTTGGTTAATCTCTTTAATTTAAACGGGGCTTTCTTTATGGTCTAACGACCTAGAGAAAGCCTCTTCTTTTTCCCCGAATTATTTAAAAGTACAACATAGGGGACGGGTGAAGGTAGTAGGATTATTCCTGGTACTCCGGGTATTGCAATAGGAGGAAATTCTACTAAATTAGGAAAAAATATGATGACAGAAATGGGGCTTAGACGTTCAACTAAATGGAGTGGATATCAAGCACAGCATATTATTCCTTCTGAAATGGCAGATAATCCTGTCATTAAAAAGATAGGTATGAACTTTGATGACTCATCAAATGGTATTTTTCTAAGAGTACCAGATGATAATATAAGTACAATGGCTAGACACAGAGGATATCATTCTGTTTACAATGAAGTAGTTGCAAGAGCATTAAATAAAATGGATATTAGCCAAAGTATTGATAGTTTACAAAAGCAGGTATATGATTTGCAAAAAAATTTAAGAAAATTACAGGGGAATGGTTTACCATTGTACCCAAGCCAAGGTGCAACAGTAGAACTCTGGGAAAGAAAGCTAAAACAATTGGAAATGCAAAATAAGTAAATATCAGTAAGGTGGTAAGGTGTAATGGAAAATAAAGATATTAGTTTGCTTGAAGAATTACTTTATAATACAAATAAAGAGGATACAATTAGCCGAATAAAGAATATAGATAATCCAATACTCCTTCATTGTTTTGCAGCAAATTATAATTGGAATAGTGGATTTGATATACCAAATGCAATTCTTGAAAACAAAGATTGTGACTTAGGAACGGGATTACTAATGTTTCATTATGCAGACGGATATCGATTATTAGAAAGTCCAGAGGAAGTTTCGAATTCTCCATTACAAGAATGGAAGGTTTTTATATTAAAACTTCAAAATAAAATTATGAATTTGGAGTTTAAAACACAAAATATATCATTTAGCTCTGAATTAACAAAAATTCAAATATTCAAGTTGAAAAAAAGGAACCCAAGTATTTCAGATATTCTTATTAATGAGTCACCAGGAAATATAATTGATATTCCTAAAATATAAATAAATATTAAAAACTCATTACAGTAAATAAATGAGCTTAGTTATAGTGATTTTATAAACCTTACTATACTAAATTATATTTTATGGACGGATATAATAAAGTTCGTGGTGCTAAATTTAAATACGCATAAGTATATATGAATAAAAAATAAAGTATATGTGAAGTAGATAGAAAAAATAAAAGGTTTTTTGAAAGTATGTACTCCATCATGGTTGTACCATCATGGAGTACTGTGTGCAATGATAGAATAGAAAATAAAGTAAAATCTTAGGTGAGATAGCATTTTATTTGGCGATGAATATAAACATATGGAATGTATATTAAACTAACGAACTCATACAAACTCGTAAGTGTTAACATAGTCGTTGTCACGACATATAAATGGTGTCATACTGTTACTACAAAATTTATAAATTTATACTACTTAAAAATAGATGAACTTAAAGCACTCGATTGTCGATTAAAGGCAACGAGTGTTTTTTTGCGTATTAGCGTAGAAATTTAACAGATAACTATAATTTTATTATGTAAAATTTTTACATAGTTTTCTATACAACTAAAGAGAAGAAAAATGTTCACTATTACTTTCATTTCTGTTATAAAAATTCTACAATAGAAGACAGAACGTATATTTGGTATAATCAAAATATACTATATGAAATGATGTACATGAGTTTGAAATTCATGTAATGAGGTAAGCAATACATAACAATAGCTAATATTTAAAGTTCTTGTACCTATAGAATTCAATTCATGTTATATAAATCAATTGTTAGAAAGGAAAAGATGTAATGAATCAAATTTCATTTGAAGATTTATTTGAAGAAGAAAAAGAAAAGGTGGAGGTAGCTGAGGTATGTAAGGTACCAGCCCCTTTATCACCATTACAAAAAGATATTTTAGAATTAATTGATTCTGAAGAAATAAGTGCGCTTGAGCTATGTGAACGATTAATACGATCTGGTAAAATACCCGATGAAAGATTCACTACGAATAAGCCTAAAGCATATGGACAAGTATGTTTACTATTAGAAGGTTTTGTTACAGAAGGAAAACTTATTTTTATCAAAGATGATGAGAAAAGAGATAGGGTATATAAATTGAAAGAAGAAGTTTGAGATGTATAGGGGGGAGATGAATGATTGGTTCCCTTTAACTTGCAGTTCCGTTAGTCTAGTAATGTCCACTAAAAAGGTGTCAATCTCTCCTAGATTGACACCTTCATACTTTTAACATCTTACATACTTACGCTTGAAACCAAGTCTTCCTCTATCAAGTTCTTTCTGAATACTTTCAGAAGCATTTAACAAACTGCTTTTTTTATTCTCCCGTTTGACTTCAACTATACCAACTTCTTTTGCAATCTCGACTGCTTTTTCATGTAGTGGTACATATGAGATTGCTACTGTGTTTAGGAAATTATTCATAGCGGATTTTGTTCGTTCTGGAGAATGATGAATTGTATCTTTCACCATTTCAAGCATATCGGAAATTTTACTTTCGGAAAATTCATTGTCTTTGCGGTTTCCTAAAAGCCAACAGTAGCAACTCCAGCCTGCAGACATTTTAAGCTCGTCCCCACTTGCAATCCATTTATCAGCAACATCTTGTGCGATATTTGACTCCGATAAAGTTACTGCCACTACATAATCAGATAGCATATAAAAATATGCCCCGTCTATCCAGCGATCAAAATCAGACTCACTCATAGCTTTTGGATCGGCAATAATACCTGCAAAGTACATAGCATCGTAGTTGCCTGTGGCATAAAGCTCTTCAGCTAACTCTTGATTTAATTTTATTTTTTTAGCGATTGGTTTCATAGCACCTGTAGCAACTCCGAATACTGGCTCATGCGCACCGTTAGATATGTATATTTTTTTCATTCGTTCCTTACCTAGAGCTTCAAGTTCTTGCATAACTGTTTTAAAATCCATAGTTGTGCAACTTCCTTTCATCATGTAAAAGCCTTTTTAAGCTTTTCGTATTTCATATGTTAATACTAATTGTATTCAAGAGGTATGTCTACTTTCTAAAAGTATCGAAACTTGGTTTGAATTTTAGATGAAATAAATTAGCTCTTTATTGTAAATAAAGAGCTAATTAAAAGGGTGGTATAATATAGAAAAAGTGAATGATGAAAATCAAATAGGGGGTATTCAATTGGAAATAAAATTGAATCGATTATATAGAGAGATAGCGGAAACGGTTCATGCCATGATTCCAGAAGAATGGGAGAAATTTTATTTTTATGCACAAATATCAGAAGCTGGAGGGGGAACTTACTTTTTCTATAACAACTTCAGAAATAAAGAAAATTATAAGTATAGTGTAGAAATTCCTTTTAAATACGAAGTTAATGAAGAGGAGTTTGAAAGGAAAGAAGATTCTTTATATAAAGTGAGTAAGGAATTAAGAAATGTTTTCAAAGATAATCAGCAAGAGCTTTGGTACTCTTTTACAATGTCTCTGGAACATAGTGGGGAATTTAACATGCATTTCGATTATACCAATTGGCTCGACACAGAATATAGTTTTAGTGATCAAATGATTATTTGGAAACATAAATACTTAGGTGAAGTACCAATTAATGAAAATGATAAAGCGCTAATTAATAAGTATGATAGTGAATTTCCGAATAACCCCATTTAACTAAATGGAAAGAAGAAATGTTTTTCATAAAAATTATGAGTTTTAAAGTAGTCGGTAAGTTATAGAATTGGTTCTGCAAGATAAAAAATAAAGGAGAACTACAATGGAAGTACATGGAATAGTTTCAATATGGTTAGGTAATATGAAAACGCAAGATCAGTTGGATACATATATAGATGTTACGTATGATGAAGAAGGAGACGCTATACCAGCGAGTTTTTTTGTTGATTTTAATATAGATATGATTGATGTAGATGAGGATTTTATTGAAAAGGAAGTGTTAGAAGAAGCAAGTGATGACATTTCTATGTTATTAACGGGATGTTCATATGATGACAAAATACTTTCTCGAATTAACGAAGAAGTTAAATTAAAGAAATCCTACAATTCTATCATATTAATTTATAATTTTCAGTATGACAATTCGGTTAGTAATTTTGAAGGTTTTAATTTTGTAACTACTACAAGCTATCTATAAAGGTAAGAAGGTCACTGTAAGGTAAGGGAGCATGAAAAATATGTATAGTTTTTCCAATAAATATTTGGTATGATGGTGAATGGGAAAAATATACAAGTTTTTAGTGGCTCATAATAGGGGGATTGAATTGAAAAGAACGATTGAATTCGTACTAGGTTTAATTGGTGGCATTATAGGAATTATTATTTCCATACTATTAATAGTTGTAGCGTTTAATATTATGGAAGGTTTTGATTATGAACTTTTAGCTTATTACTCTATTATTTTAACGGTTCAAATAGGATTGCTTATTTTATCATGTTTAGTAAACAAGGTTAATAATAAAGTTTATGGAGTTTGTATGATTGTGATTCCTATAGTTATGTTGTTTATGTCATTATTCTTTTTACTTATTCCGACAATTTTACAAATTATATCTGGTTCATTTGCATTTAGAACATTAAAGTTAGAATCGAATGTAAGCTAAATATAATTATTAACGTCTGAATATTCGGTTTTTTAAACATTTTCGTTTGCAGTTCAAATTAACATAAAGTACAAAGTTGTACGCTTTAGGAGGAGAAATAAATGATTATTTGGTCTGGTTGGGGTTTTTTAGTCGCAATTATTGTAATTATTAATACTCTTTTGGGTAAGGCTATCTTTGGATCTATAACGGGGGACGCTACATATTTTCAAGATCATAGTTGGCCAATGGCGGTAATGTTTATTATATCAGGGGTTATGTCTTGGTATTTAGGTAAATATATTAATAAGCCAGATGGGAAAGTTTATATAGATACCGAAACTGGTGAAAAAGTTATGTTTAACAAAAAGCACTCATTATTTTTTATAAAAATGGAATATTGGGGACCGATTCTAGGAGTTATTGCGATTGTAACTTTAATTACAAGATAAAAAAAGAGGATGGGTATAGCAAGAGTAATCTATTCAAGTAAAAGGAGAAATCAGTCATGAATACAAAGAAACTACTAGGGGTAGCAGTTCCGGTCATGTTGTTATTTGGTTGTGGAGTTTCTGAGAAAACGAACACTTCTAAACAGGAGAAAACAGAAGAGTCTAAAGTAAAAGAATCGAAGTCTAATAGTAAGAAAGAAAAAGTTTCAAAGGAAGACTATCCTAATAAAGTGTATAAATTAGGGATAGAGTTTGATAAGTTGTTTGCGGAGCATAACAATATTACAAGAGAGGTTTTTGACGGTAAGAAAAAGAAATCAGATATAGTAGATAGTGTGAAAGAATTAAATAAAACGTTAGATAAATTCGAGTCGATAGATCCCCCTGCAGAGTATGTAAATCAACAAAAGGATTTTGAAAAAGCAATTAGTTATTTTAGAGAGTCTTTTTCTTTAATCAATGAAGTATTCACCCGAAAAGAAAAAAGAGAAAAAGGCGATAAGACTGATAAAGAGTTAATGGAGAAATCCGAAAAGTTAGTGAAAGAAGGAGATATTTACTGGCTTAAGGCATTCAAAGACCTTGAAGGGGATATTAAAATCGGTGACGGTACAGTATCTGTGAAAGATTTGAAAGAGTTAGATAAGAAAGCTGGAATTAATACGGATAACGTTATGAAGAATGTGAAGGATGGTACGGAATTAATTGGTAATTGGGGATTCAAAGGAACAGACGGTTTCATTATGTCACTTATTTTAAAAGGTGATAAGACATTTGAAACGTATGGTAAAGGTGAGTATCCAAATAAAAAGAATTATATTGAAGGCACTTGGGAATATGATAAGGAAGCTTTTACAATCTATTTACATCTCAATAAACGTTTAGTAGACGGTGTAGAAGATACAATTCAAAAAAAGAAAATAGCATATAAAGTTCAAGATTATGATGGGGAAAATTTGCAATTATTTAATGAGACGTCATTTCATACAATTAAGTATGTGAAGCAAAGTTAAAGTTATGGAGGACTAGGTTTAAATGGCCTGTTCCTTCATTAAAGTGTGGGTATGTAAATAATATGTTATCTTTCGTTCTGTTTACTTAGTATCATGTTATTCTTTAATAGAGTAATAAATGGAGTTTTACATTAAATATATGAGGTTGGTTAAAAATGATAAAGAAATTCACTAGGTTAGTATTAATAGTGGTTATGCCAATCAGTCTTATTACAGGTTGTGGGGCTACTGAAAAAACTGAAGCACAAAAGCCGAAAGCGGTACAAACGGAGAAAAAGGACTATATGGATTATTCATATGGTAGCAAAGGTATATTAGTAAGTGGCAAAGCGAAAGAACGGCAACAATACGAGATTGGATATATGGATGATAATAAGTTAATTGGGATTGACGAAAATATTGAAGACTGCATTATTTTAGATAATAAAGATGAAGCAGGCCTCATTTGGAAACAAATAGAGCGTGGATTTATTATTGAAGTGCAATACGGTAAGGATCGCAATGATATCGTAGGCGTGCAATTCGTAGGAGATCGTGAGCCATACGAAATTAGTGATAAGTTTGATCGAAATACGATAAACGAAATTGTTGAAAACGTTAAAGGGAATTTGTAATAGATGTATTTCGATAGTATAGGATCTCTTATTATGAAATTGTGAATCAACGGCATTTTTTATATGAAAATGCCGTTGATTTGTGTTAAAAAATAAATGCTATTCTATAGTCTTGTAGAAAAACACGTATTAATCATAAATGAATTATTCTTCGTTCAGCTGTGATGATCGCCGCAAGGTTATTATCCAAAATAAAAGAGCACAAGCACTAATAGATACACCTAATATGCATACGCCATCCCAACCATATTTTGCATACGTATTTGTTGAAAGAATTGCACCTGTTGCACTACCGATAGAATAAAAAATCATGTAACTGGCAGTAAGTCGACTTCTTGCTTCGGGACGCACTGTGAACAGCATACTTTGATTGGTGACATGTACAGCTTGCACCGCTAAATCTAAGAGGATAATGCCGAAAATTAGTAATAATAGAGAGTGATTAATAGATTTAATTAGGAGCCATGAAAGTACTAATAAAGATAAAGCTATGCCAGTTGTTCTTTGTCCTAATCCTTTATCAGCTAATTGTCCAGCTTTAGTAGCAGCTAATGCACCTGCAACTCCAGCAAGGCCGAACGCACCAATAGCTGTATGTGAAAGATTATGTGGTGTAGCACTTAGAGGTAATACTAAAGAAGTCCATAAAATACTGAATGAAGTGAAAATGAGCAATGCTAATATTCCGCGAATGCGTAAGAGTCGTTCTTCTATAAATAATAAGAGTACAGAACGTATTAACTTCCGGTAAGGCATAGTTGTCATTCTGCTCTGTCCAAGAGTAGGTAAATTACGATATAACAAAACAGTTACGAATAGTATAAGGGTAGCGGAAGTGAGATAAACGGACCGCCATCCAGCTAAGTCTGTTAATGCGCCTGCAAATGTACGCGCAAGGAGAATGCCTATTACAACGCCGCTTGTAACGAAACCTACTATGCGTCCACGTTCTGCTGGATTTGCTAAAATTGATGCGTATGCGACGAGTGTTTGCGTAACTGTTGCAAGAATTCCTACTAAGGCCATACCTATAAAAAGTACGATGGCCGAGGGAGCGGTCCCAATTACAATTAAAACGATAACGGATAAAACCATTTGAACAATAATGAGTCTTTTTTGGTTTAATAAGTCACCAAGTGGAACTAATAAAAGTAATCCGATTGCATAACAAACTTGAGTAATAGTAATCACAATACCGATAGTTGAATGACTAATCTTAAATTCATTTGATAAAGAATCAAGTAGCGGATGAGCGAAATATATATTTGCCACCGCCATCCCGCAAGCTATTGCGAATAATAGAGTCATGTAGCGGGACATGTTTGTGCTAATAGGTGAATGTAACTGGGGATCATTATGTTTAAGAGTGGTCATCATCTTTTCCTTGCTATTCATAAAATCAGCTCCATTTTGTATTGTTGTAAATAACGTACCGAACGGTATGTTATTTTGTAAGTAAAATATAATCTTGAGTAAATATATATGTCAAGTTTCTTTTGATTTAATTCCATTTTCTTTGACACATCGTTTATAATTTAATACGATATATAATATACTGATTGGTACATAAAGTGTTAGTTTATAATTTGAAAATGTAGAGGAAGGGGATATTTTTAAATGGCTCGACTACGCGAATTTGATGAAGAAAAAGCTTTGGATGCTGCTATGCAACTTTTTTGGGAGAAAGGATACGCTGCTACTTCATTAAGTGATCTAACTGCAAGAATGGAAATACAAAAACCGAGTTTATATTCAGCTTTTGGTGATAAAGAGGGCTTATTTGAAGCGGCATTAAGGAGATACACAAATTTACATGCGGCTCGTATACGAACAAAACTTCAAAACGAACAATCTGTAAAAGAAGCAATTCAGATGTTTTTTGAAAATATGGTGGAAGAGGAATATAAAAAAGAGTTCAGTAAAGGCTGTTTTTGTATTAACACAATGGTTGAGCTTGCTCCTCATAATGAAAAGTTTGAAGTACTGACTAGAGAACACCAAATGTATCTTGCAGTTATTTTTCAAGAATTAATCATGAAAGGAATTCGATCAGGAGAACTACAAAGTGATTTGAACGCTAAAGCATTAGCGCAAACATTAGTCACGTCCTTAATTGGATTAACAGTGTTAATGAAATCACGCCCAGAACGTTCCGTTATAGATAATTCGGTATCTATAATAGTATCGTTAGTAAAATAATTTTTGAGTGAGATGTTAATCAGCAAATTAAATATTAAGAAAGTCGATTCCTTATTAAAATAAGAAATCGACTTGTTATAATTATATATTTTGTAAGTTGTCTTTCCAAAAATTATAGCTATTATCAATAACTTCTTTTAATTTGAAATAATTTTCTCAAGTAACTTGCACGTGGTAGAGAGTTTCTCCATCGTCTGTAAAAATACCTGAGTAATCATCTATATACTTCCACTCATCCTTATTGTTAAAGTAGTACATTGCGAATTGGTTGCCCTCATCATTTAACATGTTGTCTGCTAAAACGCCATCCCAGTTTATATAAATTTGTGTGCCAGTCATTTGTCTAAGTTTAAATTGATTAATTTCGTCTGGAGACTCTTCTTCAAATTCTTGACTAAATAAATTATGTTCAATGATCCAGCCTAAAAACATGCCAGTATGTACAAATGCTTTTGACGGTATTTGTAATTAGTTGTAAAATAATGTTTGTTGACGGATTTTGTAAAAAGTATGTTAGATGAAATTCATCTGTAGGGATGACATATAAATATTTTCTTAATGGTTATAAAATATAATTATTTAAATATGTAAATAAAAAGAAGTCATATTAGAAGTACATAGTAGATTCATATTTTAACAAATTAATGTGAGAATAAAGGGAGGTTGAGATACATACACGGCGGGAATGTGTATGTATCTATTATAATAATGAATAAGACAATCAAACAACAAGTAATCGCACTATCAACAAGTCTAGTGATTTTAGGGAGCGTACCTTTATCAGCATCAGCAAAAGAGTTGAACAAATCTCAAACTGATCAACTTAATATTGCCCAGGGAGAAAATGGAACGAGCGGATTAAATTATTCTAATTTCAAGTTGGAAGTTCCTGATCATGTACAAGTTAACGAAGCAGAAGTATCTGAAAATGAAAAAATTCTTTTAGAAGAATATAAGCATAAACATGATGAAACAGAAGAATTAAACAAAATGCAAGATGCTAAGAAGGGGCAAGTAGCAGAAAAGGAAGCTATTTCAAACATTGAAAAGGCATTTGAATCTGTAGATGGTCGAAATGATGGGTCTGATCGTCAAATGAAACCTGTTGCAAAGCCAAGAGGTATTCAATATAGCGCACAGAGTACGAAGAAATATGGAACACTTGCAGGAGTTCCATTTGTGGAGTGGATTGTTCCAGCAGGAAATCCTGATATTCGTCCTGCAAATCCGATGAAAGCACGTTACATTACAATTCATGAGACCGCAAATACAGCCGCTGGTGCTAATGCTGAAAATCATGCGAAATATTTATACAAGCAAGCAACTGAAGGCACTTTCCGAACAGCTTCATGGCATTTTACTGTAGACGATAAACAAATTTATCAACACTTACCAACAAACGAAAATGGTTGGCATGCAGGAGATGGAGATGGATCAGGAAACAGGGAATCTATCGGTATCGAGATCGCGGTTAACCAAGATGGTGATTACAATAAAGCATTAGAAAATGCAAAACGACTTGCAGGTTATTTAATGAACAAAGAAGGAATTGGTGCAGATCATATTTACAAGCATCAACAATGGAGCGGGAAAAAATGTCCTGACATTTTAATTTCACGTGGTAATTGGGCTGGTTTCGTACAAGGAATTCAGTGGTATGCAAATATAAATGCGCAGATTGATACGCCTTTACAAGATAAAAATGACTCATTTAATCCAAATGAAAATAATCCAGCTGAACCTAGCATGGAACTAGTGGTAAATGGTAGTGGCATCAATGTACGTAGTGATGCGGGTATTGAACATCGTGTTGTACGTAAAGCTTCAAACGGAGATCGTTACAAAGTATTAGCGGTTAAAAATGGTTGGTATAAAGTAGGTAATGGAGAATGGATTTTCTATGACCCAAGTTGGATTAAAATTAACTACAATGTACCAAAGGAAGAAGTACAAAAACCAAAAGATGATATTACAGGTGGCTGGTTTGAAGGGCATATTCGTAAATTAAACAGTCTAGGTATTATGCAAGGCGAAGGTAATGGTGTATTTGCGCCATATCGAAATGTAACGAGAGCGGAGTTTGCGAAATTAATCTCGAATGCTCTTAAACTACCAGAGGGAAATAAGTCATTTGTAGATATTAATGAGGCACATCCATCACTTCATGACGGTATTAAACGTTGTGCAAGTGCAGGAATTATTAATGGTCGTGGTGAAGGGATTTTTGATCCTAACTCACCAATTACTCGTGAAGAAGTATCTATTATGATTGACAAAGCATTACGATATAAAGGAATTACAGGTGAGTTAGTAGCATTACCATTTACAGATAAGCATTTAATAACATACAAAGAATCGGTTCAACGATTATACAGTCTAAAGGTAGTTAATGGTATTGGAAATAATGAGTTTGATCCTAGAGGCACAACAACTCGTGGTCAGGCAGCTGCCTTTATTGTGAAGATGTTAGATTCAATGCAAAAATAAAATGAAACTTTAATCAGTGAGGGTCACTCGCATTGCAATCGAGCAGTTTATTCACCGAATTTTGAAATGAGAGTGTTACTGCCCGCAAATAGCAGAAGAAATTGTATGTAGAAGCTGACATTGGTAGAAGTAAAAAATAAGAAGAATTTGAAAGGAGCTATCCAAAATAATAATTTTGAATAGCTCCTATTTAGTAGGAAGAAAAAATTGTATTTGATAGATTGTAATTAATGTAGAATGCCCTTCCAAGCCCCTCATAAGCCCCTACCAAGTAATAAATCACTAAGAAAAAACAAAAACAAAAACAACTACAAGAACAAAACAAGCACGAAAAAATGAAACCGGCGTTGTAGTAGTAAAAAAATTGTAATTCGAATGCCAAAACCATTCCCGCATGCCTATCTTTATAATGAAGGATTAAAATTTTCCTATTTACTAGCAAAGAGTGGAGGGAAACATATGGCGGTATACCGTAATGTGCAGGTGAACTTTTGGCAAGATGAATTCATATTAGATTTAACGCCAGAGGAGCGTTATTTTTACATATATTTGTTAACTGGTACGAAAACAAAGCAATGTGGTATTTACATATTACCGAAGCGTGTGGCAGAGCTTGAAACAGGTTATAGTATGGAGACTGTTGAGAAGCTGCTAAACAGGTTTGTTGAGTATGGAAAGATTCTATATGATACGAAAACGAAAGAGGTATTCATAATAAACTGGTTACACTATAACCCTATTTCAAATACGAATGTGGAGAAGTGCGTATTACGTGAGTTAAAGACTGTAAAAAGTAATGAGTTCATACATATATTTTTACGTAAATGCCTTGAAGAAGAATACACGATTCCATTATTATTGCAGTATTTTGGTATGCCAGAAGAAGAGGATAATAGTAGTTCACAAGTAGTTATTGAAGAGAAAGAAGAAGCGGAAGAGATAGAAACCATAGAAGAGGGCGTTCCAAATAGTGAAGTTTATAAGTTTTATGAACAAAATATTAGTAGTTTATCCCCATATATTGTGAAGGAATTGAAGAATTGGATACAAAGACTTTCTGGAGAGAAAGTGTTAGAGGCACTTAAAATTGCGTTTGAAAATAATAAGAAAACGTTAGTTTATGTGAAGGGGATTTTGAGGAATTGGTGTAAGAAAGAACGAATAGATTTTAGTGAAGGAATCCATAGGAGAGAAGTATTCGGTTTGTATGATCCATAGTTTGGATAAGGATTTTTTCTAGTCTAAAAGGTTCTTTTACTATAGAAGCGAATAGTGTGAGAAAGGGGTGGTTATATGGAAGTCGTTATAAAGAAGAAACGAAAAAGAGGAAAAAGAATTTTTATTTGGGCTAGTAGTATCGTTCTTTTTTTAGTTATTTCCGCTGCGATTTTTTTGAATATATATACGCTGAAATCTATGCCAAAGATAGATGGAACGATAAAGCTAGAGGATTTACAACACGCTGTTACGGTGAAGCGGGATAGTAAAGGTGTCCCGCATATTAAATCGGAAAATGCACATGATTTATATTTTTCGCAAGGATATGTACAAGCGCAAGATCGGTTGTTCCAAATGGATTTAAGTAGAAGACAAGCTTCTGGTATGTTAAGTGAAGTTGTTGGGGAAGCAGCTGTTGACCGAGATAAATTGTTTCGAACACTCGGTTTACGGCGAGCGGCAGAAGCTTCAGTTAGTCAATATGATGGAGAAGCAAAATATGCCCTGCAGTCATTTGCTGATGGGGTGAACGCTTTTATACGTGAGGCAAAAGTGGAAAAGAAATTGCCGGTTGAGTTTACTATATTAGGTTATGAGCCTTCTGAATGGTCAATCGTGGATTCTTTAACAATTGGAAAGTATATGGCGTTTGACTTAGGAGGACATTGGCATGGACAGGCGTTTCGATATTGGGCGCTGAAAAACCTTTCGAAAGAGCAAGCAAATGAGCTATTTCCTAAATATCCGAAAGATGCTCCTAGATTGCTAGCTGAACTGAAAAATACAAATGTGGACGTAGCGCAAAGTTTTTCAAAAACGATAATTCCCCCGGAGTTTAACGGTAGTAATAACTGGGTTGTGAGTGGTGAGAAGAGTGCGTCAGGTAAGCCGATTTTAGCAGATGACCCTCATTTATCTCTTGCGACACCTTCTATATGGTATCAAACGAGACTTGAAATGAAAGATTTAAATGTGAGTGGCGTTATTTTCGCTGGAGTACCAGGTGTTATATTAGGACACAATGACAAAATAGCGTGGGGCGTTACGAATACGGGGCCTGATGTGCAAGATTTATATATTGAGAAGAGAAATCCTAATAATGAAATTGAATTTCTGTATAACGATAAATGGGAGAAAGCTACCGTTGTTGACGAGTCTATTAAAGTAAAAGGCAGGAAGACAATTCCTTATAACGTTACGATTACGAGGCATGGGCCAGTAATTTCAGAGTTTGCGGATAAGGGGAAGGAGAAAACGAAAACAGTATTTGCTTTAAAGTGGACTGCTTTAGAACCGTCAGCTGAGTTAAAAGCTGTATTAAATATGAACAAAGCAAAAGACTGGACGGAGTTTGAAACCGCTCTTCAAGATTTCCATACACCAACCCAAAACTTTGTGTTTGCATCAAACGATGGCACGATTGCTTATAAAGCGAATGGAAATATACCAGTGCGTAAAAAAGGCGATGGTAGCTTGCCTGTTCCAGGATGGACAGATGAATATGAATGGGAAGGGTATATCCCGTTTAATCAACTTCCAAAAGTAATCAATCCAAAACAAGGGTTTATTTCAACTGCGAATAATAAAATTGTTGATGATGATTATCCGTATCATATTAGCAATACGTGGGCGCAGCCATATAGGCAAATGCGTATTCAAGAATTTTTACAAGAGAAGGAAAAGTATACGGTGAAAGATTTAGAAGAGTTACAGATGGATCAAAAGAATTTATACGGGAAAGAGTTTACTCCTATATTTTTAAAAGAGTTAAATAAAGCATCTTTAAATGAGGTAGAGAAAGAAGGCGTAAACCAATTAACAAAGTGGAATTTTTACGATAGTAAAGATGAACCGGCACCATTAATATTCTATTTATTAATGAAAGAGATTTCAAATACGTTATTTTCAAAAGAAATACCGAAAGATGTAATGAAGTTATTTGAAGGGAAGTCACAAGTTGTTGATGAATTGATTCGAAAAGAAGTAGCGGGAGAAAATAGCGCGTGGTTTACGAAGTACGGAGGTTTCACAAAAGTTGTGCATACATCGTACGAGAATGTAATGAAGAAATTGCAGAAGGAATATGGACCGGATGTTGGAGAGTGGAAGTGGGGCGATTACCATCAACTCGCTTTTACACATCCAATTTCAAAATCATCTAGTATGTTAGCACTACTCGCTTTTAATCGTGAGAAACCAGTCCCGATTGGCGGAAGTCAAGTTACCGTGCAAGCAGCGAGTTACGGCGATAACGGCATTGTAAATCACGGGGCTTCTTGGCGATTTGTTATTGATACGAAAGATATGTCAAACGGTTATCATATCGTAGGACCAGGACAATCGGGACATTTTAGAAGTGATTGGTATCATGATCAAATAGATGATTGGGTAAGTGGAACGTATCATACGACTACATTGAATACGGAGGGAATAGAGGGGAAGGTGCTAAATTTAGAACCGAAGTGATAGGGTGTTTTTGTTTGTGGAGGGACTAGTAATAATCTTTTTGATAATGAAAGCTTATCATTTAGAACATAACCCAGTTCTTAAATAATTTTAACAGCCAGCCTACTATCATTTAATTTGATAGTAGGCTGTTTCCATCTTCGAAATACGCTGTAGCAACTTCTTCAGGATTACGATTATTTCCACATGCTGCAAGTGCTGTAACAAATAAAGCCATTACAACTATTAACATGATTATTCCAGTTTTGAGGGGAATTAGTTAACAAAGACCAGGTATTATTTGCAACAGAACGGTCCCTCTGTACCCCTTGTTTCGTCATTTTTCTACGCCATCCAACTTGACAAATGTTTTTTTATCAAACTACAATGAAAATCATTATCAATAATGTAGGGAGGATACTTTTGTCAATAAATGAAAAACAATATATTTATAGGTTAATAACCAGATCTTGTTAAGTCGTATGTACTATTTTTAGTTTAGCGTTGCCCAGAATGTACACCAATTAATCTCGCGAATTACAAGAAAATTATTATTGAAATGAGGCGTGCATTGTGAAGTTGGACGTGAATGAGTTAGCAGAGTATCTTGCCAATAATCCTTTCCGAGTAGAAGGAGTATATCGTTATGCTAAAAATCCAGGTGTGCCTTGTGCTGAGTCTACAGATTCTTTCCCAGGATTTGTATTTCCACTTACAGGGAAGACGCAATTTCAATTTAATGGTACGCCGTATATCCTTTCCCCAGGAAAAGTTATACATGGGGGTGCAAAAATGACATTAGCCCATAAAATGCTTGGTGAAATAAACTGGGAATATATTCTTGTTTTATATCAGATAAGCAATCCAGAACGAGAAGACTCTGGCTTTACTCATCAGCATTTTGAATTATTAACAGGACAATCTCCTCGTCTTGTCGAATTACTTATGCGTCTTTGGGATGTGTATAATCAGCGTGGAGGCATTTCGATGCTTCAGACCGAAATGCTGTTTCGCGAAGCGTTGAATGAAGCTTTATTAAGTGTTGTCAATAGAGAAAACAACTATGAGTCGCATACTTTATTCGAACGAATATCTAGTTACGTTCGCCAATACTATTATAAAGATATTACAATACATACGCTTACAGAACAAAATAATGTTAATCGAAATCGTCTTTCTTACGTGTTTAGAAAGCATGCAGGTATGGGGCCAGCAGAATATTTATTGAACTATCGTATAAAGATGGCTCAAAAAATGTTATGTACAAGTGGTGTGCCTGTACAACAAATTTCGCAGGCTGTTGGAATTGCAGACCCTTTTTATTTTAGTAGAGTTTTCAAGAAGCGAGTTGGCATTTCGCCTACTAAATATCGCGAGAAGTTCATCAATAATCCATACTAATGTCAACAGGGGTCCATTCTTATTTGAAAATCACTGTTCTATACTTATGGAGAGTTAAAGGAAACATTGGATTGAAAGAACTTTCATTGAAATCACTCCTTTGTACTATCTGAATGAAAAGTTCTGGCCGGAGCATTTTCTTTTTAAGCGTAATGACGACTTTTTTACTTAGATTATTGTAATATAGTGGAAGTTAAAAATGAGGAGGGATTATTATCCATTACCAACCTATTAAACTAAATGACGAGTTATCTAAAATTAACGATTATTGGTATCCACGAGTGATTGGTGAAATGAATGATGATCAAATTCAGCTTTTTAAAGCTAATGGAGATTTTATATGGCATGAGCATCCTGATACGGATAAGCTATTTATTGTGCTTGAAGGGGAGATGTTCATCGATTTCCGTGATGGACAGGTGAAAATTTCTAAGGGCGAGATGTTTATTGTCCCGAGAGGCGTTGAGCATAAACCTTTCACTGAAAAGGAATCCCACATCATGTTGGTAGAGCCTAAAAGGGAAATGGATTGATAATCGTAAAAAGATAAAAAAGGAGCGGAAATCCGTTCCTTTTTTATTTATCTTACTATTTTTAGGGGCTTAGTATGAGTAAGATGTGAATAAAGGATGAATAGCATTTTTATCAATAAAAATTTATTGGATTTTTTGTGGAATATATATGAAACGTTGTATAAAATAATCAAGAAAGCCAAAAATTATAGGGGGAAAGTTGTGAAGAAAAATAAGAGTTTAATAAGTTTTTTAGGAGTGTTTATTATGTTGTTTTCTTTTTGTTTTCAAGGAAATGTACAGGCAGATGTAAATACTGTTCAATCTGGAAAAATCAAATCAGGAAACGTAACAGTATGGGAAGTTGGAAATGTAGCGAAAGTATTAGCGGATGTGGAGCGCTTAAATTTAAATACAGTAAATGTACCGATTCAAGTGGATATCCCAAATGTGACTTCTACTAACATGGTAATTAATCAAGCGCAAAAGCAACAAGCTATTATTTTAATTCAAGAATTATTAAAGCGTAATATTCAAGTTATAGTGGAACCGTTCCCGTATATTCAGCAGGGGAATGTTGGAGAGACAGAATGGAACCCAAGTAACATTAATGATTTCTTCTGGAATTGGAAGACGGTTATTCTGCAAGATATTTTTAATTCCATTACAAGTAAATACAATGTGTATGGACTAAAGATTGCTTCTAATTTCGTGAATATGGAGTATGCAGAAGGATACTGGAGCGATACAATTGATTTTGTTCGTAATCAGTATAAAGGAAATGTTTTGTATCAAATGAACTGGTGGTTAACAGCAAGCTGGGACCCTTCTTATGAAGCGAAGTTTAAAGAGAAAATCAATCGTCCGTATTTAAAAAAGGTGGATATTGTAAGTATTGATAGTTGGTTTGAAGTTTCAGGAAAAAGAAATCCAACATATGAAGAAGTAAAGAAAAGTTTATTTGCGACGACAGTGTATAATCGTGGACAAAATGTTGTTCAGCAATTGGAACAATTACATAATGCAACAGGAAAACCAGTTTACTTCGGTGGGTTTAACGTTCCGGCGCGTGAACTTGGATTACAAAATCCGTGGAATCCAGATGTTTCAAATGTGTTTTCAAAAGATGTACAATTAAATGGATGGCGTGCTTACCGCGATGTATTAGAACCGAAACCATATTTTAAAGGTTTTTCAATTTGGTTTATTGGCTCTAATGATAGTACACATGCGTATCAAATACATAGTAAAGAAACAGAGGCAGTTATTAACGGGTGGTACCGAAAATAATTTTTATAAAATAGGTAAGTTTTAAAGATTACTACATATATTTCTAGTGAAAGGCCTTTCACCATCTTATCACCTAGGGGGCAATCATAATGAAATTTTTGTCTTACCTTACAGTAATTTTGGTGATTCTCGGCGGTTTGAATTGGTTGTTTGTAGCGTTAGATTACAATGTAGTTGAGAAATGGTTTGGTTCTATGCCGGCGCTTGTGGACACTATTTATTGGCTCATTGGTCTTTCTGCTATTTATCAAATTTTTGATCGGTTCTTCACGGACAATTAGCAATTATACTTTATTACTAGAGTGTTAAGTACGATTATGTACTTAACACTTTTTTGTATGTTTATAAAAATAGTTTGCACATGCAAGCGATTCCATTGCGTCTTGCGCCGTAATAATAGAAAACAAATTGACCACGTATTATATTTTGGGTTATAATTCAGAAAGTTTAAAAATTAATAAAAATGAGAAATAGGGAGGTTATGAGGGTAATGGAGAGAGTCTATAATTTTTCAGCAGGACCATCAATACTCCCTTTGCCAGTTTTAGAGAAAGTGCAAAAGGAGCTTGTAAATTATAACGGGACAGGCATGTCTATTATGGAAATGAGTCATCGATCTTCTTATTTTCAAAGTATTATAGAGGAAGCGAGTAACTTACTTCGTGAATTAATGAGCATCCCTGATGAGTATGATGTTTTATTTTTACAAGGCGGTGCGTCATTACAATTTTCTATGATACCACTGAACTTAATGAATACGTATAAAAAAGCTGGATACGTACTAACTGGCTCATGGTCTAAAAAGGCACTGCAAGAAGCCGAAAAAGTTGGGGAAGTACAAGTGATTGCTTCTTCCGAGCAAGAGAAGTTTACTACGATTCCTAAACTGGACGGTTTACTAAGCGATGAAAAACTAGATTATGTACATATTACAACGAATAATACAATTGAGGGGACAAAATATGTGGATATTCCACATATAGAAAGAGTGCCGCTCGTTGCGGATATGTCCTCAAATATTTTATCAGAACGATATGATGTTTCGAAGTTTGGTCTTATATATGCGGGAGCGCAAAAGAATTTAGGGCCAGCGGGCTTAACGATTGCTATTATAAAAAGAGATTTAATTGGGGGAGCAGATCGCTCTTGTCCGACAATGTTAAATTATGAAACTTACAGTAAAAATAACTCCTTATATAATACACCGCCATCCTTTAGTATTTACGTAACAAAACTTGTACTAGAGTGGTTGAAAGAGCAAGGCGGAGTATCTGCGATTGAAGAACAAAATAAAATGAAATCTTCACTTATTTATCATTTTTTAGATGAATCTAAATTGTTTACTTCACCAGTTGACCCTGCGTATCGATCACTTATGAATATTCCGTTTACAACACCGTCAGAAGAGCTGAACAATGAGTTTTTACAAAAAACGAAAGAACGCGGCCTTGTTACGTTAAAAGGACATCGCTCAGTCGGTGGTATGCGTGCAAGTATTTACAATGCGATGCCAGTACACGGTGTACAGCAATTAGTAGATTATATGAAGGAATTTGAGCTTGAGAATAGATAGGGAGATGGGGATATGTTTCGTGTTCAAACGTTAAATCAAATTGCAGAAAAAGGCTTGCAAGTTTTTACTGAAGAACGTTATGAAGTAGGAGATAGAATCAATCATCCAGATGGAATTTTGCTTCGTAGCTACTCTTTACATCAAGAAGAGTTTTCAAAAGACTTAAAGGCGATTGCAAGAGCTGGCGCTGGTGTAAATAATATTCCTGTCGAGCGATGTACAGAAAAAGGGATTGTAGTATTTAATACACCAGGAGCGAATGCCAATGCAGTAAAGGAACTTATTATCGCCAGCCTTATTATGTCTTCACGTAACATTATTAACGGTGTAAGCTGGACGAAAAATTTAGAGGGTGAAGAAGTACCGCAGCTTGTTGAATCAGGAAAAAAACAATTCGTTGGATCAGAAATTGCAGGAAAACGTCTAGGTGTAATTGGTCTTGGCGCAATCGGTGCTTTAGTTGCGAACGATGCGTTAGCGTTAGGGATGGACGTTATTGGATATGACCCTTATATTTCAGTTGAAACAGCTTGGCGTCTTTCTACACATGTGCAAAGAGCATTTAGCCTTGATGAAATTTTTGCAACGTGTGATTATATTACCCTTCATATTCCTCTTACAAATCAAACGAAGGGAATTATTGGGGAACACGCTATAGAGAAGATGAAAAAAGGTATGCGTTTATTCAATTTCTCAAGAGGAGAACTTGTAGATGAAAATGTTCTTCAAAAAGCGTTAGAAGAAGATGTTATTACGCATTACGTAACAGACTTCCCGAATGAAAATGTGATAAAGATGAAAAATGTAACAGCGACGCCTCACCTTGGTGCATCTACGTCCGAATCAGAAGAAAACTGTGCATTCATGGCAGCGCGCCAATTACGTGAATATTTAGAGACAGGAAATATTCGTAATTCAGTAAACTATCCAAACGTAGAATTGCCGTATATCGGAAAGAAACGAATTACAATTATGCATCAAAACGTCCCGAATATGGTAGGGCAAATTACAGGATGCTTAGCGGAACATCATATTAATATTGCCGATATGATTAATCGTAGTAAACATTCTTGGGCATACACAATGATTGATATCGATAACGGAATTGATGATATAATAAAAGAGAATATTGTAGAAAATATAAGCAAAATTACAGGTGTTGTAGCCGTTCGAATGATTGTGTAAAGGAGAGAGGAATGTGGCAAAAATACGACCGTTTCGGGCCATTCGTCCAGTAGAGGAAAAAGCGGCACAAGTGGCAGCTTTACCGTATGACGTATTAAATAGTGAAGAGGCAAGGGAAGTTGTAAAAGGGAATCCATATTCTTTCTTGCATGTTGATAAAGCAGAAATTGATTTAGACCCGGCACTTTCACCGTACGATGATCGTGTATATGAAAAAGCGGGTGAAAATTTAAATCGATTTATACGAGAAGAAGTGTTCATTCAAGACGAAGAGCCAGCGTTATACATTTATGAACTGACGATGCAGGGAAGAACGCAGTCAGGCCTTGTCGTTTGTACATCTATTGATGAGTATGAAGATGATACAATTAAAAAACATGAGAGAACGCGTCATGAAAAAGAGCTAGATCGTATTCGTCACGTAGATGTGTGTGATGCAAATACGGGTCCTATCTTTTTAACGTATCGTACAAAAGAAGAGATAAAGCATTTCATTGCCAGCTGGAAAGAAGAACATGCGCCAATCTATACATTTACAGCAGAAGACGGCGTTAGGCACGTTGCTTGGAAAATAGCTGATGAAGAAGTAATTGCAAGTTTAGTAAACTTATTTGAAGATATTCCTAACCTGTACATTGCAGATGGACATCACCGCTCTGCATCAGCTGCAAAAGTAGGGATCATGCGAAGAGAACAATATCCGAATTACACAGGAGAAGAAGAGTTTAATTTCTTCCTATCTGTATTATTCCCTCAGGATGAATTATCGATTTGGGACTATAACCGAGTTGTGAAAGATTTAAATGGCTTATCAGAGGAACAGTTTTTAAATCAAATTACGCAGTACTTTTATGTAGAAGAAGCACCTGTTTCTCCGTATAAACCAAATGAGCCAAAAACATTTGGTATGTATGTAAATGAGAAGTGGTATAAGCTTACTGTGAAAGAAGAAACATTTGATGCGAATGATCTTGTTAGAGGTTTAGATGTATCTATCCTGCAAGATCATTTATTAAGTCAAGTACTTGAAATACATGATCCGCGTTCTGATTCACGCATCGATTTTGTCGGAGGAATCCGCGGATTAGAAGAACTAGAACACCTTGTAAAGAGCGGTGAATATAAAGCAGCATTCGCATTATATCCGACATCAATGGAAGCTTTATTAGCAATCGCAGACGCTGGAGAAGTTATGCCGCCAAAATCAACGTGGTTTGAACCGAAACTGCGCAGCGGGTTGTTTGTACATTCATTAAAATAAATAGACTTCTTTAGATTGAAAAACCGAAATGATTTGAGTTTCGGTTTTTCTTATTTTGGCTCAGTTAACGTTTAATGTTGATTTTCATGTTAAGATTGAAATATGTAACAGCAGGTCGCTACAAAAAAATGGAGGAAATACGATGAAAATGCATCTTCAAAAAAGTTTTTATGTTGAATTGAAAAATGCAATTCGTTGTCATTATAACGAACTTTTAACTAGGTGCGGTGTTGACACAATATATGGGTACTCCATATTAACAGACGATTGTGTCAATAGCATTGGACCAGTGGCTAATGAAGAAAGACTAATCAAAGTTAATAAATCGGACCCTTTATACAATTATTATAGATACGGAGCTGTTGAGTGGAGCGAATGGGACGATTTTGGAATGTTTGATGAAGTGAAAAAAATTATTAAGAAATATCATAATATTGTCGAAGATGACTTTAACATACGAGTAAATACACTGTTGAAAGAAACATTAAATGTGTTAATGGAACTTGAATCAGAAGGATTGTTTGGAGATAGAGATGATAATCGATTTATTGTCATTTGTGTAACTGATTCTTCGAACGAAATCATGATTGAATCAGCTCGATTGCTTAATACATTAAAGACATACGAAGAATATGCTTCAGAATTTGCATAAGAATAAATATAAGTAAAACTGCTCTCTATAAGAGGCGATTTTCATTTGATCGAAAGTCACCAATTAATAGTAACTATTCGTTGTGACGTAACAATTGAACAATTAGAACCTGATGAAAAAAACGTACAAAGATAATTGCGATGTTTACATGTGTGAATCAAGTTGGAAAAGAAGTTATGAAGGGAAGTTTTTCGGGGATTATTCTTTAATAGGAGAAGTAATGAATAAGTGGGTTCTCCATGCCTCTCAGGCTTAGCGTTTTAATTCCCCCATAACGTATATTCTGTTCTTTTCTTAACTATTAGAAAATAGTTGAATAAGCTCGTCAACAAAAAGGACATTCCGAGTATTACAAGAAATGTCCTTTCTGCTAAAATGTAAGGTATTTTGCTAAAATTCAAACTCTAAAATCAGTTTACTAGTTTGACCTGTAAACTGATAATTATAGGACCCTCTCAGATTTTCTAAGTTACCGGTAGCTTTAATAATTGTTCCTGGGGAATCTAAATTTCCTTTATCAAATATTCCTTGCTCTATAGCTGTGAATGTCCCTTGTTGCCCCTTATAAATTCCTTCAAAGTGTAAAAATCCAGAAATTTTAGCCGTAGCCAAGTGACCATCATTTATATTTGAGTCTACATAATATAATAAGTATTCAACAAAAGCTTTTCCTTTTAATTCTCCATCAATATCATATTCAACATGGGCAATATTAATAGGGAAATCTTTTCTAGTATCATCAATTAGTTTTTCATCCCATTTACTTACTGTAAATGTTACTTCCATACACGTAAATCCCCCTTTATCATTAGATAAGTAATCTTCATATCATTTGAAAAGTACCAATTCACAGTCATATCTTATAGAAGTGTTTTTTATTTATTTGAGTCCTGTCATATCGTTATCTGCTCCTCCCCACGAAGGACTTACTGTCGCCACGGTATCTCCTGGCTGTAATCTCTTTGGTTTTTTTAACATGTTAACTCCGCTCCTACATAATGTAATGGACTACGATTATACAAACTGTATCATTGAAAAACATGATGTATGACATTAGTTTCTTCATCATTAATCCGTTTACCTGCTGGGATTCAAGAATTCAGTCTTAGTGTTGAATATAGGAATAACCGATTTATATTTGAAAATTACAGTATGCAACATTGCATGAGAAAAACGGTTGTTATTTTCACTTCCTGTAACTATAATGATTACAGGTTGGTCGATACCAATCAAAAAAATAAAATCATCATGAATGGAGATGTTTCATAATGGGTATGAAAAAATTAATTTTAGCAGGTGCTTTAGGGATCGCAGCATTATCAGGAACAAATTTACCAGGACTAGAAGTAACAAAAGCGAGTGCAGCTTCTATTGAATCGAATTTCTCGACGTTAGAAGGACGAGTAGTAGAAGTAGATAACGGTGTAATTGTTGTAAAATCTAAGCAATATGAGGAACCGGTTAGTGTGTATATTGATTCACTTTCAAATGTGAAAGTAGGAGATGAAGTAAAAGCTACTGGATCTATGATGCGTAATTTTACAGAATATATGGTTGCAACTGCAGTTGAAAATACAACAAACAAGTTAGGTATGCACATGAAAGAAGATGGCTCACCTAATTATGTAATTGGAGAAGTATCAAAAGTAGGAACGATGGAAGATGAGGGAGACGGTGCTACTAAATATGTTGTAGTTGAGTATCCATCGCTAAATGGGAAGAAAGATATTATTGATGTTTTCTTAACAAAGGGACAAGTATTTAATGTGGGTGAGAAAGTGAAAATTGATATGGAGTATGTGGGCTGGGGTGGTATTTCTATTAACTGGAACACAGTTGATCATATTGAAAAAGTTCATGAAGCAAAGACGAACGCTGAAAATAATGATGATGTATGGATTTGGTCTTAATAAGGCGAGTATAGGTCGTTATTTGCAATTTTCTCCAAACAATACATGTAAAAACTAAATGTATCATGCAGTACCCATCTAATTCTCATTGCGTATGACAATTAGATGGGTACTTTTTTATTTGAAATTTGTGCAAGTCAATGTTTAGCATTTCTTTTTAAGAGTAAATTACGGTTGAAATCAAAACTTTATTTGCAGTACATAATAAATAATGTTGATTTTTTATCTTATATTAAAATAAAAACAAACCACTGTTCGATTTGAATATTCCACGATATAATAGTGAGAGTTTATGGCAGAATAAATATTTACATAAGAAGTGAGGTACTGTATGAAAAAAAGAACGACAGACATTATTTTTATTATTATCGGTGCATTTCTTTTTGCGTTAGGTGTTAATTTGTTTGTTATCCCGAACGAGTTTGGTGAGGGTGGGGTAACAGGTATCACGATTATTACGTACTATTTATTTGAATGGTCACCGGGCTTAGTTAACTTAATTTTAAATGCGATTTTGTTAATAGCCGGTTATAAGTTTTTAAATAAGATTACAACAATTTATACGATTATCGCTGTAGTTACGAACTCGCTATTTCTTCATTTGACAGAAGGCTGGACGATTGCTTCGGATGAAATGCTTGTAAATGCCATTTTCGGAGGAATATTTATTGGGTGCGGGATTGGTCTTATTATTCGCGTTGGTGGAACAACTGCAGGTACTACCATCTTAGCAAGGATGACGCATAAATATTTAGGCTGGAGCATTAGCTACGGTCTACTGTTCTTCGATTTAATTGTTGCGTTTTCATCTTATTTCATCATTGGTGCAGAAAAACTGATGATAACAATTATTATGCTATATGTAGCAACGAAAGTGATGGAGTTTGTAATTGAAGGTTTAAATCCGAAGAAAGCCATTACGATTATTTCTGATAACCCGAATGAAATAGCTGGGAAGGTAACTACCTTAATGGGCAGAGGGGTTACTGTGTACTCAGGTCATGGCTATTACACGAAAACTCCAAAGGAAATTCTTTATGTTGTTATTAATAAGCAAGAAGTAGTGAAGCTAAAGCGGATTGTTCAAACTACGGATCCGGCGGCGTTCATCGCTATACACGATGTTCGTGATGTGTTCGGAGAAGGATTTGTTGATATTTCGAAGGCTTAGAAATTATTTTTGATTAAAATAATCTTAATACTAAAACGTAAGAATCTATTTTGAATAATCTTTTTTCAAAATAGATTCTTTTCTAATGGATCTATATTTATAATTAACCCCCATGCACTTTAAGCTCAATCTTTTACGTTCTAAAGAAAACTGCCGATAAAGCCCTCCAGTCTTTTCTTTAATTTTGAAATGTGAGAGTTGAATTACAATGAATTATATGTGATTGTTTAATCTATTCCCCATGAGTTTTGCCATTTGTTTCGCATCTGGATTTCCTTCATCGTACAATTTATCAATAATATTACTATAATCCCTCTCATTCCGATTTTGACTTAATTTATATGCAGCCTGGATGTCTCCTACTTTAATTTTAAACCCAACTATCCCTTTCAGTTCATTTTCTAAGAGAGTGGGGGAAAGTTTATCCCATAATATTGGATTTTCACGATGTTCTTCATATTTTTTCAACATTGTTGTTAATTCATCTATTAATTCCTGTTTATCTAAAATACTTGCTTTACCATATATATGAACGGCTTGATAATTCCATGTTGGAACTTCTTCATTTTCATACCAAGAAGAAGAGATGTAAGAGTGCGGTGCCTGAAACATTACAAGAACATCTTCGCAGGTTTCAAATGTTCTCCACTGGGGGTTCCCATAAGCCATATGTCCAGTAATAAAATAGTCATCACCTTGTTTAGTTAATCCAAAGGGCAAATGAGTTGCGATTGGTTTCTCTTTTTTAGTTGTGACGATTGTTCCAAAAGAGTTTTTTTGAACAAAATCCCAAATTTCATCAACATTTGTGACTTTAAAATACTTTGGAATATACATAATAGCCCACCTTTCAAAAAAAGTTATATGAGTGTTTTGATCATTATAAGGTCAACTTGTTCGTCATCGCCCATATAAAAGGAATGAGAGCCAGCTTGTACAAAACCTAATTTCTTATAAAAAGCAATAGCATTTTCATTTTTCTCCCATACGCCTAGCCAAATATTCTTTTTATTATGTTCTATTGCAATTTCAATAGCATTATTTAGTAGATATTTACCAAGACCATGTTTTTGAAAGGAGCTCTTTATATAAATTCTCTCTACTTCAAGTGATTCATTTCCCATTTCTTCAGACTGAGCATCATCAATATTGACCTTTAAATATCCAGCAATTTCATCGTTAAAGTAGACAAAAAAGAATTGAGAAGAGATATTGGATAATTCTTTTTCTAATTGTTTTAAGTTAAATGCCTTTTCCAAATAGTGATTCATACTTTCGGGTGAATTCTGATGTTTAAAAGTCTCATTAAATGTTTCATAACTAATATCTTGAAGTCTGTGTATATCTTCAAGGGTGCACTTTTCTATATGTGTAGTCATTTGAATAGTTCGCTCCTTTATATAATCAATAATTTCTCTTATTTCCCTTTTTTACAAATTCCCAATCTTTTTCTAAATTTTCTCTTACTCTTTGAAGAAGATTAGAAATAGTTTCCGCTTCTGTTTCCGAAAATCCCTCTAATGCAACAGTATTTGAATAATCGTTTTCTCTTTTAATAAAAGGATAGACATTTTTCCCTTTTTCTGTTGGGAAAAGTTTTTTGATTTTCTTGTTAGATTCATCTTCTTTCTTTTCGATAAATCCATTGATTTCAAGCTTTTTGATAGCACGGGCTGCAGTTGTACGATCTACTTTTATCATCTCAGATAGCTTTTCTTGAATGATTCCTGGGTTTTCACATATTCGCACAAGGTACAAATACTGACCTTTTGTAAGCTCATATTCTTTAAATTCTATATTACTAATAGAATCTAATGCTCTTGCAATCATGCCAATTTCACGAAGAATTTCTTTCATAATGAACTCCTTATCTTTTGTTTTTATTGCAAATGCAACAATTTGAAGTTACATTTAATATAAAATATTTTTATTGTAAATGCAACAA
This sequence comes from Noccaea bulbosa, assembly GCA_900406535.1. Taxonomy (NCBI): domain Eukaryota; kingdom Viridiplantae; phylum Streptophyta; class Magnoliopsida; order Brassicales; family Brassicaceae; genus Noccaea; species Noccaea bulbosa. The sequence continues at coordinate 393,585 of OVBJ01000002.1, forward strand.
AAATGACGATGAAGAGGTTGATTAAAATGAAGTATGTTTTTTATGTATTAGGAATTTTAATATTAACCCTTGGTATTTCTGTCACAATACAATCAGATTTTGGCACTTCACCTTTTGATGCACTTTTAGTAGGACTTTCTTTAAATGTGGGGCTTACTGTGGGAAGCTGGGAAATAATAATAGCTTTATTATTAATATGTTGTAATTCGAAATTAAAAAGACAAAGACCAGAGGTACTAGGGTTGTTAACAGCATTCATAACGGGTATTGGTATTGATGTGTGGCTATTTTTATTACGCGATTTAATTACACCTGAAATATGGTACAGTAAAATGATTTATTTTGGAATCGGATTAGTTATTACAGGATTAGGAACTGCAATATATTTACAAACAAATTTTGCTCCCATTCCAATTGACCGATTAACTTTAATCATACAAAAATTAACTAGAACGAATATTTTTATAGCACGAACATTTATTTACCTTATATTCTTAATAATGGCAACGATTTTACATGGACCAATTGGTGTTGGAACTATATTAACTGTTTGTTTAGGTGGGTTATTACTGAATTTCTTTATACCACTTACTAAAAAAGTAATAGATCACTTATTCGTACACCAGAGTACGTCATCAAGTTATAAGAAAAATAAAGCAGCTGACCATAATGATAACAAAAGTATCTTCTAAGGAATCCTTTTCTTTAAATTACTTATACATTTGAAGACTGACTGTTTTTGAAACCTTCTTCAATCCACCAAGAACTTATAAATTCTGTTTTTCTTTTTCTTGCAAAAAATCCAATTGTTTCTTAAGGTAAGGATGTAGAAGGATGAACGAGAGAGGGTTTAATGAAGATGATACATATTTTATTAGCTGATGATGATAAACATATTAGAGAGTTATTGCATTATCATTTACAAAAAGAGGGGTTTAAAGTTTTTGAGGCTGAAGATGGAAAGATAGCGCAAGAAGTATTAGAGAAGGAAAATATTCATCTTGCGATTGTAGACATTATGATGCCGTTTGTTGATGGTTATACGTTATGTGAAGAAATTCGTAAGTATCATGATATTCCTGTTATTTTATTAACTGCGAAAGACCAGTTAGTGGATAAAGAAAAAGGATTCATTTCTGGTACAGACGATTATATCGTAAAACCATTTGAGCCAGCTGAAGTCATTTTCCGTATGAAAGCATTACTTCGTCGTTATCAAATGCTGAGTGCTGATATTATTACGTTGCACGGTACAACAATTGACCGAAAAGGCTTTGAAGTGAAGTGTAACGGACAAACGATTTTGCTTCCACTGAAGGAATTTGAATTGTTATCGCAACTGGCTAGTTATCCTGGAAGAACATTTTCAAGGGAAGAATTAATTGAATTAGTATGGGGAATGGATTTTGAAGGGGATGAACGAACGGTTGACGTTCATGTAAAGCGATTAAGAGATCGTTTTTCAAAACGAACGGATGATTTTCAAATTACAACGGTGCGCGGCCTCGGGTATAAGTTGGAGCTGAAATAAGATGAAATCACTATATTCTAGATTTGTATTTATGACGGTCGGCATTATGCTACTTAGTAGTATTATAGGCTTTTTATTAACGAACGTATATTATCAAGTGAAGTTAAAACCGTATAATAGTGAAAAGATTTTAAAGTATGCTGAAGAAGTAAAATCGTTATATGAAAAGCAAAGTGAAGAAAATCAAGAGGCATACTTACGGTCTATTGCGAAGCTAGGATATGAAATTTATATTGTCGATGATCAAAAGAATGGAAAGCGTATCGGAAATGCATTTCGTAAGACGACAATAAGTGATGATACCGTTCATAAAGTATTGCAGGGGGAGACATTTAATGGTGTTTCTACTTATCCAACGCGCCTTTTCATTACAGGATTTTTCGATAATGAATTAATTAATAGCGTCGGTGTCCCGGTAAAACACGGTGATAAACAGTACGCTTTATTCATTCGCCCTGACATTCAGCAACAATTTGGCGAGATGCGAATTTTCTTAGCGGTATTACTTGGGTTTATCGTTTTACTAACTATTATTTTTATAGCGATTGCAGCAGGTTATATCGTTCGTCCCATTCGTAAATTTACGAAGGCTACGCAAAAAATTGCGAGTGGGGAATATGAAATTGAATTAGACGTAAAACGAAAAGATGAAATAGGAACGTTATCTACAAGCTTCCAAAAGATGACGAAGAGTATTAAAGAACTAGATGAAATGAGACAAGAATTCGTTTCGAACGTTTCACATGAATTTCAGTCGCCACTTTCTTCCATACAAGGTTTTTCAAAGACGTTGCAAACAGAAAAGATGAGTGAGGAAGAAAGAAATCATTACTTACAAATTATTGAGGGTGAAAGTAAGCGAATGTCTAGTTTATGTAAACAGTTACTTACGCTCGCTTCATTAGATAAAGAGGAAAAGGTTCTACAAATAAGAGAATTCAATCTACAGAAGCAAATTAAAGACGTCATTTTTATGCTTGAGTGGAAATGGCGGGAAAAAGATATCGCCGTTGAATTTGATGTGCCAGATATCACTATAAAAGGTGATGAAAACTTACTTCATCAAGTATGGAGTAACATTTTCACGAATAGCATTAAGTTTTCAAACGATGGTGGGACGATTGAGTTTTTCGTCGAAGAGTTAGAGTCTAGTGTCATTATCTCTATATCTGATAACGGAATTGGTATGGAAAAAGAAGAGATGGACCGTATATTTGATCGTTTTTACAAAGTAGATACGGCAAGAGCGAGAAACGTAGAAGGTAGTGGTTTAGGATTATCGATTGTGCAGAAGATTGTGGAACTGCATAACGGAGACGTTTCAGTGTATAGCACGAAAGGGGAAGGGACTACTGTTCGGGTGGAGCTTCCGAAATAGATGGAAGAGGCTGTTTGGGAACGGCCTCTTCTTTTTTTGGGCGCTAGTATACGTGTAAAGTGAAAGAATGGGAGTCATTTTAATTACATAATTGGACCGATTTGTGGCATAAGATTAGCAGGAAGTTTATTTAAAAATGTAGAATCTCTACAGAGTTATAAGGATTGTATTAAAACTTGAACCGTGTAGGGAGGAAATTAATTTGAAACGAACTGACTTGTTATTAAACGCACTAGATTCAACATTCGATAAAGAGAGTTGGTATGCACCGTTTAAACATGCTATAGAAGGACTTACAGCCGAACAGGCTATGTGGAAACCATCTGGTGAGGAAACGAATACCATTTGGGAGAACGTTAATCATCTCATTTATTACAAAGAGAGGCTTGCTGCAAACTTGGAAGGTCATGGATGGGCACATAACCTTGACGGTAATGACACTTTTTATCTTACTAAGCAATCTAATGATGACACGGAATGGAAGGAAGTCGTTGAACGTTCTGAAAATGCTCAGCGTAATTTAAGACAGGTATTGAGCGTGATTTCTGAAAAAGAGCTTGAACAAAATTCACTTGAAGAGAAATTACTGGACATCATGCTTCATGATGCTTATCATACAGGCCAAATTATTCAATTAAGGAAAATGCAGGGGGCATGGCCAGCAAAGCGTTAACGGAACGTATTAGTTATTCCATTAAAGGGTGCTATTTTGCATCAAAAAGTAAACAAGCATAACTTCGTTCGAAATTTCGAATAGGGTTATGCTTGTTTGAGCTTTGTAACAGAAAGAAAATATTTTCTTTCTGTTACAAAGCAGTACCTTTCACCTGTTCTTCCTTAAACCGAAGCTCAAAAGTATCCGCCGTAATTTCATCAGCTTTCGGCAAAGCCCGTAATTTTGGATGAAGCAGCCATACGAGGGAGATGAATAAAATCCCGATGCTAGCGAGCGCAAAAATGATTTGGCTACTATATACATTCGCAGTGTATCCGCCAATTAAAGAGCCAAGCGGCATAGCAATTGTGCCCATACTCCGTGTGACTGAATTGATACGCCCAAGATATTGGTTTGGAATTACAATTTGACCAATAGTCGCAAATAATATGTTGGTCGCACCAATTGGTATCCAAGCTAAGCCGAATAAAAAAATAGATAACCATTGAAACGGTACAACCGTAGAGAGAAACCAAAAGAAAGCACCAGTGGCAAAGCTAATAATGGAGACACGGCCAACATTATATTTACCAACCGATGAACTGAATAGTGCTCCAATTAAACAACCGGCGGATATAGCGGCTAAAAAGAAACCATATAATTTCACACCGCCTAAAGAATCAGCGAAAGAAGGGAGTATTGCCATCGTCATACCGATTGAAAAATTAGCGACAACGGAACCGATTAAGAAGACGCCCATCAATGAACGAAAGACGATTGAAAAGCCTTCTTTTAAATCAGAGAAATATTGCTTTGTTGAAAGTGTTGTGTCTGCTTCAGTTTGTTTTGGCATTTTTAATGAAAAGAACAAAAGGGCAGTAATCGCGAATGTAAAGGAGTCGATCACATATAAAGTAATTGCGCCAAATAGTGCTACTAATATTCCAGAAAGAGTCGTACAAATTAAATCAATGCCTTGATATGCAAATGAAAAGAGTGAGTTTCCTTTTAATAATTGTGTTTTATGCAGTAGAAGTGGTAAAGCTTTCGATTGTGCGGGATAGGCGAATTGTTCGATAAAAGCTACGATGGGCATGATGATGAGTAGTAGGTGGACTGTTAGTAGGTCGAAGTAGTGTGTAATTGGAATGATTAAAATAAGAATGCATTGCAAAACTTGTGTGATGACGAGGGTGTTTTTTATTGACCATCTATCGACGAATGGACCAGTAAGAAATTGTAATGCAGAAGGTAATAACGTAAGGGAACCAGCCAATCCAGAATAAAAAGGATTACCACTTAATTTGTATACGAGCCACATTGCTGCTACATAATACAAGCTATCTCCTATGTTTGTAAAAATTCTCCCTAAAAATAATAAGAGGAAATTCCGGTTTTTTAATATGTCCACTTTATCTACTCCTTTATAATAATTTTATTCGGTAAAATAAAATTGACCGTCTCGGTAAAAAAATCGTATTACGATTTTTCTTCTTTTTTAATAAATTGCTGCATTGTTCTCTCGGCGATTTGAAGTGCAGTAGTAGAAATATAATAAGGTTTGCTATTCGGATCTTTATCTGCACCTTTTGTGATTTCGTTTAATTCAGCCATTAATTCATAAAACTTTTTCACCCACACTTGAAATTGTTCTGGCGTAGCATCAAATTCCCAGCAGGATGAAACGTAATTCCACTTAGCTGGATCTTCACTTGCATTTTGTAATGTAAAAGCTTCTTCTGGTGCAGCAAGAATTTGGCTTTTCGTTCTTTCTATCATTTGTAAAAAGATTTGGCGACCTGATTCGCTTAATATTTCTAAATGAGGTAATAGATCTGCGGCAGGGGTGAAGCCTTTAGCGACAGATTGATAAAACTTTTGAACAATGCCATTCTTTTCTTCTGTATAAACAATCTCTATAAGACCATTCTTTTCTAATTCTTTTAAATGATAATGAATTTTCGCCCTTGAAATGCCGAATTTCTCAGATAGTAATTGTCCAGTATAAGGACGTTCGCATAGACGTATCATCATTTCGGCACGTAGTGGATCGCTTAATGCTTTTAGTTGGCTATAAGTGGTTAGTGTTAATACGGGCTTCAACATGATCAACTCCTTTAATAAAATTACTCGGTCAATATTATTTGACTGAATTGTATCAAGGATTCTATTTATTTTCAATACTTTCAGAAAATTTATTTTTTACTCTGTAATCTTCTGTTCATATTCCGTTCATATTTCTTTTTTATGATAAGTGCATAGAAAGAAAGAGGAAGGAGCGAGCATAATGTTTTTAGCTCTGCGTGAATTGAAACAATCAAAATTAAGATACGGATTAATCGGACTTATCATGGTTTTATTATCATTTTTAGTCCTTGTTATTTCAGGATTAGCAAATGGATTATCATATGATAATGCTTCATCGATTCAAAATATGGAGGCGAATAAGTTCGTTTTAGCAGATGATGCGGAAAATAAATTACTTCGTTCACAAATTAAGAAAGACGATGTAGATAACGTAGTAAATCAAGTGGACGAGAAAGAGGCAGTTCCATTTCGGGTGAAAGTTTCAACGTATGAAAAGAAAGATAGTTCGAAAAAGGTTGATATCGCTATTTTTTCAAGTGAACGTGATTCATTTTTAGAACCGAACATTGTAAAAGGTGAGAAATTAGGTACAGCAAATAATGAAATGGTTGCTGATGAATCAATTAAAGAAAAAGGAATCGATATTGGGGATACAATTATCGATCCTGTTTCAAAGAAAGAATTTACAATCGTCGGATTTACGAAAGATCAAATGTTTAGCCATACACCAGTCGTTTATGTAAATGAAGACGTATGGGGCGCTATTTCACAACCAAACCAAAAAGATTATAGTGCAATCGCACTTAATACAGATAAAGAAGTAAAAAATGCACACGTAATTGACAAAAAAGAAGTGCTGCAAAGTATTCCAGGGTTTAAAGAAGAGCAAGGAACATTAACAATGATCATTGCATTCTTACTTGTTATCGCTGCATTACTAATTGGTGTATTCTTCTACGTCATTACACTGCAAAAAACACAGCAATTAGGTGTATTAAAAGCAATCGGTACAAAGAACTCGTATTTAGCAAATAGCTTAGTCGTGCAGGCGTTATTCTTATCAGTCGTTGCGATGGTAATCAGTATCGTTCTTGTACAAGGGTTAGAACAAATTTTACCAGCAGGTATGCCGTTCTTATTAACAACACCGATGATTGCACAATATGCAGCAATCTTTATCGTAATTAGTATTTTAGGAACACTTATTTCGTTATACCAAGTATTAAAAGTTGATGCGCTAGAGGCAATTGGAGGCGGGATGTAATGACTTCATTATTAAAATTAGACAAAGTAAGTAAAGTGTACGGAGAAGGGAATACGGAAGTAACAGCCCTTCATCCGATATCGCTTGATGTGAAAGCCGGAGAATTTATCGGAATCGTCGGTCCTTCTGGATCAGGGAAAAGTACGTTATTATCAATCGCGGGTGCATTATTATCACCATCAAAAGGGGATATTTACATTCGTGAGCAAAATATTACACAGTTATCAGAAAAGGAAATGACAGACATTCGTTTGAAAAAAATCGGCTTCATTTTCCAGTTTGCAAATCTTGTTCCATATTTAAATGTGAAAGAACAATTGCTTTACATTGCAAAGCTGAAAAAAGAAAGTAAACAAGAATCGGAAAAGCGTGCAGATCATTTATTAGCGGCATTTGGATTAGGAGAAAGAAAGAATCATTATCCAAATCAACTATCTGGCGGGGAAAAACAAAGGGTAGCAATCGCTCGTGCGTTCATGAACAACCCAGATTTAATATTAGCGGATGAGCCAACGGCAAGCTTAGACTCAAAACGTGCACGTGAAGTTGTAGAAATGATGAAACGTGAAGTGAAAGAGAGCCAAAAAGCAGCAATTATGATTACACATGATGAAAGAATGCTTGATGTATGTGATCGTATATTGATGCTTCGAGATGGACAGTTAATATAAAAAAAGGAAACCCGTACATGTATGTGCGGGTTTCCTTTTTTTTAATGGATTTATTTAGAGAATAACGTTTTAATTTTATTACGAGTAAGTAATAAAACACCGCCTAATACAGATAGCATTCCTAGAGCCATATTGTTTGATTGCTCGCTACCAGCGTTAGGAAGTTCTTTAGCGTTATTGTTTTTAGTACCATTAGTTTGTTTAGCCTGTGATACTTCATTAATCTTATTATCAACATTTTGCTTCGTTGTATGTATCTCAGCTAATTTGTCATCAATTTTTTTCTCAGTGTGTTTAAAGTCGTTGATTTTAATATCTAAGTCTTGTTTTTTCTTTGATAAATCGTCTGAAACAGTTTGTTTTGATTGTTTAATTTCGTTAATTTTATTGATTAAATCTTGTCTAGCTTCTTGTAATGCAGCTAGTTTGTTTTTCACATCTTGTTTAGCTAGTTCTAAGTTAGCGGAAAGACTGTCTAAATTGCCTTTAATTTTCTTAAGTTCCTCTAACGTGTTACCAGTATTCGGCTTGTTTTCTTTTAACTCAGCAAGTTTGTCCTCAGCAGTTTGTTTCGCTTTTTTTAACTCAGCTAATTTTTCATCTACTTGTTTTTTAACTTCCTTAAGTTCATTAACCTTTTGATCGATGTTCTCTTTATATTGCTTCATTTCATTCACTTTTTCATCGACAGTTTGTTTATGTTCTTTAATCTCATTCACTTTGTTATCGATATTTTGCTTATGCTCTTTTACTTCAGCAACTTTATCTTCTACTTGTTTTTTATGCTCTTTAATTTCAGCGATTTTATCTTCGGCGATTTGTTTGTCTTGCTGAAGTTTTGCATCTAACTCTTGTTTATGTTGTTTAATCTCGTTAATTTTTTCATCAGCAACTTGTTTACGTTCATGTAGTTCATTCACCTTCGTATCAACATTTTCCTTAACCTTGTTAAGTTCATTCAATGTTTGATCCACGTTTTCTTTGTGTTGCTGTAATTTCGCATCTAACTCTTGTTTATGTTGCTTAATTTCAGCTAATCGATCTCCCGTACTTTGCTGAGGAGTAGCATCATTTACTTCCGCATGAGCAGGGTTCGCGCCAGCAATCATTGCTAAAGCTAGTGTAGACGCAGCGATTGTTTGTTTTGTTTTCATATTTTTGTACCTCTTTTCTTTCATATGCATGAACTGTTTTGTGTAAAAATGAGCATATAGAAGTAGATTATCTTATTATTATATACTATGTTAGGCGCTTAGAGGAAGGATTTGCATAATAATCTATGATTATGTAATTTTTATAATCTCTTATTTGGGGGTAGGGGATAAACCTTTAGCTAGATGAACAATTTCTTCTATAGTAAAGCTTACATCTTTATTATTGCGAATAACAAACAAATAATCAGCCTCGTTTTCTACAGGATCTACCACATCATCGTGAAGTGATTCAGTTTGTTGTCGATCAAGTACTTCTTTGAAACTAGAATATCCACCTCTAAAAATATTCGTACTTCGCGTGCTTCGAGCCACTCTTTCGTAAAGTACATCATCTGGAATGTTAAAATGAACTAATATGCGTACATATTCATTCTGTGGAAATAATTCGTTTAGTAAATAGAATCTTCCGCTTTTACTGCGATTGGAATTACAAATAATAAGGTGTAAATTTGTATGTTCTTTCGCATAATCAACAATGAATTTTGAAAGACCGTGCTTAAATGTATTAGCACCTTCAGCCGGCTGTAATTTTTCATAATGCGTGTTAATAAATTCAGCTTGGTTATCTTGATCCATAACGAAAGAGTGGGGTAACTCTTTTTCTAAAGCTTTTGCAAATGTAGTTTTTCCACTGTGTGTTTTTCCAACTGTAATGATGACTAATCTTTTCATGACGCCCTCCATTTGTATTGTTATGAACTGGAATATTCGGTGTAGATCGAAATCTTCCTGCTAGAGATTACACAAATTATTGGAGCGTTAGTAGGCTGAAAACTTGCCAAAAAAACTTATTTATTCTATAATTTACCAATATAAAAATAAGGTGTATAATAGGGTTCTCCTGGCCAGGGGAACCCTATTTTTGTTGTGAAAATGAAGGAGAGTGTATGTGCGTGAAACAAGGTGAAGCAAGTGTAACGTCGTTAGTATCAGCATTCGGAAGGGCGTATCATAGTGAATTTGATAATCCTAAAATCTTTGATGATTATGTAGCTAAAGATTTCATTTCACAAAAAGAACGTAACAATATTGAAACGAACATGGTTCAAGGGATTCACTTTTTCAATACAGACATTGCAGAGCAGTTTCAAGACAATCCAAAAGAAATATTAAAATGGATTACGCAAGTTCAGTTATCACCAACACCTTTAGCACGTGCCGCATATTGTGAAAGAGTATTACTACGTGAAATTATATTAGGAGCGAAACAATACGTCATACTCGGTGCAGGCTTAGATACGTTCAGTTTTAGACACCGAGAATTAGAAAATAAAATAGAAATATTTGAAGTGGATCATCCTTCTACGCAGGCGTTTAAGAAGGAAAGAATAAAAGAAGTAGAACTTGAAGTTCCAAATCACCTTCATTTTGTTTCGATGGATTTTACGAAAGGAATTTCCTATGAACAGTTACAGACTGAAGGATTTGAACATAAAAAGACTTTCTTTAGCCTTTTAGGTGTTACGTACTATTTAACGAAAAAGGAGCTTGCTAGTTTAATAGAGTGCTTGTTTGAGATAGTTCCAGTAGGGAGTTCTATCGTTTTCGATTATCCCGATGAAAACTTATTTACGAAAAAAGGACTGTCCAATCGAGTTGAAAATATGGTGAAAATGGCTGCGGTAGGCGGAGAACCGATGAAATCATGTTATTCTTATGCCGAAATGGAAGCACTGTTAGAGAAGGCGGGCTTACTTATTTATGAGCATTTATCACCAGAGGATATAAATACATTGTATTTTGAAGGAAGAAATGATTATTTAGAAGCTTTTGAGACGGTGCATTATGTGCATGCGGTGAAGAGGTAGAGGTTAGTAGGCATGGAGAGGAATCTCTGTGCTTTTTTGTGGAAAACAAGAGGATAGGGTTTATTGGGAAAGATAATGATAAATATATTGCTATATAAGTTATTATATCTAAATGAACATCAGGAAGAGTTTCGGGTATATTTGTCGGAAAAAATAGAATATTTAACAAAAATCCATGATTATATTATATAATGATTTTAATAAACCATATTTTAGAAATTACCCCCGATTGTGTAGAAGGTATATTTTGTTTTGATAAGCTAAAATGTTTAGCTAAAAGAACTTGTAGTGGGGCTTGCTACAAGTTTTTTATTTGTAAAATTTTTATTGGCTAAAATATGGAAAAAAGGAGGATGCAAGTTTGATAAGAAATTTAAAGAAAGCAGCACTTAATTCGTTAGATGGGAAATGGGGAGTAAGTATAGGGATATCGGCGTTATACTATTTTGTACCAACTTTAAGTGCATCAGCAATCGCTAGTTTTATATATTTAATATTTGGCTTGTTTATTGGGATAATTGGTTTGGATGTTTTCTTTATTTATTCAATGGGTGGGCAACTACAAGTAGATCTAACAGCACTAGTTTTACTTATTCTAAGTTATTTTTTTATAGGACTGATTTGTTTCTTAATTTACAGTGTCATACAAGGTATCTTTAATTATGGGTATTCTGTTTTCACCTTACGCTTAGGTAAAAATGAAGATGCTAAGGTGGACGATGTATTTGTGGGGTTTAGGAAAAATAATTTGTGTAAATCAATGAAATTAGGAGTGTTGCAGGCTGTTTTTCTATTTTTATGGAGTCTGTTATTAATTGTTCCAGGTATTATTAAATATTTTTCTTATTCAATGGCATATTATATTTTAATAGAGAATCCGGATTATACAGCAAGTGAAGCATTAAGGGAGAGTAAAAGAATAATGAAAGGACATAAGTTCAAGTTATTTGTTCTTTGGTTATCTTTTATTGGTTGGTTTTTATTAACTGCATTTATAGGCATGTTTACATTTAATCTGTCATTCATATTCATTTCCCCTTATTACAACACAACTGTCTCGCATTTTTACTTAGACTTAATTAAGAAACAAGATGCTAGAGAAGCGAAGGTAAGTATATAAAGAATATAATTAGTAAGAAAATATGTATAATGTATATTTTCTCGATTGTGGACATGCAATTAAGCATATCCCTTTTTAATGTGATATTGAAAGAAATAAAGAAGCTGCAATTGGATATGTTTTACTTATAATAATTTGGACAAGGATGTTATAACATTGGAGGAATTTAAAATGAGGAAGAGTAAAATGTTTCAGGATTTTAATTTTAAGTTAGTGGTAATTGAAGCTTTATTAGATAAAGAGCCACTATTTCTAAAAGAATTGAAAGACTTAATAGAAAAGCATACAAATTATTTTGAATGGTATTCAGGAGCTGGGCCAATTGTTGAAATCAAAGCTTTTTTAGAAGCGTTAACTTTGGAAATAAGTGATTTGGAAAAGATTGAGTCCCTTTGCTTTGATGGTGGGAATGAAATTTATCATATTTTAAAGCCTGATTGGGACGGTGAAGACAGTTTATTTGATGTTATATCTGTTGAAGGATTTCAAAATCTAAAAAATTTAAAAACAGTGGAATATATTTCAATGTGTTACCCGAAAGTATTAGAACCATTAAAACAGGCTGGAATAGAAGTTGAGGATTAATGAAGAGAATTTAAAATGGTAAAGTACTTTATTGAAATTGTGTAAAGGAAATTAAAACACAACATATTAAACGAAGTGATTTATCGTATAAATTTACATTCAGTTAATATTAGTAGGTTAATAGAAAAATTAGTGTTAATTGTTAAATGGGGCGTGTAAAAAAGACAAAATCTCTTAAAAAACACTTAAATTTTTACTCCATTAATCTTTACAATCTCCCCCTATAATGTGAATTGGACAAGCACCTAAGAGAAAGCAGAACATGTCAGTTTGTACATTCTATTATTAGGGGGAGAATTTGTATGAAAAAGACAGTTGCTTCGTTAGCAGTTATGGCGGCATTATTACCGACGTTTTCAGTGCATGCGGAAGGGAAAGAGCAAGTCCGGAAATCAGCTACAACTTTTAACGTTATTAGTGATATTCAAGGGGATTTAGGGGATTTTGATCATGTGCTAAAAGATATGAACAAAATGACGCCACTTTCTAGAGCGCTTATTATGAATGGGGATATAACGCCAACTGGACAACAGTCACAATATGATGATGTAAAGCGTGTGTTAAATAAAAATAAGCATCCAGAAAATGTATGGTCTACTGTTGGGAATCATGAGTTTTATGCTGGGAAATGGACAGCAGATGGGAAACTCTCTCAAAGTACATGGCCAAATGGTGTAACTGAGGAAACTTTATTTAACCGATATCTGAAATTTAGTGCACAAGAAAAGGTATATCATAAAAAAGAATTAGATGGTTATCCGCTTCTATTTTTAGGAACTGAAAAATATATGAAATACCACGATTCAAAAATGTGGGACGAAGTATATATGAGTGATGAGCAATTAGGTTGGTTAAAACAAAATTTAGAAGAGTATAGTCAAAAAGATAAAAATAAGCCAATCTTTATTTTCTCTCATCACGTTTTACCTGATACGGTATCTGGATCAAGACAATCGCCGTATTTACAAGATTATTTAAACGTGGATAAATTGTACGATATATTAAAAGACTATCCGCAAGTGGTTTTCTTCACGAGTCATACACATTGGGATTTAAACTTACCTGACTGGGCTGGTAAAAAGAAAATTAAAGGCGGAGATGAAAAAGGTTTCACTGTTGTAAATACGGGCGGGATTGAAACAGGCTGGATGTCAGCGGGACCAAATGGAGGAGAGAAAACTGCTCCAGATGGCTATTCATTTAAACAAGGGTTACAAGTGAAAGCATATGGTAACGATGTAATTGTGACAGCTTACGATTACAAACGTGATAAGGATATAAAGAAGTTATTAATTAGTGATTCAAAAATTGCGCAGATGGCACCAAATGTAGCGGCAGATGATAGTAAAAATATAATTGTCGGTGCAACTGAATATATGGAGTATTCTATAGAAGGAACGAATGAGTGGCATACGTATAGTAAAGCAAACCCTCCGAAATTTGATGGGGATAAAGTGGTATACGTACGCCATAAAGGTGAAATGAATTTAGAGCCGGGATTAACACAGTTACTTCTTTTTTCGGTAAATAAGTGATTGGAGGGAGTCTGCATTTGAATGTGTGGGCTCTTTTTTTGATGAGAAATGGGTCCTTGTCTGTCGTTTTTTGTCGTTAGATCGATATATTTGAAAAATCGTTGATATAAATTTCATGTACCGTAATTAAGTTAAAATCATTAATACGGTTTTACTTATCAAAACGAAATTCTAATACATTTTTAACCCAGAAAGATGACTTCACCATTTTTACGTGTAATAATAGTAACGTTATATATATTGTGAAAGAAGTACAAAAGGAGCGTTACAATGAATTTAGCTAAATTCCCGAGAAAAAAATATACAGAGTCATATACACCAATTGAAAAATTAAACAATTTTTCTGAAGTACTTGGTGGGCCGACTATTTATTTTAAACGAGATGATTTACTTGGTTTAACAGCTGGTGGTAATAAGACGAGAAAGTTAGAGTTTCTAGTTGCGGATGCACAGGCAAAAGGTGCAGATACGTTAATTACAGCTGGTGGTATTCAGTCAAACCATTGCCGTCTAACACTGGCAGCTGCGGTAAAAGAAAAAATGAAATGTATCCTTGTATTAGAAGAAGGGCTTGAACCAGAAGAGAAGCCAGACTTTAACGGAAACTATTTCTTATATCACTTATTAGGTGCTGAAAATGTCATTGTTGTACCAAACGGAGCAGACCTGATGGAAGAAATGCATAAAGTAGCAAAAGAAGTAAGTGAAAAAGGGAATACACCATATGTAATTCCAGTTGGTGGATCAAACCCTACGGGCGCTATGGGATACGTTGCTTGTGCGCAAGAAATTATGGCGCAATCATTTGAGCAAGGAATTGATTTCAGTTCAGTTGTTTGTGTAAGTGGTAGCGGCGGTATGCATGCTGGTTTAATTACTGGTTTTGCTGGAACACAAAGCCACATTCCTGTAATTGGAATCAACGTAAGTAGAGGAAAAGCTGAGCAAGAAGAGAAAGTAGCAAAACTTGTAGATGAAACTTCAGCACACGTTGGTATTCCAAACTTTATCTCGCGCGACGCTGTTACGTGCTTTGATCAATATGTAGGACCAGGCTATGCGTTACCAACGCAGGAAATGGTAGAGGCAGTTCAGTTACTTGCGAAAACAGAAGGTATTTTACTTGATCCAGTGTATACAGGTAAAGCGGTAGCGGGATTAATCGACTTAATTAAAAAAGGGACATTTAATAAAGAAGACAACATTTTATTCGTACATTCAGGTGGTTCACCAGCTTTATATGCGAATACGTCTTTATTTGCGTAAGTGTAAAAGCATTGGGTATCCAATGCTTTTTTTTGTTATATACTGGAATATTTGAGTTGCGGATCAATTCTATCACTTTAATTAACTAAAAGAAGAACTTCCCCATCCCGATTAGACTACTAATCATTCCTATTCCACTCATGGTGCCTTTTCCTGCTGTAAGTAAGTTTCCAAGCATTCCTAGCTGACCGTTACCTCCGTTATTTCCCCATCCCATTGGGGCCCACGGACCACCCCATCCTGAAGGATTTCCAAAAACACCCGAGTTATTGGTATTGAAATGAAAAGGCTTGGCTGGCGGCGATAGTAAAGCGGCAAGATGACCTTGTGCAAACATCCCTGTATGATTGAATGGTTGCGCCCAGGGGAAGGGAGGTTTTTGAAAATTAAAACCTGCATGACCTGGTAATGGAGTCCAATTAGCAGGGTGACCTTGTGGTATTATCCCTGTATAATTAATTGGCTGCTGCCCCCAAGAGAAGGGAGGGGGTTGGGGAGTGAATCCCGTATAATTGGCTGATGAATCCCAACTAACTGGATAGACTCGGTAACTCCAATTCTCAGGAATCTTCAAATCATTCATTACCTCAGATTTAGTTATTTCGGGCTGTGAATATAATGAAATTTGGTTAGTATATTGTTCCCCGTTTCCCTTTGAATTCAAATACCAATATTGGTGCATACGCTTATTCTCCTCACTTTAAAAATGTAATGTTAGACTTAGCCTATGTAATATTCCTTTTTATGGATGGTTACATAACTAGATCTACAAGCCTGTATTTAAAGGAATGGGTGTGTGGCCTTGTTGATTTAAAGTTTCACTTTATTTTAGAAGGGTATTTTCAGTCGCTTCTTTTATATATTTCAGCCTAATTTAAATTCCGTTAACAAACGTTTTTATAAAGGTTTAATCAAAAAAAAGATTTTAAAATGTTATGTTGGGCAAGTGGAATTGCTAAAAAGAGAATATCCATTCGAAGAGTTTGGCAAAATACTGCAAGGGTAATGTTTTCTTGTGCAAATATGTAAACGATTTAAACGAATCAATGAAATTTATAATGAAGGGGCAATTAAATATATGAGTGAAACATTACATAAAAGAAAACCACCATATTTAATGCTTGTAATCCTTTTTATTGGGGCATTTGTTTCATTTCTAAATAACTCGCTTTTAAATGTAGCCTTGCCATCAATAATGAAAGATTTAGACATTCAAGATTATTCAACGATCCAGTGGCTTTCTACAGGGTATATGCTTGTAAGTGGTATATTAATTCCGGCATCAGCATTTTTAATAACGCGTTTCTCGAATAGAAGCCTATTCATTACATCTATGGTGATTTTTATTCTTGGTACTGCCTTAGCAGCTGTAGCGCCGAATTTTGGTTTATTACTTACTGGTCGGATGGTTCAAGCGGCAGGCTCTTCAGTTATGGGGCCTTTGTTAATGAATATTATGCTAGTAAGCTTTCCAAGAGAAAAAAGGGGAACAGCAATGGGGATTTTTGGACTAGTTATGATTACAGCTCCAGCAATTGGACCGACACTATCAGGTTATATTGTAGAGTATTATGACTGGCGTTTGCTTTTTGAAATGATTTTACCGTTAGCAATCATTAGCTTACTGTTAGGGATTTGGAAATCTGAGAATGTCATGAAACAAAACAAAAATGCAAAACTTGATTATCTCTCATTACTATTATCTTCTGTCGGTTTTGGCGGTTTGTTATATGGATTCAGTTCTGCAAGCTCCGATGGTTGGACAAATAAAGTTGTCTTAACAACCTTAATCATAGGCGCTATTGCCCTAATTGCTTTTATTATCCGCCAATTAAAAATGGATGAGCCATTATTGGATTTACGTGTTTACAAGTACCCAATGTTTGCACTTGCGTCTGTAATTGCAATTGTCAACGCAGTGGCCATGTTTTCGGGGATGATTTTAACACCAGCTTATGTACAAAACGTCCGCGGTATTTCACCGCTGAGCTCTGGGCTGATGATGCTTCCAGGTGCGGTAATAATGGGGGTTATGTCACCAATTACAGGTAAACTATTTGATAAATATGGCCCTCGGATTCTTGGTATAGTAGGACTTTCCATTACAGCCGTTTCAACTTATATGCTGGCAAATCTGCAACTCGATTCTAGTCACACACATATTATTCTTATTTACACATTGCGGATGTTTGGGATGGCGATGGTGATGATGCCACTTATGACAAATGGCCTCAATCAATTGCCAACGCGCTTAAATCCGCACGGTACAGCTGTTAATAATACAGCTCAACAAGTGTCCGGTTCGATTGGTACTGCTATTCTTGTTACGATTATGAATTCTGTAACAAAAACAAAAGCTGAAAGTCTAATGGCTGATGTAGATCCAACAACCTTCACAGAGGCTACGAAGGCAATGTTAACTCAGAAGGCTTTATTATCCGGAATTCAATATTCATTCTATGTAGCGCTTGGCATGAATGTTGTTGCACTACTATTAGTTTTTTTCGTTAAACGTGTAGATACAAGTGCGGAAGCTGTCGAGAAGTTAAATCGGTAGAGAAGAATAAAACGCTAGATAATGATTCCTACAAGTTTTTTTGCTGCTAAGGCGCCGATATTTAAAGCTGGAAAAGAGCTGAAAGAAGCAGTGAAATAATTATATATAGTGAAAGAGGACCTGACGTTCATATCAGGTCCTCTTTCATTAGTAACACGGTATACTTGCTTATCGTATTGGTTTAACTAAACTACTGATTTTTCGAATACTACAATCTTAAGCTCGTCAACTTCTCTATTTTGGGGTGTTTTAGAAGAAAATAAATCAAAATGATCGTTTTATAAACAAATGCAAGAGATGAGATCCGTTTGCAAATTCTCATAAACATTATAATTTTAGCTTATCTTTTAACGCCAATATTAAAAGGATCCAATTATATTTATTCGCTTCATTTTAATTTAGTATTTTTCTACAATTTATAAATCTAATTGCCAAGCTTATACTCAATATCATAATCATGAATAGTTAGGGAAAAGATAAAATAAGGTAATCAATTACATATCTGTATCCCAGGCAATTAGTTGCTATTTCCTCTTTATTAAATGGGATATGCTATTTCATGCTTTTTTGAAAGGGTGTTTTAAATGGAAAAAAAAGTATCTGCCATTCCCCAGCCGAAAACATATGGACCGCTGGGTAATCTCCCATTAATCGATAAAGATAAACCGACTCTATCGTTTATTAAGCTGGCGGAAGAGTATGGTCCCATTTTTCGAATTCAAACTTTAAGTGATGCCATAATTGTCGTTTCTGGACATGAACTGGTAGCAGAAGTTTGTGACGAAACGCGGTTCGATAAAAGCATAGAGGGTGCTTTGGCAAAGGTTCGTGCCTTTGCTGGAGACGGATTATTTACTAGCGAGACTCACGAGCCTAACTGGAAAAAAGCTCATAATATTTTGATGCCTACATTTAGCCAACGGGCAATGAAAGATTACCATGCCATGATGGTCGATCTTGCTGTACAACTCGTTCAAAAATGGGCACGGCTTAATCCGAATGAAGACGTAGATGTTCCGGAGGATATGACTCGCCTTACGTTAGATACAATTGGTCTATGTGGTTTTAATTACCGATTTAATAGCTTTTATCGTGAGACCCCTCATCCTTTTATCACTAGCATGAGCCGTGCTCTAGATGAGGCAATGCACCAATTGCAGCGGCTGGATATAGAAGACAAACTCATGTGGAGAACGAAACGTCAATTTCAGCATGATATCCAATCTATGTTTTCTTTAGTAGATAATATTATTGCTGAACGTAAAAGTAGTGGAGATCAGGAAGAAAATGATTTACTTTCCCGTATGTTAAATGTACAGGATCCGGAAACTGGTGAAAAATTAGATGATGAAAACATTCGTTTCCAAATTATCACTTTTTTAATAGCTGGGCATGAGACAACAAGTGGATTGTTATCTTTTGCAATTTACTTTTTATTAAAGAATCCGGATAAGTTAAAAAAAGCCTATGAAGAAGTAGACCGTATTTTGACAGATCCTACTCCAACATACCAACAAGTTATGAAACTGAAGTATATACGGATGATTTTAAATGAATCGCTACGTCTATGGCCTACCGCTCCAGCATTCAGTCTCTATGCAAAAGAAGATACAGTGATTGGCGGGAAATACCCAATTAAGAAAGGAGAAGATCGTATTTCTGTTCTTATTCCACAGCTGCATAGGGATAAAGATGCATGGGGAGACAATGTGGAAGAATTCCAACCTGAACGATTTGAAGAGCTGGATAAGGTTCCTCATCATGCTTATAAGCCATTTGGAAATGGCCAGAGAGCATGTATCGGTATGCAATTTGCACTTCATGAAGCCACTCTTGTAATGGGAATGCTTCTTCAACATTTTGAATTAATCGATTATCAAAACTATCAGCTGGACGTAAAACAAACATTAACGCTAAAGCCCGGTGATTTTAAGATTAGGATTCTACCCCGAAAACAAACTATTAGTCATCCTACTGTTCTTGCACCTACAGAGGACAAGCTGAAAAACCATGAAATTAAGCAGCACGTTCAGAAGACACCTTCTATTATTGGGGCTGATAATCTTTCACTTCTTGTTCTGTACGGCTCGGATACAGGTGTAGCAGAAGGTATTGCAAGAGAATTAGCAGATACAGCTAGTTTAGAAGGGGTTCAAACGGAAGTGGTAGCTCTTAACGATCGAATTGGAAGTCTACCGAAAGAAGGAGCGGTTCTTATTGTAACTTCTTCTTATAATGGAAAACCGCCAAGTAATGCAGGACAGTTTGTGCAATGGTTGGAGGAACTAAAACCAGATGAGCTAAAAGGTGTTCAATACGCAGTTTTTGGTTGTGGAGATCATAATTGGGCTAGTACCTATCAACGGATTCCAAGATACATTGATGAGCAGATGGCTCAAAAAGGAGCAACAAGGTTTTCTAAACGCGGAGAAGCAGATGCAAGTGGTGATTTTGAGGAACAGCTCGAGCAATGGAAACAAGGCATGTGGTCTGATGCGATGAAGGCATTTGGATTGGAATTTAACAAAAATATGGAGAAAGAGCGTAGTACTTTGAGTCTGCAATTTGTCAGTCGTCTTGGAGGATCTCCTCTTGCACGAACATATGAAGCAGTTTATGCAACTATACTAGAAAATCGTGAACTCCAATCATCCAGCAGCGATAGAAGTACACGACATATCGAGGTATCCTTGCCAGAAGGCGCTACATATCAAGAAGGAGACCACCTTGGAGTGCTGCCAATTAATAGCGAGAAGAATGTTAATCGAATTTTAAAACGCTTTGGATTAAACGGAAAGGATCAAGTCATACTGAGTGCAAGTGGACGAAGTATAAATCACATACCTTTAGACAGTCCTGTTAGTTTATTGGACCTTCTTAGTTATAGTGTCGAAGTTCAAGAAGCAGCCACTCGTGCACAAATACGGGAAATGGTAACATTCACAGCATGCCCTCCTCATAAAAAAGAATTGGAAGCATTATTAGAAGAAGGGGTCTATCATGAACAAATACTAAAGAAACGTATTTCAATGTTGGATCTTCTTGAAAAGTATAAGGCTTGTGAAATCCGATTTGAACGCTTTTTAGAACTGCTTCCTGCGCTCAAACCGCGTTACTATTCTATTTCAAGCTCTCCACTTGTTGCACAGAATCGTCTGAGCATTACGGTCGGTGTTGTTAATGCGCCTGCATGGAGTGGAGAAGGGACATATGAAGGAGTCGCTTCTAATTATTTAGCTCAGCGTCATAATAAAGATGAGATTATTTGTTTCATTCGAACGCCACAATCAAACTTTGAATTACCTAAAGATCCAGAAACACCAATTATTATGGTTGGGCCAGGTACTGGAGTTGCACCATTCCGTGGATTCTTGCAAGCGCGTCGTGTTCAAAAGCAAAAAGGTATTAATTTAGGACAAGCGCATCTATATTTTGGTTGTCGTCATCCTGAAAAAGATTATCTCTATCGTACAGAGCTAGAAAATGATGAAAGAGATGGATTAATCTCTTTACACACAGCTTTTTCTCGTCTAGAGGGACATCCCAAAACATATGTACAGCATTTAATAAAACAAGATAGTATCAATTTAATTTCGTTATTAGATAATGGAGCTCATCTTTATATATGTGGTGATGGCAGTAAAATGGCTCCGGATGTAGAAGATACCCTTTGTCAAGCATATCAAGAAATTCATGAAGTCAGTGAACAAGAAGCAAGGAATTGGTTGGATCGTGTGCAAGATGAAGGGCGATATGGAAAAGATGTTTGGGCTGGTATATGAATGTTTCTTAATTAGATACGTATTAACTAATGAACTTCTTTCGAATAAATTTCACTTTATTAGTATCGTGTATTTAGCTGAATAATGATTAACCGGACTATTTAGTATCTACTAAATAAAAAACAGGACCTGATATGCATCTATCAGGTCCTGTTTCACATAGACATTATACATGGATATTTTCCACACATTATCAATGTTTGTAATGTAGTTAGCCTTGTGGGTCAGCTATAAAATCAGATATTATTTTTTCAATATCGAAAGGAGTAATCCCTTTATCCAAAGAGAAAATAGTTTCTGCTTCTTCGATGTCTTGAACGAGTTCACCTCTAGCTTCAATATGTAATCGGAACAAGTCATATAAATTCGGTTTAACTAAATTAGTTAAAGCCTTTCCAACTAGTATCATACCTTTTTGATTCGCCTCGATGGTATTATCATAAGTTAGATCTCTTGTAAGAGATAAATCTGTCCAAATCAATTTTCGTTCCTTTAAGTCTAAGATAACTGGAATAGAGATTTGGGTGTCGGCAGTAATATCCACTTTATCTTGAACAGTAGAAGGTTCAAATATTTCACCTGAACCAGGATATTGACGAACCATCCAACCAGTAAAGCATTCTGGTAAATCTTTATATGGTTGGTCTGTGTAAGAAAGCAAAGTCATGACTACATAGCGTCCACCATATTTCAGCACAGACGGAATATCGAAATCAATGAATTCAGATGCCCCCTTTGGTGCAGAAGTAATGTCTCCGCTATGGTAGGCTTTGAAATTTTTTGAACGTAAGTTCGTGAAGGATACATGTTCTTTGTATTGCCAATCTTCGTCGTACATTGCAGCAGACAAATCAATGTCAACGCGTCCTGTATGTTGTCCATTCACATAGCCTTCTTTCCACCATAGGAAAAAACGAATCGTATCTCCTTCTGGCAAATCTACTTTACTTCCTCGAGATAATGTGCGAAGCGCTTTGCTGGCTGAACGTTGAGAGAAGGGAACTAAGTGATTTTTTAACTGTTCATCCAAAAATACTTTTCCGAGACTTGGAAGTTTTGCGAAGCGATTTTTTAAAGTATCTTCACACATTTTTACAATCATTAAACAAATATCCTCTGAGATAAATGGAAGTGTATTTTCAATACCTATAGCTTTTGCTACATTTCCCTTTGGAAAAAAGGTACGAAATTCATTTTTATCATTTCGATGCTTAAAATGAGCTGTGAGTTGAAGTAATACAGGAGTAGAAACGTCTCCTATTATACTTAGAAACTCTTCGAGAATATGGAAAACATCTGTTGACTTATCACTACATAAACGGATTAAATGATCCAAGCGTCTGGCAAATTCCCCAGGGCGAGTTTTTAAAAGATTTTTCGCTGTCATGATATCACGATTCAACAAAGCTGCTTCTATTTTTCCATTAAATGTTTCAACTTTAATGTTGTTGCGAAGAATCTCAAATGCTCGGTGGGTTTTTGGGAAACGAGTATGATATTCTGCTGGATGAAGAATTTCACCTAGACGAATCCAACGTTTTTTGTATCGAAGCATATCTTCGGTAATGTTTCCGCATTGCTCTAACAATCCTAAAAGGAAGCGTCTTTCTGCTCGGTTAAACTTCTTGAATCGAACGGAAGATGCTAAACTCACATCGCCTTCAGATAAAGCAACTGCAAGGCGAAGAACATCAGTTGCTGTTTTAAAATACTTTGCAGCAGCATCGGCTGATATTTTTCTGTTTATTAATAAAACTCCAATTATAAAAGACATATTTTCCTTATGAGGAATTACATTAGGTAGAAAACAGGAAACATCTTCAGTGTGTGTAATAGCCCATTCTACATCTGTCTTATCAGTTGAGGAAATAGAGCTGTTTGCACTAATCAATTGAGAAATCATTTGATTGAAATCTTCTTCACTTCCTAAGTTAATAACTTTCAAATCAACGCTATCTAAAAGAGGAAGTCGTTCTTCTACTTTTGATACAGGTAGGCGCAACGTCACATAATGAATAATAGCATTAATGTATAAATCAGCGTCACTTAAATCCATCATTTGTTGCGGAAAGTTTGGATACATAGGAGCAAACTGAATATGTGCACCAACCATTTCTTTTAAATGTTTTACCAACTCTTTGTAAAACGATGTGAATGTATCAACCGAAAGTGTTTGCAACTCTTCTATTAAAGGCTCGGAAAAAGTAAATCCTAAACTTTCCAAGTTTTTTAAAACAGTGGCTAAATAAATGTTCGGTAGTTTATTTTCTTCTCTTTTTATAATTACTTTCAAACTTCTTCTTATGTAAATAGAATTTTTCATGAGAACGCCAGCTATTCACTCCTTATAAAAGAGGGGAATAGTCTGACTGTCCTCCTTTCAGTGGTAGATTTTTATTTTTACATGCATAAACACACTAATTATAGAGAAATGCACTGAGGGTACATAGCTATTTTTTAGTGGAAAATTAGGGGTATAACATTTAGTTGTTAAGTGGTAATTTGTTAATTAAGAAAAGAAAACCTCTACATCAATGGTTGATAAACTAAAGTTTATTCAATCCCAAAGAAGAAAGAGGTTTTATAGTCTAATTATTTTCATAGGAAATTGACAACTCTAAAACAATTTGAAATTTCTACAAAGAAGGAAGAATTGTCATAGCCTATGTGTTTAGCAGGAAAGTAACATCCCTATTTGGTCAAAGAAGTTAGAAGGAAGGAACATCATAGCCTGCTTTATTAGTATATTCTCTTGCGAAGAGCAATTCAAGTATACTGTCTGATTTTTTATATTTTTCTTAAAGGGGAATTTTCATGTTTATCCCGCATTAACGGGTAGCCCGATTGGTGAGTGGGATTAAAGTTTCACTTTATAAATAGGGAGACCATCACATGCCCTTTTTATAATACTATTACGGGAGGATTTTTATTTTTGATATATTATACCATTTATTTAATGGTATAATATGGTATTAGTTCTATGGAATGGAGTTGAATGAGTATTATAAATACAAAAGGTGAAATTAAAAAAACAAAAAGAAAAGTATTACTAACTATAATTACTATGTTAGTAATTATAATTGGGTTTGGATATTGGAAATTTTTTAGTTTGCAAGGTGTTCCAAAAGGGGAATTAATTCGAACAGTGAAATCTCCAGATGGAAAATATCTCATCAAGACTTATTTTCATAATGCAGGATCATTAAGTGCGGATGCTGTTAGGGGTGAATTAGTTAACCTTGATACAGATTCAGAGAAAAATATATATTGGAATTATCCAGATACCGATCCATATATTGAATGGGTAAATAAGAATATTGTTAGAATTGGAGATCAAACTTTAGATATTTCACAGAAAGAAACCTATGATTGGCGTGATGATGATAAGCACGTTAAAGAAATGCCTAAACAGTTTAGTAGATAAAGCAAGAAAATTTAAATTTATTTAATCTTATTCGTTTAACTATAGATAGGATTATATGAGTAAAAAAGTCCATTTAGATCTTCTAAATGGACTTTTTTAGGTTTCTAGATACGACTACTGATAAAAATGGAACAAACTTGTTACTTAAGTTGTCTATTAAGTATACGTATAAAACAGGTGTTCATGATAATTCGCTCATTTTATCCCGCTATTTACCCGTAAAAGCCCGATTGGTGAGGGCTTCTTGCATTTCACTTTATGAAAAGTGAGATGCAAGAAGAGTGATATCCGATAGACTTTTTCATTGTGTCGGTATGTATAACACCTAGAAAAACTATATATTCTTGAAAGAGGTTGAAAATGTATGATAGTCTTAAACAAGTTTTTTAACATTTTACATTACAAAAAGATGGTACCTGTAGTATTTCTTTCATGTGCAACGCTTATAGGCTGTTCCGATGGTAATACTCAATCTGAATCACTTAAACAAACGAAACAAACAAATCAAATCAAACAAGAAACTACTGGTAATGATTCTTTTGCTAAACTTGAAAAAGAATTTGATGCTAAACTTGGTATTTATGCATTGGACACTGATACGAATCAAACCGTTACGTATCAATCAGATAAACGGTTTGCATACGCATCTACCCACAAAGCTTTAGCTGTGGGAGTACTTTTACAAAAGAAATCAATAGAAGATCTAAATCAAAGAGTTTTGTATACTCGTGAAGATCTTGTTAATTACAATCCAATTACAGAAAAGTATGTTGATAGGGGGATGACTCTGAAAGAGCTTGCAGATGCTTCCCTTCGATATAGTGATAATACTGCACAAAATCTTATTCTTAAACAATTAGGTGGACCTAGCGAATTCAAAAAATCACTGAGAGAAATAGGAGATACCGTTACAAATCCTGAACGTTTTGAACCAGAGTTAAACGAAGTGCATCCAGGAGACGTACATGATACTAGTACCCCAAAGGCATTAGCTACTAGTCTTCAGGCTTTTGCGTTAGGAGATGTACTTTCAACTGAGAAACGGGATTTATTAATAGATTGGATGAAAAGGAATACTACCGGAGACAACTTAATTCGTGCTGGAGTTCCAGGAGGATGGGAAGTAGCTGATAAGACGGGCTCGGGATCTTATGGAACCAGAAATGATATCGCAATTATTTGGCCACCAAATAAAAAGCCAATTGTTCTTGCGATACTTTCTAATCATGATAAAGAGGATGCTAAATACGATGATAAGCTTATTGCAGAAGCAACCAAAATAGCGCTGGGTGTCTTAAAAGCTAAAAATAAATAATAATAGTATTAGTTATTGAAATTTTCCTGTTTTTCCGTCACAATACTGTGACGGTCTTTTTGTGTATTTTACAAAGAATCGTCTTAATTAAAGAAAAAAAGATAGAAACTATCTCTAGTAAGTTTATTAATTAAGTAACAACAAATATATGCTTTATTGTATACTTATTGCATTTAATGTGGAGGAATAATATGGAGTCAAAAATTCTTATTGTTGATGATGATAAAGAGATTAGAAATCTTATCTCTGTATATCTAGAAAATGAAGGCCTAAAAACTCAAAAGGCAGAAGATGCTATACAAGCTTTACAACTGTTAGAAGAAAAGGAATTTGATTTGGTTATTTTAGATATTATGATGCCGAATATGGATGGCATTGAAGCATGTATGAAAATTAGGGAAGATCGCAATATGCCTATCATTATGCTATCTGCAAAATCTGAGGATATAGACAAAATTCAGGGCCTAGCCTCTGGTGCAGACGATTATTTATCAAAACCGTTTAACCCATTAGAATTAATCGCTAGAGTGAAATCCCAATTAAGAAGATTTAAAAAATACAATACGTCCGTAGAACATAATAAAAGCATTCTAGAAATTGGTGACTTAACCGTAAATACAGATACACGTCAAGTATGGGTAAGAGGAAAAGAAACAAGGTTAACTCCAAAAGAGTTTGCTATTCTCGAACTACTTGCCCGCAATAAAGGGATTGTCCTGAGTGTAGCAAAAATATATGAAGCAGTTTGGAAAGAGGTTTTTTATAAATCAGACAATACCGTCATGGTGCATATTACAAAAATAAGAGACAAAATTGAAGAGGATTCTAAACATCCCATTTACATTAAAACTGTTTGGGGAATTGGGTATAAAATATGAAGAATGTTAGTTTCAGAAATAAGATCATTATAAAACTTCTTGGTGCTGTTGCAATTAGTTTTTTTATTTCATTTGGTTTAACAATCCTCATTTTGGCATACGTCATAGATCCATTATTTATAAAACACGAAGAATTTGGTATGTTTGAATTCAATGTCGCAATGTTGTTCTTATTCGCGTTCGCAATCTTTACCTTTATTATACTTTTTTTGATATTGGTTCGAAAGAAAATAGTATATTTGAAGCTTATTTCTGATAACGTGAATGATATTGCCAATGGAAAACTAGGTCTAACAATTGGGATTAAGGGGAAGGACGAATTGACCCAACTTGCTAAAAATATCAACTATATGTCTAAGGAATTGGAAAATACATTTGAACAAGAAAGACGATTAGAACGTACAAAAAATGAGCTCATAACTAACGTATCTCATGACTTACGCACACCGTTGACATCTATTATTGGTTATTTAGATTTATTAAAAAGAGGGCAATACAACAATAACACACAATTACAGGAATACCTTGAAACCACTTATTCAAAGTCACAGAGACTGAAATATTTAATTGATGAGCTGTTTGAATATACTCGTTTATCAGGCATAGATGCTAAGTTAAATCTTAATGAAGTTGATTTATCAGGTCTGTTGGAGCAAATAGTTGGAGAATACATTCCTATATTTGAAAAGGAAAGTTTAATCGTTCAAAAATCAATTACACAAGAAATAATACCTATCTTCATAGATGCAGAAAAAATGGTACGTGTATATGAAAATCTGTTTATGAATGCGATAAAGTACAGCATGAAACCATCCCAATTATTCATATGTCTTGAATTAATGGATAACAAAGCAATTTTAAAAGTATCAAATAAAGTCGAGAGATCGCCTGTTAGCGATCCAAATAAATTGTTTGAAAGGTTTTTCAGGGGTGATAAGGCAAGAAAAAATAATCAAGGAAATGGACTGGGACTTGCTATCTCAAAAAGAATTGTTGAACTTCATGATGGTAATATACATGCAGAATATAAAGATGGCTGGATGTCCTTTATTGTTGAACATCCAATCAAATAGAACGGCTTATGGAATTACAGGTTCCATAAGCTTTTTTTATAAAACTTAAGAATTCTTAAGGATTTTACAGGGTGTTTCCTAATTTTTATAGTTTATCATGGGTGTATTCAAAGTGATGAGGTGAGCAAAGAAGAAAAAAGGAAAGACTTCATTGTAGCTTTAGGGTGAATGCAATATGACTATTTTATTAGTAGTAAACAAACGTAGTAGCTTATTGTAATGAAATAAAAAATGTAGGAGGATATAAATGATAAAGCCAGTTGTAGATGTAAAAAACATTCAAAAATTGTACGGTAAAAAAGGTGAGAATCAATCACATGCATTAAAAGGTGTATCATTCTCAATTCAAGAGGGGGAGTTTGTCGGTATTATGGGGCCTTCTGGTTCTGGTAAAACAACATTATTAAATGTAATTTCAACGTTAGATAAAGCGACAGGCGGCGTTGTTGAAATTGCAGGAACGGATATTACGAGGATGAAGCAGGGTGAACTTTCTGATTTTCGTTCACAAAAGTTAGGATTCATTTTCCAAGACTTTAACTTATTGGAGAATTTATCTATCTATGAAAATATCGCACTCCCACTTTCACTTCAAGGTGTTTCATCTCGTAATATTGGAAAGAAAGTAGAAAAAGTAGCTGATATGTTAGGCATTACAGCTATACTTCAAAAATATCCTTCTGAAGTATCTGGTGGACAAAAGCAACGTTCCGCAGCAGCACGTGCGTTAGTTCATGAACCAGCAATTATTTTGGGAGACGAGCCGACTGGAGCCCTAGATTCTAAAAATGCAACGAGTTTACTTAATGCCATGACAAGCTTAAATAAAGAGCAAGGTGTATCCATTATGATGGTTACGCATGATCCTTACAGCGCAAGTTACTGTCAACGTATTTTATTCATTCAAGATGGTGAGTTATATAAAGAAATTCATCGCGGTAGTACCCGTGAAGAATTCTATAAAGAAATTTTAGATGTGCTTGCAAACTTAGGCACAGAAAAAGCGTAAGGAAGGAAGTTCAATCATGTTATTTAAGCTTTCTATGTCAGGCCTAAAAAGTAAGTTGCAAGATTACATTGTTTTACTTGTTGGTCTTATTGTCTCTATTTCAACTTTTTATATGTTTCAAACGCTAGCATCCAATAAAACGTTCCTTGAATCTAACTCTTCTATTAGGGATATTGTGGCTGTCTTTAAAATTGGTTCCGTTTTGTTAGCGATTATCACATTTTTCTATATTTTATATGCAAACTCTTTCTTATCAGCTCTTCGTCAAAAAGAATTTGGTATGTATATGATGTTAGGAGCAAAAAAGCATAAAGTTACCTTACTTATGTTCATTGAAACAATCATATTAGGTGCCACCTCTCTTTTGATTGGAATTACAATTGGTGTAGGACTTGCAGAAGGTATCGGTCAGCTATTAATGAAACAACTCGAGTTTGCTGGTAAAGGTTATAAAGCATTTTATCTGCCATCAATAGCTATTACTTGCGTCTTCTTCTTTGCACTATTTGTATTATCTGCAATTATGAATAGTATTAAATTATCGCGTATTTCTGTACTGCAACTTGTACATGCAGATGCACAAACAGAACGTGTTGCCATAAAAGGAAAAATGACAGTTGTAATTGCATTCCTTGGTATTCTTTTATTAGGTATTGGTTATGCATCACTGATCTATATGTCATATGCAAATCCGCTAATTGCTTTGGGATTAATGGCCGTCGGATTAATCTCAGCAACCGTTGGTACTTACCTTATATTTGGATCCCTTCTTCCAGTTATGATTAACAAGCTAAAGAGTAATAAAAAACGTAGTGAAAAAGGCCTCAATGCTTTTACTTTTGCACAATTAAATTTCCGCATTAATAGTCTAACAAATGTGCTTGCAACAGTAGCAATTTTAGTGGCTCTTGGTGCTGGTGGAATTGCTTGTGGTATGGCATTTAAAAACAACATTATAAACATGACAGATCAAATGCGAATTTACGATTCAGTCATTCATAATCCAACTGCGGAAGAAAAGACAATTTTGGGTGGTATCTTATTTCAAGAAAAATTTGAATACCATTACAAAGTTGATGATAGGTATGTTTATTATCTTAAAGAAGATGTAGAAAAAAATCGTCCTTTCTTGCAAGGTATGAAAATAGAGAAAGTTTCAGAGGAAGTACCAATTGGTGCATTTTCAATAAAATGGGTTAAAGGAGAGATCGACACAAAACAATGGATTCAGGCTTTCAGAACGATCCAGCCAAATTATATGTATCCTGATTATGAAATCAAAATTGTAGAACAAAACATATACGATGGGTTGAAGGGTAAAGAAAGTACTGTATTCATAGGGAAAACAGATGATTTTGGATCATACATAAAAGAATGGAAAAAACTTGATGAATTACAGATAGCAAAATATAAAAATGTGAAAGCGGAAGAATTGGATAGTAAGTATCAAAAATATATTACGAGTCATGATTTTTCCAGCGGACTAATGTTTATGGGCTTTTTCGTTGGAGTTGCATTTTTAGCAATGATGGCAAGTTGCTTAATGTTTAAAGTTCTGTCGGGAGCATCAAAAGATGTAGCACGTTATCAAATGCTTCGTAAAATTGGTGTTCGCCGAGAATTATTAACAAAATCAATCTATAAAGAGTTATTCTTCATATTCTTATTCCCAGCAATTGTGGGGATTACTCACATATTAGTTGGTATGAACATGTTTGGATCGCTTTTAATCGATCCGTACTTTCGTATTTGGTTACCACTTGTTATTTTTGTAGTAATTTACTCGATTTATTACTTGATTACAGTTCAATTATATAAAGGGATTGTACTCCCGAAAAAAGATTAATGTAATGATGTTATTTATACGAAGTATAGACATAATCGGACCTCGTTTTATTGATTATTTTGAATGGGTACAAGAAATTTAGAAATAATAGGTGGACTAGCACTACAGTCCATAAACTATTTATTTTAGATTTTAAATTAAAAATTTATCTTTTATCTAAGAAGGGGCGCGGCAACGATTACTACTTTTAGGGGCCATTGGCAAGTTTTATTTAATAGGATTAATTTGTATGAGTTTTCTTTAAAGCTTGTAATGCTATAATCTCATAAGTTAAAGTTTCACCCTGAAAATCTATTATTTATAATGAGTAGCCCGAAAGAGAAAGGATTGTTGCCGTGTCCTATCACCATCAAGCAAGGTTGATAGGTATGCGTCACTACGCCATATAGTAAAAATAAAGGCTCAAAAACGGCATTTGTCGATTTAAAAGCTGCACGGATTTGTTTAATTTTATGAAAAAAAGTAAGAATCACCAATATAATTGGCGGTTCTTACTTTTTTTTACATACATATTATTAGCATGATAGCATTAAAAATTTTTGTACGGAGAGAGAGGTTTCTATATGCTCTATGATGAAAATATAAGTTTAACAGGACGTATTGTATCGCCTGGTGAAGCGCAATATGATTCAGCACGTCAGGCGTTCAACACATTTTTTAATAGATTCCCTTTTGTTATTGTCTTTGCACAAAATACTCAAGACGTTGTGAATGCAGTACGATGGTCGTTACATAATAACGTACCTATCCGAGTACGTTCAGGAGGGCACAATTATGAAGGCTTGTCAGTTTTAGATGGTGGTATTGTAATTGATGTCAGTGAGATAAATCAAATAAAAATAGATCCAACATCAAAAACTGTTACAGTAGGAGCTGGTTGTAAAAATCTCCATCTAGCTGAGCTTCTTGGGAAAGAGGGATTAGCTATTCCTAATGGGGTCTGTCCTAAACCAGCTATCGCAGGAATAGCGCTAGGTGGTGGGCAAGGTATTCTTTCTCGACCATTAGGACTACTACTTGATCATGTCGTAGAAATAGAAATGGTTGATGCTAACGGCTGTGTATTGCAGGTTAATGATCAGGAGCATCCTGATCTATTTTGGGCTTTACGTGGTGGAGGCGGAAGTTTCGGTATTTGTACATCTTTTCGCTTTCGTACTCAGGAAATTAAGACTGTTGGTTTTGTTGAAGTTAGTTGGAGGCATCAAGATTTAAA
Source organism: Noccaea bulbosa (assembly GCA_900406535.1). NCBI lineage: Eukaryota > Viridiplantae > Streptophyta > Magnoliopsida > Brassicales > Brassicaceae > Noccaea > Noccaea bulbosa. The sequence continues at coordinate 425,800 of OVBJ01000002.1, forward strand.
AGCCGTTATACAGGAATGGCAAAAGTATACTCTACCTACTTCTGATAAACGCTTTACTCCTACATTATTATTGTCTTCAGAAAAGACAGCTCCTGTGTTGATGCATGGGATTTTTCATGGATCAGTTACAGACTTACAGAAATTGATACAACCACTTCTCAAAATTGGATCACCTATAAAGGTAGACATAAAAGAACTCTCTTATTTAGAAGCTATAACGTTAATATCCAATCATCAGCTTACAACTCCTTTTCCATTTAAAAGCGTAGCACCTTTTATGGATTCTTTATTACCTGAAGAAGGTATTGCTACAATTCAACATTTTATGAGTCAATCTCCACCTAATTCTACTGTTTCTATATTTTTTCAGGGCTTAGGGGGGACTGTTTCTGCAGTACCCGAGGAAGCAACTGCTTATTTTTATCGAAAAGCTCTAATGAATATGGTGTTATTTTCCACTTGGGACAAACCTGAGGGAGCTGCACAAGGGATTCGTTGGGTAGAAGCTTTTCGTCACGCGTTAATTCCTTTTACGAAAGGTGTCTATGTTAACACACCTGACCTCTCAATGAAAGATTGGTCGGATTTATATTATGGTGAAAACTTTAAACGATTGACTCAAGTGAAAGCTAAATACGATCCAGAAGATATTTTCAATTTTCCACAAAGCATTCCACCTGTTTATAAAAAATAGAAATCCTTTTCTGACCTTAAATTTTGCAATTTATAAAGAATGATAGATAATCCTTTTTGGAAATAACAATTAAAAGAGAGAGATAACATTGATTATTGACTGTATCAAAAGTTAAATCACTTCTTTACAGAAGGAGAAGGAGAATTAAGTCAATCGGATGAATAGTATAGTCCTGCTAATATCCCAGAGTATGTTATAAATGATATTGCCACTTGGGTGCAAGGAAGAGTGAAATGAAATTAGCAACTATATTTTTAAATGACTATTTTCAGAGACAACAAGTGAATTAGGGGGACTGGTTTAGAGGAATCCCCACATGAAAAGACCTGAAACTGTCTTCCGTATAGCGATAATAAAGATGTTTAATTTCTAATATAGAAAACAATAGCGTTGCTACATTCAATATGTAGTAACGCTATTTAAATTTTTTAAAACAGGGTTAAATTTTTCAAAAAAATTACCTATCAAAAATGATATTCAATTAAATTCATAAGTTTATCCCGCATTAACGGACAGTGAGACCCCCACCTCAAAATTCAGCGAGAGCAAAGAAGTGAGGTGGGGCGGGCTGCCCGTAAAAGCCCGATTGGTGAGGGCTGATAATCAGTGGGGGATGAACAAAATTCCCACTGATTAAAGTTTCACTTTATCCTTTACTGTATCTTGTAACTACATTTTACCTTGCTGTAGAGAAACAAAAAACATTTTTCTTATTCAATAATTCCAATTTCTAGAGCCTTTTGAACAGCTTCTTCTTTGTTGCGGACTCCTAGCTTTGTATAAGCTGTGGAAGCATAATTTCTGACCGTACCATTCGATAAATATAACCTTGATGCTATGGTAGTGTATCGAAGTCCCTTTGCCACTAGCTGCAATATTTCTATCTCCCTAGCTGTTAGCTCATAAGCGGTTGCTTTTGATTGTGGTGTCTCTTTTTGCTCATCAAACTTCTCAAATATTTTGTGAGACATTCCCTGATCAATCAGTGTCCCACCTTTGTGAATAAGTCGGATCGTATTAGCTAGCTCCAATGTTTCAATAGATTTGAGTAAAAAACCATCCGCACCGTTGCGAAGGGATTCCAACGCCTGTTCGGTATCCTGAAAAGTTGTGAAAATCAATACGCGGATATGTGGCCATTGTTGCTTGATTTTTTTGGTTGCTTCGACTCCATCCATGTGCTGCATATCTAAATCCATAAGTATAACATGGGGTTGAAGGCGCCCACACAAATCGATGGCTTCATTGCCATCCTCAGCTAAACCGACTACATTTAAATCTTCATATCTATCGAGTAGTGTCCTCAAACTTTCCCGAACAAATGGTTGATCGTCTACAATTAACAAACGAATAAGTCCATCTTTTATTTCAGTTTGTCGCGGTATGGTACATGTAACAAGCATTCCTTCCTCTGGCTTTGTATATACAGACAATTGACCTTGCAAGTTCATTGCCCGTTCTTTCATCGCATTCATACCAAAGCCTTCCTGCCATTCTACATTTCCTTTTCCATTATCTTGAACTTCTAACCTCGTATATTGTTCGTCAAACTGCAATGAAACTATAATTTCAGTCCCCTGACCATGACGTACTGCATTCGTAAGGGACTCTTGTAAGCAACGAATGAATGCGATCTTCGCTTGCCGAGACAGCCGATATTCCTCTCCGAATGTCCTAAAACTTACATTTACCTGAGCGTGCTCCTGAAATTCGGCTCCAAGATTTTGTAGAGATTGAATTAAGGAAGGCGATTGACATGAAGAATCCATTTGATGTAGGTAACCTCTCACGTCCTCGATACTTTTCCGTCCCATTTCAAGCAGAGAGTCTAGCCTCTGTATACCCATTTCAGTAGAAAGTTCGGTACGCAACGTTTCCATCCCCATAATAATAGAAGTATAAGCATGACCAACTGTATCATGAAGCTCACTCGACAGTCTGTTCCGTTCTTCCGCCAGTGTGATGCGTTCAATCTGAGACATATATTGCTCAAGTACCGCGTTTTGTTTACGAATTGATTCATTTTGTTTATGATTGACGATTAATAAATGAAAAGCGAAGCCCATTACATAAGCAAGTCCATAGTAGGTAACCAAAATCCAATAGCTATTACTTGGCGCAACCGCATAGAGAATTCCAGTTGTTATAAAAACTGTTGTTGGAGCTGTCCAATAATAGGACAAATGCTTACTATTCGCAGCAATTAGAAAAGCCGATATCAGAAATGTAACGTTAGCTTCCGGAAATAAAGAGGTTAAATATATACACAGTCCACCATATAGCAGTATTTCTGTGAACAAGTAATATTTGTAATTGAACAGTAAGGCTACCCATGGAATCGAGAAGGCAACAACCTCCCAAAAAATAACAATCCAAAGTGGCAATGTTAAACTATCCTGAAAATCTAATGTGGTTATGGCGATAGAGACACTAACAAGTATACGGACTCCTAACATAATCCAATCGTACCAAAACCAATACTTAACCATATCTAACAAGTCATTTACCCCCTAAATAGCCTACCTTTTTACTTCCTATAGTATAAATTAATCCTTCATGCCTTATTATACTTTTTAATTTAAAACTGCGATACTACTCACAGACTGCAAACTTCTATTGATTTAGTTGCTGAATCATACTACGTGTATAGCCCCCAATTTTCTGTGTCAAACCTTCTACTATTCTAATACTTATGGCGGTAAATACTATACCCATAAACATTACAAAGAGTGACTTGGCAAACGTATCTATCTGTATGAATATAATATTCATATCGATGTATCGATACAGTAGTGGTGCCAACAGGAACATAAGTGGCATTACATAAAAAATGATTGCACTAATAAGACTGAAAATGCCAATCACAAATTTCTGCATTAACCAATAGACAGCAGACCAAGTACAACGATCTGTAAGCACTAATTTCACCTGAGCCCAGTTCGATGTATCCATTGTTATATTTCTATCGTAAGAGTCTGTTGAAATATCTGTATAAATTTTCGTCTGTATGCGCTCGAATTGGATAAAGTGTGTGGTAGTCTGTAGTACGCGCATAATTAATGGAATCCCAACAACAGTAAATGAAAGGGTGAAACTAAATAGCAGAGCTATTAGATAAAAACAAAAATAAAACAATCCTGTAACGAAAGTTAGCAATAAAAAATAACCATTCTGGATGAATTTTGATTTCATAAAGTTCATCGCTCCTATCTATGTAATAACCGAATCATACTGCTTTTTTTGTCATTCTCACTAGTGTAAAAGTGTCATATGACATTTCTAAATGATGCTAAAAAGGGGAGAGCAGCCTACTGCTGGTTAAAAAGATGCTTATATCCCGCTATTTGCCGGGCAGTAAGACCCCCACCTCAAAATTCAGGTGGAAGCAAAGAAGTTAGGTGGGGGTCGGGCTGTCCGTAAAAGCCCGATTGGTGAGGGCTGATAATCAGTTGGGATGAACAAAACCCCTACTGAATAAAGTTTCATTTTATTAATCCTCCACAAAACAATCCCGTTTTTGCATTTGCAAGAACGGGATTGTTTTGTACTTTTATTTAATATGAGATGGACTTGTTTTTCGAATGTGAAAAATAATATCAAATTGCTCAAGCAATGATTTATCAAAGTATGTCGATTCGTTTGGGAATATTTGTCCCCCTATACTTAGTAATGGTCTTTTGGCTTTAACCCATTTCTCTGCTTGTCCTTTAAGGTGACGGTTATCCAATAAAAACATGTTATATGGTACTTTTCCGAGGGTATAGTTAAAACTATTTACATTTTGTGGAATCGCACGCGTTGTAATCTTACCTCCAGTAGAAGGATCATATTCGCTGTATAAGGTGAAATTCCCCTTCGTAGTTGTACTACCAATTGTGACATAATTATTGTCTAAACGTTCCTTCAAAAATTGCCCCGCAACATAAGGGTATAATTTCTCATCGATAATTCCTTTAGCAATATGAATATTGTGTCCCCATACCATCGTTTTACCACCAAATGTTTCTTGTGCCCACATTGCATGATCGGCCAAGTATTGCTCATGTAGCTTTAACATACTTGGATAGTCGTTAGGAATTAGCATTGTGGTAAATTTCTCTATTGCACTTGCCGTTGCTTTCGCCCAGATGTACTCGGGTGAAACTATTTCTGTGTTGGCTTGTTTATTCTCATCTTTTAGTAATCGAGCTACTCTCTCAGCGTTTGCTTTGAACTTTTCTTTTATTTCAGGAGCAAGGTCCATATATTCCTGTGTACTTCCATTAAAAGCCGACAATTCTTTATAATTTTCTTCTACTTCTGCCAGCAAATTTGGTCGATGCAGCTTTACATAATCAATTACTTTATTAAAGCAACCTTGGTCCAATTCCTTTAAGTCGAGCCCGATAAATTGGATCTTGTTTTTATTGGATGGATCGGCATTATAATCTTTCATCCACTCAATCATGGCTATAATTTCATCAGTAGGATATAACAAGTTTAAAAACTCCCTAGGGTTTCCTTTTCCTGTTTGGATATATTCATTTAGCTTTAAGCCGTTTCCCCAATCTTCTTCCATTGCGAAATTTGTAAAACCCATCTCAGTAACCAAATATTTCACAAGGCGAAATTTCATAGTGAAAATTTCAGAGCTTCCATGAGTATTCTCTCCTAATCCCACATATTGCGCGCTCCCAATCATTTTCTTAAGTGGTTTTAAATCCTCAAATGATTTTGACGGCTCTATCGTTTTTAATGGGTAAGCCTGTGATTGTATGGATTTAACTATATTTTTTTGTATTGATTGACCTGAATTTTCGACTGCTACTGTTTGAGCCTTTCCTACTTCTACACATCCTGTGACTAATAAAGCTGTACTAACCATTGCAATTATGCTTTTCTTATTCATTTTTTCCACCTCAATTGAATTATTTGTAAAGCAAGATTGATTCATTGTACTTGAACGAATCAATTGCCTTAATTCAATTGTTATCTATTCCATATCATATTTTCTAGTTACATATTGTCATAAGGTTAATTGACACAGGTCATAGACTAATCATTACACTTTTGTACTATCGGTTATGACAACTTATAAATAATAATTACATTGATGAGTCGTAAGTAAGACTAGACTATAAATTGGGGAGGGATTTTAAAGATGAATGAATCTGTATACAAAAACATTTTTATTCTAAGTTGTGTCTGTGGAAATGACAAGAAGTAAATTCGATAAACAAGTGAATGAAAGGGGAAGGGCGGATTAAAATGATATTACACGCAAAATCGTTCCACAATAAAGATAAAATCCAACGTGCTAAAATAGGACTTCAACTCTTTTTGAGTATCTTAATCATTACTTCTATTATCCTAAATGTAGTAGTAATAATTACGAAAAGTATGCCGCTTATTGTGGTATATATGTTTACCCCAGCATTATCTTCTATTTTGACTCGCATAATACTGAAAGAAGGGTTTAAAGATGTATCTTTTAGTCTCGGTAACTTAAAGATATGGAAGGGGATTGGGTTTGCTCTGCTAATCCCTATGATTATTTGTGGAATTACTTATTCTATCGCCTGGTTGAGCGGAATTGCGGGGTTTCAGTATCCCGAAGTTGGTATGTTTATTTTAGAACCGATCTACAATATGCTTGGGCTTCAGTATGTAACGGCACCATTCAACTTCATTTATCTAGTAGTATTGAGCGGCATTTTCGGAAGTTTGCTTGGCTTAATCCCGGCTTTGGGAGAAGAAATGGGTTGGCGAGGTTATATGCTCACAAGGCTAGTCGATGCAGAGTTTTCACGGCCCATCCTTATTAGTGGATTGATTTGGGCAACGTGGCATGTTCCAATAGTTATTGCTGGTCTATATGTAGCGGGACCATCTGTCGTTCTTTCAGTACTTGGTATCTATCTTTGTATTGTACCATTCGGTTATATTATAGCTTATTTACGACTTATCACAGGTAGCATTTGGCCTTCGGTTATCATCCATGCTACTTGGAATGCCATTATTCAAGGACCTTTCACACGTGCAAGTACAGGGTATCAAACTGAGATTTGGATTGGAGAATCTGGCTTGATAACCGCTATTATTATCTTGATTACTGCAATAATTACGTCTCGAATCGTAAATTTTACTAAATAGCATACGGATGTGTTTTAAATTCAATTAGTGAAATATGACGAGGCGAAATAAGATGCACCTAAAAATATTAGAAAAAATCTAGTTGAATGGACTCTTACTTAATCTTAGGCTGCTGGATATATGGGAGGCATCAAGCTAAGGGTTTAATTTATAAAAATAAACTTGATTGTCATAAAAACATAATGTTTTTCATTTAAAGGCTATGAGATGAAATTTCATCATCTTCATCACGTTAGACCTTCAGGAAATAAAAAGTTAAACGATTATACAAATACTCTAACTGAAAAAACGATAGTCCTTTTATCAAAAATGTAGAAGGACTATCGTTTATTTTTTTGACAAAATTAGGGGTTGATGTTCATAAAATGGAGAATATAATTCGTATTTTACGTAAAGAGGAAAAATTTTCCGAATAAGATTTAGCTAATTTTCTTGATGTATAACGATTGATTGAAATTTCACTTTATGACTTGTAAAGGGATGTTCAATGCATCGTACCATTAAAAAATCTAAATTTAATCGATGAATTGCGATAAAATGTGGTCGGAAATAATGAAATTTTAGGAAAAATAAGGTACACTAGTCTATGATTTTAGTTGAAAATCGTTTGACGTTAATGCATACGGGGGAAAGATTGATGAACAACAATACAACAAATGAATCAGTTGAAGAAATTGATCAAAAACGAGTAAGATCAAAAAAACGTTATACAAATTGGAAGTTTATCGCAGTGGGTATTGGTGTAATTGCACTTCTTATTGGGGGAATGAGTTATTATCAGGCAACTCACTTCAATTCGAATGTTACAATTAATGACACAAAAGTTGGTGGTCTGAGCGCTGATCAGGCAATACAGAAATTAAAGACATCTGGACTAGCAAACAAAGTCTATGTTGATCAACAACAAATTTTAGATGAAAAAGATACAAAAACGGAACTTACGGAAAAAGATTTGCCTCAAGTTAAGAAACTATTAAAAAGTCAGTGGACATTTTTCCCTTCCTCAAAGGGAGAAAATTATTCATTACTACCAGAGAAGGCAGATCAGTATCGTAGTGAAACGATGAAAAAACTTGTAGAAGAAACGCTCATCTCTATGAATGCAAAATTAAAAGCGCCTCAAGATGCTATGGCGAAGCTAGAACAAGGAAAAATAGTTATTTCGAAAAGTGTTGAAGGAAAACAGTATGACGTTACTAGTCTACTAAAAGATTACGATAAGCAAAAATATAAAAGCGAAATTCACCTGAAGTCTGCATACATAAAACCTATTAAAGAAGACGATCCAATTGTCAAAAAAGAGGAGAAAGCACTACAGAATCTTCTTGGGCAGTCTGTTGAGTATAAAGTGCAGAATGAAGTTTATCCTTTAAAAGCGAAAGATTTAATTCAAAATGCCTCTATGTCAAAGGATATGAAAGTTACAATTGACGCGAGCGACATTAAGAAGAAAATTATTGAAATTAATAATGCCAAATCAACATTAAATAAAGATTTCTCATTTAAAACGCATTCCGGTTCAATCATATCAGTAAAAGGGCAAGGCTACGGCTGGGCACTAGATGTTGAAAAAGAAACTAAACAAGTTCAACAAGCCTTTGAGAAAGGCGAAAAATCGCTTTCTGCTTCTAATATTCATGGAAATGGTTGGGAGAAGGAAGGTATCGGTTATAAAACAACATCGAATAATGGCATCGGAGACACATATGCAGAAGTTTCAATTGCAGAGCAACAAATTTGGATTTATAAAGATGGAAAATTAGTTGTTACAACAAATGTAGTAACTGGTAAACATAGCACGGGTGAAGATACATCACCAGGTGTTTGGTACGTCCTATATAAACGAACACCATACACGCTCAGAGGCAGCGCAGTAGGTAAAGCTGATTATGCAGTTAAAGTAGATTACTGGGTCCCATTCACAAATAGCGGTCAAGGGTTCCACGATGCCGGTTGGCGAAAAGACTGGGCAAATAATGCTTATTTAACAGGAGGATCAGGTGGGTGTGTGAACCTTCTTCCTAATGTTGCAAAAACTGTATATGATAGTTTGAACACTTATGATCCAGTTATCGTGTACTAAAAAATAGCTAAGTATCAAGAAATAAACAAAGCAGGAAATCTTACCTGATGGTATATGAAAAAAACACCTCTTGCATTCGCATACTAAGTGTGCAAATGTAATGGAGGTGTTTTTGTTTGAATATAAAAGTGTATTGCTTATAAGAAACAAAGTAGAAAGAGATTGAGAATAAGTATTCAAATAATCAATAAAATTGACAATGAATATCATTTTCACTTAATATAGAATCGTCGCATTTAATTAGACATGAATTTTTTGTTAATATAATAGATTTCTATTAAGTTGTCATATTTACGAACTATCATTAAATATTTTAAGAATTTAAACGTAGGAAAGGGTAATATAAAATGAACTGGAAAAAAGGCGGGTTATGGGTTATTATTTTTTTCGTTGTAAAAGGCACGATTTCTACACTTTTAATCGTTACAGGTGCTAAATATTTTGATTTATCATTTATGCAACTTATCTTATTAATTCTGACCTTATTAGTGATTTCTCTAATAAGTCGAAAATTGCTGTATAGACATAAACAAAACAAAAAGCAAAAAGAGCTAAATATATAATGGAGCCCCAGAGACCGTTGGATTTCTGGGGTTTTATTTCGATAGTTTTTTCGCATGTATATCAATTTAACAGAATAGGTTGTCCAAAATGATAAAATCGATGATGTTTAAAATGCGTCAGTTATTTTTACATAAGGATTGTAGAGAGCCTTTAAATATCAATTTTTATTTTGAAGCGACAGATGCGCATAAATTATGCTTGTTTTTCAATTGGTAGTTTAAATGTAAAAGTACTGCCTTCTCCTAATTCACTTTCAACTGTAATTTCTCCTCCGTGTAGTTCGACAATCCATTTTACCATAGACAATCCTAAACCTGTGTTTCCGATGTTTGAAGATGTTCGTGCTGCGTCAACTCGATAGAAGCGGTCCCATATTTTAGTAATATGTTGCTCGCTGATGCCTATACCATTATCAGAGACTTTACCTATTATGTTGGTTTCATCACGGAATAGTTGCATATTCACAGTTCCACTCGCTTTGCTATAAGCAATCGCATTCGTTAGTAAATTCATTAATAAACGCATCATCAATGTTTGATCGGCTTTAATAAATAGGTCTTTCTCTATATTAATTGTTATATCAATCGAAGCCTCTTGTACCATTAATGAGAGCTCTTCTACGACGATTTCCGTTAATTCACTCATATTGATACATTCAAATTGGAAAGTATTATGGTTTCCTTGGTCAGCTCTTGCTAATAATAAAAGTTGTGAGATTAGAGTGGATATTTTACGTGATTGCTTTAAAATTACTTCTAACGATTCTTCCATTTCTTTCGGATTATTCTTCTGCGATAAAGCGTATTCGCATTGTGAAATAATAACAGATGTTGGTGTTCTTAATTCATGAGATACGTCAGATGTAAATTGTTTTTCACTTTCAAATGATGTCTCCAATCGCTCAAACATTTTGTCAAAGGTTTGTGCTAAATGATACATTTCGTCTTTCGGTGAACCTTGTAAATTAATTCTCTTCGAAAGGTCTTTACCATCACCAATTTTACTAGCTGAATCACTCATTTGTTGCACAGGTCGAAACGCCCTTTGCGTGATAAAATATCCTCCGAATGCCGCAATAAGAATAAGTAATGGGAATGAGATGATTGTTACCACGATAAGCGTATTCATCGTTGAGGATAATTGGTTCATAGTCATTATTCCACGAACCCAGACTTGCTCATCGCCGCCTGCATTATGGAGAAAATCATATACTATCCATTCTTTATTGCCGTCTTTAATGGTTTGTATTTCATCGGATTTAAGCGATATCTTTTTATTAAAGCTTGTTGGACTATGTCCTACTAACAGCTCACCTTGTTTACTATAAATACTAATATTTACGCCATCTTCTAAGGTTTCAAAATCATCGTCAATCTTTAACTGCCCATGCTTATATTTGATATCTTCCATGCTTTCTTTTACTGTGCTCTTTAATTGATCTTTCATATTAAAAAGCAAAACTTTATCTGAAGAAGTTAAAATAAAAGCTAACACGAGTGCCATAATAATTACAATTAGCCCCGTATACCACAGGGTTACTCTCATTTTTATTGATAGTCTTTTCATGATTCTACTCGCAATACGTAACCAGTTCCTCGTACTGTATGAATTAACTTCGTTTCAAACTGGCTATCAATTTTTTTGCGAAGATAGCGGACGTAAACATCAATAATATTCGAGCCACCTTCATAGTCGTAATTCCACACATGTTGCTCAATTTTATCTCGTGTCAGCACAACTTCTTTATTACGAATCATATATTCTAAAATAGCAAATTCCTTACTGGAAAGAGTGATAACTTGGTCTCCTCGTGTTACTTTATGCATATTGCAATCTACCACTAGGTCAGCGATTTCAAACACATTAGATGTATTTCCTGTTTTTCTTCGCATTAACACTCGAATTCTTGCTAACAGTTCGTCAAAAGCAAACGGCTTTACTAAATAATCATCCGCACCTAAGTCGAGTCCTGTTACACGATCATCAATTGTATCTTTAGCTGTAAGAAGCAAGACAGGAGTTGTATTATTGTCCGCGCGTAATCTTTGTAATACTTGTAAACCATCTATTCCTGGAATCATAATGTCAAGCACAATCAAATCGTAGGTAGCCATGTTTATATAATCCAAGGCATCTTCTCCATTCCCACATGCATCGACACTATAATGTTCTGCATTTAATCGTTTTACCAATATATTTTGTAAGTCTTGTTCATCTTCGACAATAAGAACTCGCATTAACATTCTCCTTTTCTTCTTATTAATATGTATCACTATAATTCCAAAACATTAAAGCAAGATTAGAAACGATTTAATTATATCATTTTATCCAGCATTAACGGGCAGTAAGACTCCTCCTTCAAAATTCGGCGAATGCGAGGGAGTTAGGGGAAGTCGGGCTACCCGTAAAAGTCTTCACTTTATTTTTTTATACATTAATCTTCCTTTAATGTTTGTTCAGTAATATAAAGGCAAGGATAAGGTGCACATGTAAAGGGAGGAAAACAGAATGCGAAAATGGATGCTGATTGGAGCGATATCTTGTGTATTGTTAACAGCTTGTTCTACTCAAGCTGTTAACAATACAGAAGTGCAACAACTGAAAGTGGAAAATGATAAATTACAAAAAGAAGTTGCTCAACTACAACAAGAACCAAACAAAACAGAGCCTGCTACGAATGATACGAAGCAAACACAAGATTTCAAAAACGAAGTCACATCTATTGTAGAAAAGGCAAATAACACGAAACCAGTTGGAGCAAAAGAAGATAACTTAAATATGTACTTGGCAACAAAAAAAGAAATTGACCAATTGGATGACAAGATAGATCTATCTGATAATCAGCTAGAAGCAGATTATCACGCTGGAACGATAACTGTTGAACAATATCAAACGCAAGAAAAAGAACACGATATACTGGAAGATCAATTAGAGCAAGCAGAAAATGCGCTTGAAGCAAGATTTGGAATAGAGGAGTAATCATTAAGGAGTGGATGAAAATGTTAAAGCATAAAAAGAAAATAATTATAAGTGTAATTGCTATTTTAGTAAGTGGTATTGCTATTGTTGGTGGATATTATGGTATGGGTTACAATTATGCAAAAAAGAATGAAAACTACACAGAGAAACAAGTTCGTGAAATTTCTTTAGCTCATACAAATGGAGAAATTATTAATGTGAAAAAAGAATTCGAATTAGAAGATGATAACTTAGCACAATCAAAATTTGAATATGAAGTAGAAATCAAGACACCTGATAATTTGTTAAATATTTTAAAGGTTAGTGCTAGAACGGGTACAATAGAAATCGATAATGAAGATTGAAAAAATATCGACAAATAAAATATTACGTACTTGATTTTTGTTATCGATAGCGAAGAAAAAGACGGTTCCCTAATTTTACAAGGGAATCGTCTTTTTTTTGTTCTATGGATCTATGCATTTTTTATACTTTCCTATCCTGGTGCGGTTTTAGGGTTCTTGTCTCTTATTGGATTAACTGAAAAACTGTATAAAACCTTGTATACCCTTAGTGTGGTTTTTTCCGAAATACTGGCGGTACCCCGTCGCTATCAATCAAAGCTCATACAACGTCAATTATATTAGGGGGTGTTTCAGTTCTCGTTTTATCTTTTTACAATGATGAATATGAAATAATGACTTCCACTTATAAGAATGTGAAGAAGTGTTGATGCCAGTTGGAACTGTGGTAAAGGTTGAGGGTGGAATCTAAGGGAATATTAGAGATGTGCATGAAAGGTTATTAATCCATCTTCTATAAAATCGTGGGATTATATATGCACTTATTATCCTGGAGATTTTAAAATAAAACCTATCTAATTATAGAAGTGATTTGAACGTAAGGAAATTGTAAGAAATGGATAAGAAAAAAGAAATTTTTATTGTGTAGGATACAAATATAGAGAAGCGTAAAAGAGGGAGGGTAAATAGGATACATTTATACGAAAAACAAACTAGTAATAAGAGCATTCTATTGGTGGCAATTACTGAAAGAACAGAATACTCACTACAGTTCCTACAGGAAAGGGAAGAATCAATGGATATGGTCTAGGAATCTATGAAATTATATTTCCTAACGGTGTCCCGATATGGGAACATACAGATGTTATTCTAGGATTTGATACTTTTGCTGGAGGGGCATATGTTGACGGCAATTTGAACAGTATGGGTAGAGCCGAGAATACTGGTCTTTTTAAAAGTATTTTACTTGTTGAATATAGACAGTAGGGATAAAGCCAGAATAGTAGTTTATGTGATGTTTGTAATTGAACAAATAAAAGATGAAATCGATCATTTATCTAAGGAGGAATTTTTCTTATGGAAAATAAATTATCTGGAGTGTTAGCCGCTACCTTAGCTCTAACGATGAGTCTACCAACAGGAGCGATAGCGTCTTCTAGCAGTAAGACTCCGGTTGTATCTAGCCAAGAAGTTGCTAGCAAAGATTTGGAGAAGATTGCTGCAGAGAACGCTGCACTGCTCACGAAGTCCTATGAGACGACTAGTGTACAGTATGCGCTGATTGATAATGGTAAACTTATTTTGTCGGGGCAGACAGGTAAGAACGACATAGAAGGGAAAGAGCCACTAACCAAAGATACTCTATACGGAATTGGTTCAACCAGTAAAGTATATACAGCTGCGGCTGTTATGAAACTGGTAGACGAAGGAAAAGTTGATTTGGATGCTCCTGTTGCCCGCTATATTCCTGATTTTAAAATGAAAGATAAACGATATAAGCGTATTACACCGCGTATGCTGTTGAATCACTCCTCGGGTTTGCAAGGTTCGACGTTCAATAATGCATTTTTATTTAAAGATAATGATGCTTACGCCCATGATATATTATTGCAACAATTGTCCAACCAAAACTTGAAGGCAGACCCTGGTGCGTTCTCAGTATACTGTAATGACGGTTTTACACTGGCTGAGATCTTGGTAGAAAGAGTCAGCGGTATGAGTTTTACTGAATTTCTACATCAAAAGTTTACAGAGCCATTAAAACTGAATCATACGATAACATCGCAAGACAAATGGGAAGACGAAAAGCGGGCTGGACTGTATTCTCCGACATACCAGGGACAGCTACCAAGTGAAATGGTGAATCTAATTGGTACGGGAGGAATCTCTTCTACTGCAGAAGATGTGGTGCGATTCTCACAAATATTTATGGGACAGGGAAAAGAAATTCTCTCTAATAAAGCAGTCAAGGCGATGGAACAAGAAGAATATAAAAAAGGAATGTGGCCGGGAGATAGCGGAAATGTGTTCAACTATGGACTTGGCTGGGATAGTGTGAAACTATACCCATTCAGTGAATATGGGATAAAAGCGTTGACTAAGGGTGGGGATACGATACTGCAACATGCTACATTGGTCGTGCTTCCAGAACAGAAGATGGCAGCAGCTGTATTGTCCTCCGGCGGCAGCAGCATGACAAATCAACTGTTGGCAAATAAATTACTGCTAGCTAGGCTTAAAGAGAAAGGGACAATTAAGGATATAAAGCCAGATAAATCCTTCGGAAAGCCCGTCAAGGCTAAAGTGCCTCAAGACGTGGTAAAAAAAGCAGGATTTTATGGAAATAGCTATAGCCATTTCAAAATAGAAATTACGAAGAAGGGAGAACTGGTTTTACCAACTAAACCGGAAGAAAAATATGTATATACGGCGGATGGAAGCTTTATAAATGAGAAGGGTACTTCCAAGCTTAACTTCGTCACAGAGAAGAATGGAAAAGTTTATTTGAGAGAGAGCACATATGAATTATCACCGGGATTGGGGCAAAATGTGCTGACTCACTATTTAGCCCAGAAATTAGAAAACAATGTGTTACCGAAGAAAACAGCTGCTGCATGGGCGAAGCGCGAGGGTGGCAAGTTCTATCTCGTTAACGAAAAATTTAATTCTATGAACTATCTAGGACAACTAATGCCTCTTAACACACAAATTACGATCAAGGATGGATATTGGGACGGCAAAAAAATTACAGGTCCGAATACGGCGACGCATCAAATTCAAATTCCTGTGATGAATGGGCGGGATACAAAGGAAGCCCATTTCTATACAGAGGATGGTACTGAATATATGGAGATGTCCAGCTTTTTATACGTCAGTGAATCTAACGTAAAACCCCTTGATACAGGTCGATTATCAAAAGTTACATTGCAAAAAAATGGGCATGCGAAATGGTTTACGGTCCCGCAAGAGGCAGCAGGGAAAACGATGAATGTGGAGTTGCCATCAGGAAGTTCATTCGCGGTGTATGATGAGAATGGAGTATGCGTCAATTTTACCGTCGTTAGTGATAATAACAAAGTGAAACTACCAGAGAATGGAACGGTTGTATTTGCTGGCGCACCGAACTCCGAATTTACAGTCGCATTGAACTAGCTACAACTCGGGATAGACTTCAATAAAACAGTGCGACATGGAAAAGATATTTTATTTGTATCTTAAGTATTACCTTATTACAATTAAATTCTTAGCTTAATAGCAATGGGATAGCACCACATGCCTATCAGCCTAAGAAAATAAATCAACCCCATGTCCATCAAGCTAGTAAAAATAAATACCCAAAATATAGTAAAATTGACATCTCCAGAGTAAAAATGTAAAAAATTATTGTTTAGGGGCAACATAAAACCTTAGTTTGATAACGATATGGCGCTACTCATAAAAAAGAAATAGGAGAGAATATCCTATTTCTTTTTATTGATATAATAAAATGTAATGAATAGATCCAAAGTAATGATAATAATTAGAAGTAACAAGTGTATAAGTGCATCAGTTTTTCCGTTTAGTAAAGACTTTACAAAGAAATCCCATTCTGTTTCATAGGGAGGTTCTACCCAATTTCGTTGCAGACCTAATACCATTCCATTTATAAAATAGACAATACTTAATAGAATCCTTCCAACAAATAAGGCAGCTGTTTTTATATTCCAATCCTTTATCTTGATTACATAAAGGATTGGAAATAGTATCAGTATCCAAAAAACAATAATAAAGACTGTATTTCCCATTCTCTCCTCCTAACAAAATGATTGTATTTTTAATCTTGGCAAATTCTTAGGTTGGAGGTATGTTTCATTGTTACTGGTTAAAAACAAGGACCGTAATTCCGGCTCCTTTTCTATCCCGCAAAATAAAGGTTTGTTTTATCTCTCCGTCTCAAAAAACTCAATCCACTCTCCATCAGGACCAGCGAAGAATATGTAACGTGTTCCATCTGGTAATGTTTCGACTTCTTCTCCTAGTAAAAAGGTTACTGTGTGTTTCTTTAGTCTTGTGATTTCTTCTTCTAATGAATCTACCTTAAAGCAAATGTGATGTACTTTTCCTTCTGCCGGAAGAGAAGAATTGTAGCCTTCAATTAATTCAAGTATCGTTTCCTTCGATTCTTCTACACCTAAAAAAGCGAGTTTTAAGTCTGGGTTTGGGTGTCCCATTCGCTTAATGAGCTGTAAGCCAACTACTTTTTCATAAAAAGTAATAGATGTTTCTAAGTTTGCAACCATAAGTCCTACGTGTTCAATTCTTCTAACTGGCATGTAGATTCCTTCTTTCTGAAAATTATATACAATATATTATTGAAAATTAAGAAAATAAGCAAGATAAAAACCTTACAAATTTAAGCGTGTTGTATGGTATAGTGAGAAAGTATGTTTGGGGAGAAGGAAGGAGATTATACGATGAATATACCTACTCAAACTCCTTCATTATCGGAAACGATGAAAGAGTGGCATTATGCATTAGCATATGAAATTAAACATTGGAAAACGATAGGTGGTAGTAAAATTTCTATCATGAACGGTCGTTTTTTATATACAGATTATGAGAATACAGTGTATGTATTTCAGCTTATTTCGGAAGTAAGTTTACCTGAAGGTTCACCAATTCGAATTGAGTTCGATGGTGAGGAAGCGACAGGAGAAGTATTATCTGTACATGGATTAGAAATAGAATTGAAATTAAATGATTATATACAAGGTGAAATAAGAGAAGCGGTTTTATACAGTGAACCGTGGCAACTTTTAGAGCAACTGCAAGAGCGATTGAAAGAAGCACGTAAAGATAAGCTAAAACGTAATCGTATAAAGCGTCTCGTTGATGGGACGAGCAGTCCGAAGCATATTGAGAAGATGAAAAATCCGAAAAATGAACTAGCATATCGTTCGTTTTACAATCCGACAACGTACGTATGGGGACCGCCTGGAACAGGGAAGTCGTACAATTTATCACGTATTATTTCGGCTCATTACCAAAAAGGAAAATCGGTACTTGTGTTAGCTCATAGTAATGCGGCAGTGGACGTATTAATGAGCGAAGTAACGAAACAAATTGAGAAGAAAAAGAAATGGACACCTGGCGAAATTGTTCGTTACGGTTATAGTCAACATGAACATATACGAAATCATGAAACATTACTTACGTCGAAGCTAGTTGAAACGACGAACGGATCTTGGGGAGAAGAAAGACTCTATTTAGAAGAAACACGACAAGATCTTCGTGAAAAGATTTTATCATATAAAGCGACTTCTGCTGATAAGAAGCGTATACAAGAGATTGAAAGTGATCTTCGAAAGCAAAAAGCGAAAATTAAAGAAGTAGAAAAAGAATATATTGAAAATGCGAAAGTAATTGGTGCAACTCTATCAAAATGTGCAATTGATGCGCTAATTTATGAGCGTACATTTGATTTAGTTGTCGTAGATGAAGTGAGTATGGCGTTCGTTCCGCAAATCGCATTAGCTGCTTCACTTGGAAAACGTATCGTTGTTTGTGGCGACTTTTTACAATTACCTCCAATTGCGATGGCGAACCATGAACTTGTTCGCAAATGGCTTGGGGAAGATATGTTTTACCATGCTGGGATTGTTGAGTCTGTTAATAAATCAGAAGCACATCCGAACCTATTTATGTTGCAGGAACAAAGACGTATGCATGCGGATATATCGAAGTTTACGAATTCGTTTATTTATAAAAATAGAGTATACGATCATCCGTCTGTTTCAGAGCGTAAAGAACTTGCGCAATTGCAGCCGTTCGCAAATGAAGCGAGTGTTTTATTTGATACGAGCCAAATGGGAGCTTTTTCGTTAAAAGATGCGGCTTCTGGTTCACGTTTTAACATTATGTCTGGTTTAGTAGCGATGCAAATGATGTTAATCGGATTATTAGACGGTGTTCAGTCGATTGGTGTTGTGACACCTTACAGGGCGCAGTCACGCTTTTTATCAACGTGTATTAGAGAAATGTTGCAGAGAACGAAATATCAAAACATACCAGTTTTAGCGGCGACAGTTCATAAGTTCCAAGGTTCTGAAAGAGATATGATGATCTTTGATACGGTTGACAGTTATCCGCAAGAACGACCTGGCGTATTATTCTTTGATCACAAAAACCATCGCCTCGTCAATGTAGCAGTGACAAGAGCGAGAGGGAAGTTCATTCAATTATCAGATTGCCATTATATGCGTAAAAACCTTTCGAGAAAACAAGCGTTATCACAATTAACAGCTCATATAGAACGTCATGGAGATGTGTATGATCGCACGACATCAAGACAATTGTGGGAACGGAAAATTTCGAAACGTTTACGCTGGTTTATGGAAATGAATCTTGAAGAGCCGAAAGGGTTATTAAAAGATATTTTAGCCGCAAAACGAAAAATTATTATTTCACTTCCAAGTACAAAACAAGTGGATAAGCGAGTATGGCAAGCGTTAATGCGTACAAATGCACAGATAACAGTTTATAGTGATGGACCAGTTCCACTGAAAAATGTAAAGTTACAAAGACAAAATAAAGCATTCCCGTTTATCGTAATTGATGATGAAATCTTCTGGGCAGGCGCACCGCTTACATCTCAAATGATGTTTGAAGGTAGTACAGAATTTCCGTACGTATGTGCCAGACTGCAAGCGCCAGAAACAATTGGTGTATTAAAAGGATTTTTAGATATTCGGTAAATTCGGATAGGAATTCCTTGACTTTTATTTGGAATGAACTTAGAATGAATGTAATTTAATATAATTTTATGAAAATTCTTATCACGAGAGGTGGAGGGACTGGCCCTATGATACCTCGGCAGCGGATTCGTTATGAATACTGTGCCAATTCCAGCAAGGTAACTTGAAAGATAAGAAAGAAGCTCATTTTGATTGTATATACAGAAGCCTCTTTCTATCTTTTAGAAAGAGGCTTTTTTACGTGAAAATAAAAGGAGGAAGAACAATGGGAGCGACAGGAGTAACGTCACAAAGAAAAACAATTGAAGAGAGTATCGAAAGAAATAAGGAAAAGTACATAGAAACAAGTCATGATATTCATGCGAATCCGGAGATTGGAAACCAAGAGTTTTACGCATCCAGAACGTTAAGCTTATTACTAGGTAGTGCAGGATTTCAGCTGCAACACAATATAGCTGGACATGAAACAGGTTTTATCGCGCGAAAAAGTTCAGGAAAACAAGGACCAGTCATTGCATTTTTAGCGGAGTATGACGCTTTACCAGGACTAGGTCATGCGTGTGGTCACAATTTAATTGGCACAATTAGCGTTGCAGCAGCAATCGCATTATCAGAAACGCTTGAAGAAATTGGCGGGGAAGTTGTCGTGTTTGGTACACCAGCAGAAGAAGGCGGGCCAAATGGTAGCGCGAAATCAAGTTATGTAAAGGCAGGTTTATTTAAAGACATTGATGCGGCGCTTATGATTCATCCGAGCGCAAAGACAGCGACAACGAGTCCTTCATTAGCAGTCGATCCACTTGATTTTCATTTTTACGGAAAAACAGCTCACGCTGCAGCCTCACCAGAAGAAGGGATTAATGCATTAGATGCGGTTATTCAGCTTTATAACAGTATTAACGCACTTCGCCAACAACTTCCGTCAGACGTGAAAATTCATGGCGTTATTACAGAAGGCGGAAAAGCACCTAACATTATTCCTGACTACGCCGCGGCAAGGTTCTTCATCCGCGCAGCAACGCGAAAAAGATGTGCAGAAGTAACAGAAAAAGTAAGAAACATTGCTGAGGGAGCAGCGTTAGCAACAGGTGCAAAAGTAAAAATTCATCAATTCCAAAATGAAATCGATGAATTACTCGTAACAAAAACATATAACGATATCGTAGCGGAAGAATTAGAACTATTAGGTGAAGAGGTAAATCGTAAAGAAAGAGTAGGGATCGGTTCAACCGACGCAGGAAACGTAAGTCAAGTCGTACCGACAATTCATCCGTACATTAAAATCGGACCAGATGACTTAATTGCACATACGAATGAATTTAGAGAAGCAGCACGTTCAGAACTTGGAGATAAAGCATTAATTACATCGGCAAAAGCATTAGCAAATACGGCGTATCGATTAATTACGGAAGAAGGGTTGTTAGAGAAGGTGAAGGAGGAGTTTAGAGAGGTGCAGAGGAATCAAGGGTAAGGGATTAAGGTGCTTTTTTCGAATAGCAATCGAATTAATAAGTAGAGATATAAAAAGAACATTGAAAAATCAATGTTCTTTTTTGTTTGCTAGTCATTGATTTTGTTGGTTTTTCTCAAGAAAGAGAAAATTTTACTGTTAGTGAGGATAATAATACGTATCCCTTTATTAGAATGACAATTTCTCCTCGAACTCACTCTTTAAAACAATTAAAGGAGATGATAATCCGAATTGCATTAACGAGTCTAAAAACGCAGCGAGGGAATCCATCGAATCGCTCATGACCTTCATCATATAATTAAATTCCCCGCTAATTCGATATAAATCAGTTACTTCAGGAGCGGCATTACAATATTGGATGAAATCAGAGCATTGGCTCGTTTTAAACATGATGAATGCTTGAATGTTTTTATTAATTTTGGAAGGCTCAAATTTCGTTCGGTAAGCCGCTATAACTCCTTGATCTTCAAGTTTATTAATACGCTCTTTTACAGCAGGTTGCGTCATGGATATAATTCGTCCTATTTCTGAAACAGAAATTCTCGCATTTTCATACAACAAGTTCATAATCTTATGATCGATTTCATCCAGTTTTACTGTGTTTTGCATTGTGTAGCCTCCTTATTTTATTTTCTAAAGTAAAACGTAAGTTATAACTATAATATCATAAGTGAACGAACTGAATTACTTATAAATCTATATTTAAAATTATCGGTGTTTGCATGAAAATATAAGTGTTGGATTTTTTAAACGGAAATTTAGAAAGGATGGAAAAAATGAAGAATCTTGATGGGAAAGTAGCGTTAGTAACAGGGGCGAGTCGCGGTATTGGTCGTGCGATTGCGATGAGATTGGCAAACGACGGTGCATTAGTTGTGATTCACTACGGACGAAATAAGGCAGCTGCAGATGAAACAATTAGTGAGATTGAATCTAATGGAGGAAAAGCATTCTTAATTGAAGCAGAACTCAATTCAATTGATGGTGTCAAGAAGCTAGTAGAACAATTGAAGAATGAATTACAAGTAAGGGTTGGTACATCAGAGATTGATATTTTAGTAAACAATGCAGGGATAGGTACACAAGGAACGATTGAAAATACGACAGAAGAAGTTTTTGATGAAATTATGTCTGTAAATATTAAGGCACCGTTCTTCTTAATTCAGCAAACATTGCCGTTACTACGAGCAGAGGGGCGTATTATTAACATTTCATCAGCTGAAGTACGACTTGGTTTTACAGGCTCAATTGCATACGGCTTAAGTAAAGGTGCATTAAATACGATGACACTTCCTCTAGCTAAACATCTCGGAGAAAGAGGTATAACAGTGAATACAATTATGCCTGGATATACGAAGACAGATATTAATGCAAAATTGCTAGATGATCCGGAAATACGAAGTTTTGCTACGAATTCATCTGTGTTCGAACGAATAGGGCAAGTTGAAGATATTGCAGATGCAGTAGCATTCCTTGCTTCTGCTGATAGCCGCTGGATAACAGGGCAGATTTTAGATGTTTCTGGAGGGTTTTGTTTATAGGGGCACTACTCCATACCCATCAAGCTAATCAAGTAAATTACTAGATATGAAACGATCCTTGTTTCATATCTGGTAATTTATAGAAAGATAGGCATGCTAAAGAAGTCTATTAAAACGTGATTTTTTGGCTAGGCAACTTGAATAAGGGGGCATTTCTTTTTCTTAAGTTGATGGGTATGTATGGTGACCTCTATTAGACGATAGTGAATTAACAATTTCGGGGTTCAGTTCAACTTTATTCAAAATAAGATTTTTTTTGCAGTAAAATCAATGTTAGTGGAACTTTTTTAAACAAACTTTTTTCTAAATTAACATAAATACTTGTAATATTTAAATTAGTACTATATAGTTCTAGTTATGACAAAGGTAAAATTAATGAATCAAAAACGTGTGATTGAAGTAGCTGCAACATTATTTTTAGAAAAAGGGTTTGCTTATACAAGTATGGATGAATTAGTACGTGTAAGCAAAGTTTCAAAGTCTAATGTGTATTATCACTTTTCTAATAAGGAAGTATTATTAGAAGGGGTCGTTGATTATTGGATTGAAATGTATCAATCTGCAATTGATGACGTACTTTCTCAGAACCAATTTTTAGTTGAAGATCGTATCCAACTGTTTTTAAAGCAATTATCACAAGGAGTTCAGTCGAGAGAGTATAAGGGGAGCTGTCCATTTATTACTCTTTATATTCAAAGTCCTAAACAGGCCACGCAAATAAAAGAAAAAATAGGTCTTTTTTTTACAGGATTACAAAAGAAAGTTTCTCTATTACTTAAACAAGGGGTAGAGAATGGAGAATTTAGAAATACGATTCATATTGATGAGGTTGCATCACTTTTTATTACAAATCTTGAAGGAGCGTTATTTATTTCAGAAACATTGAAGGATGCAACTGTAATCACGAAAACAGCAGATCATTTTTTAAAATTGCTTCGATAAAAGAAGCATTTTTTTTAAATCAAATTAGTACTGATTAGTACTAAAAGGGGGATTTTATATGAGAACAGTATTTTTAACTGGTGGAACAGGCTTTATTGGAAAGCAATTAGTGAAAGAATTAGCCAAAGAGGATGTTAAAATTCTTCTTTTAGTAAGGTCGAAAAGTAAAGCAATACGCCTTTTTCAAGAAAGAGGAAACTTAAAAAAGGAAGTTATGGACTTTATTGAAGGTGATTTGACGAAAAAAGATTTAGGTCTAAGTGCTGAAGATAAGGAGAGGGTATTGAAAACGGATGTGATTATTCACGCAGGAGGCCCCATGGATATTCAAGCGACAAGTAAAGAGGCAGCTTCCGTATTTTTAAATGGCGCAAAACATATTAGTGAATTAGCTAAAAGTATTCATCAATTGAAGGGCTTGCAACAATTTATTCATGTTGTAGGTTATATGAGTCCCTTTGATGATAAAAATAGCAAGATTGCAATTGATGTGTTTCAAGAAGGAAATAATTATTTGAAAATAAAAAATCCATATGAGAGAACAAAATTTTTAGCAGATCTTTATATCCGTCAGCAGGCATCAGCAGTAGGTTATCCGCTTTCTGTAATTAATCCGCCAACTGTAGTCGGTAGTAGTAAAACAGGGAGTACAGAGCAGATAGCAGGATTAGGTTTGCTTGTGATGAGTATGCGAAGAGGGCTCATGCCAATGATTCCTGGAGGTAAGGGATATAGGTTACCACTTATTTCAAACGATGAGCTTGCGAAGTTTATTGTGCAGGTTTTCAGATTAGAGCAACCGACTATTCAAACATATACACTTGTTGAAGACAAACAGCACGATCAGAACATTGCTGAGTTATTAAGTATTATGTCAGAAAGTATGAATATGAGGGCACCAAAAATCTCTGTCCCAATGCCACTTATGAAAGCAATTATGAATAGTGGAGTAAGTAAAATAACAAAAATTCCTTCTGATGGACTGAATTTTATTACAAAACGAAAATTTTCAAATGTTTCAGCGAAAAAAATTATGGGAGGAGATTGGTTTAAGGAGACGAGTGTAATGAAATTTTTCCCTGCCGTAGTAGCTGATCTGGATTATCGAATGATGTATCAATATGGCCAGCATAATCATGTATTTAAACGAACATTATGCGATAACAATACCCTTTACCAATTACAAGGAGAGGGTAAACCGTTTATTTTATTACATGGTTTATTGAGTGA
The DNA here is from genome assembly GCA_900406535.1 of Noccaea bulbosa. Classification (NCBI taxonomy): domain Eukaryota; kingdom Viridiplantae; phylum Streptophyta; class Magnoliopsida; order Brassicales; family Brassicaceae; genus Noccaea; species Noccaea bulbosa. The sequence continues at coordinate 450,451 of OVBJ01000002.1, forward strand.
TGGAGAGGATTTATTTCCTTTAGCACAAGAGCTTCATGAAAAAACTGGTCAACCTGTATGGATTTTGGATCTTCCAGGTTTGGGACGTTCTCCTTTTAAACAAGAGAAAAATCTTCTAGCTATCTATTTGAATGTAGTGAAAAAGTTATTGGAGAAAGCTACGAATGGTGCACATCTAATTGGCCATTCATTCGGTGCATTTATTCTTCTGGAAGCATTGGTACAAGAGTACATAGATAAGAAGTATTCAATTACGTTACTTCAGCCACCTGTTGCTAAAAAAAATGCTAAATTGCTAAATGTTCCCCAATTTATAAACAAATGGACATTAAAATTGGCAACTCCTAATTTGATAGGGCGTTATTTATTAAATAATGGTTTGTTTGAAAGTATGGAGAGCATCCCTGAACATTATATCGAAAAAGTAAGTAACAGTTTTACTTCTCCTAGAATTTTAAATACTACGGTTCAGCTTAACAGTTTACTACTGAAAAAAGATCAAGGTGATTTCAAGGAAGTAACAAAGTATAATCTTCACATTATTTTGGGGGATTATGACAGAGGTTATTCTGCTCCATCGTATCTTGGTAAGGTTGATTTTGTTCCATATGGCCATCATTTTCCTCTTAGCCATCCGAGTGAAACGGCAAGATTAGTAATGAAAAATAGTAATACTAGCAGATGAGAGTTTGGGATAAATAAAAAGTGTGTAGTAAAATCGTTGTGTTTTTGAAATAAAATCGTACTGTGTGGGGGCCCACCCCATCACTATCAGACTAAGAAACGCAAATACCTCAAAACGAAAAAATGAGCATTTTATTACAAGATAGTACAAAATTTCGTTCTGGGGGTGCTATAAAATTTTAGCTTGATGGCGATGTGGTGCTACCCCATAAAGGCCCCTGATACATAATTGATGTTCTGCCATTTGTAGAAAACAATCCACTTATACCATTTTAACAAGAAGAAATATCTCGTCCATGTTGTAATATTGGCTTACGTTAAGCTTGTGAAAAAAACATATTCATGTATAATACAATTGATGTATGATACATTAGTTGTAGGAGGGTGACCTATTTGAAAAGAGAAGATGCCTTAAAACTAAGAACGGATATTAAGAAAATGATTATAATAACTGGGGTTTTTGAATCTCAAAATTTGCCCAATGGACCATTTGAAAAACCTTTACCAACTTCTCAAATGATGGCGTTAGAGGAACTAGAGGTGGAAAAATTAACTGTTTGGCAACTATCCAATAAACTTAGATTAGAGACTTCAACTGTAAGTAGATTGGTAGATAAGTTAGTAAAAAAGGGGCTTGTTTATCGTGAAGTAAATGAAAAAAATAGAAGAGAACTTTTTCTGCACCTCACAGAAAAAGGTCACATAACTGTTAATTGCTTAAGAGAGCAATCCATTACATTTTATCAAAGTATTCTCAATAATTTATCAGAATCAGAACAAAAAATAGTTGTGGATGGTTTTGAATTATTTATTGATTCTATTTCTAAGTCTTTTGATTAGAGTGAGGTAAGTCATAACATTTGGAGGATAAAATGAGTTTGCATTTTGAACGTCCTATTATTGAATTAAAAGAGAAATTTGATGAATTAAAGAAAATTATGAAAGAAAATAATGTAGATTTATCGTCAGAAATTCATGAATTAGAAAAACGTTTAAATAAAATGCAAGATAAAATTTATTCTAATATTACACCTTTTCAACGAGTTCAAATTGCAAGGCTACGTAACCGACCCACGACATTGGACTATATACCTTTATTGTTTACAAACTTTCTCGAACTTCATGGTGATCGATTATATGGTGATGATAAAGCAATGATAGGTGGTATTGCAAAATTTAAAGGAATGCCCGTTACGGTTATTGGTCATCAAAGAGGTAGAAATACAAAGGAAAGTATAGAAAGAAATTTTGGAATGGCACATCCAGAAGGTTATAGAAAAGCGCTAAGACTTATGAAACAAGCTGATAAATTTAATCGCCCTATTATTACATTTATTGATACAATAGGCGCCTATCCAGGGATAGGGTCTGAAGAACGTGGAATTTCTGAAGCGATAGCTCGAAATCTATTTGAAATGACTACACTTAAAGTGCCAATTGTTTGTATTGTAATTGGAGAGGCATCAAGTGGTGGAGCTCTTGGCATTAGTGTCGGTAACCATATCCATATGTTAGAGTATTCATGGTACTCGGTGATTTCGCCAGAAGGAGCAGCATCTATCCTATGGAAGGACGCTAAGTATGCTCCAGAAGCTGCTGAACATATGAAAATTTCAGCAAAAGATTTAAAACATTTAGGAATTATTGATGAAATCATTCCTGAAATTAAAGGTGGAGCACAAAATGATTTAAAATCACAGGCAAAAATGATTGAATCTGTAATCGAATTATCTCTAAAAAAATTGATACTATTATCCTCAGAAGAGCTTATACAACAGCGGTATGAAAAGTATAGACAAATAAAGAATTATAAATGAAAATATTTAAAGTCCGTATTACATTTCGGAGGATTCTCGCGGAAAAATTTTAAATATTTTGTAAGTAACCTCTTAAACTGGGATATGCTGATACTATTACTCTACAAAAGATGTGTGATTGGTATGGAAAAGGAAAATTTGTTCAAATGGAAGCATTATCACATACCCATCAACTTAAGAAATTGATTGTTCCCCAAAACGAAAAAATGAGCTGAATTCTCATAAATAATTGTAAAAAGGTGAAAATTTCGTTATGGGGGGTATCACAAAAGCTTAGGTTGATGGCAATGGGGTACCGCCACATCGCTATCAAGCTAAGACCATAAAACGTTAATTATAATAGAGGTTGTTTCTTTTTTTTAAAAGCTACGTGTAGGGAATTTAAAGATTTGCATACGAAATAAACCCTAATGGGTTTCAATTTTTTGATTTAAGCCGCTTGATTATCAAACATGGTACAATTGTAAATGACACCTAATATATCAAAGACTGTTTTCTTCTCATATCGATGAGATTTTCTCCCGTTTTGCTGTAGGAGGTTGAACAGGCGAATTAAAATCTTTGATAGCTCTTGGGTGTCTTTCTGTATAGCTTGGAAAATAAGAAGAAAGTAATCTTTAATCATATATATGGCCTTATATTCACTCAGTTCTCGTTTCTTTTTCATAAGAAGCAATTGTCGCATTTGAAACATGGTAGAAGAACGAAGTAAAATGGCAATCAGTTGCCCATACAAATGGCATTCTAATCGTTCTCGTTTTATCTTTTTACAATGATGAATATGAAAGAATGATTTCCACGTTTTAAATAAAAGCTCGATTTGCCAACGTAAAGAATACCAATCATGTACTTGTCCCATCGGGACAATATCTATAGAGGTATTTGTCATATATACATTGATACCGCTAAGTCGTTTACTACGAGCAGAATACTTCATTCCTTTCTTTTTTTCTCTTACAGTTTGATCGTGTAATCGTTTTTGTTGTTGTTCTTTTGTTAGTCGATGAACAATCACACGAGTCGGCACTTTATCAGTCATTCCTACATAAGCGTCAGCTATTTCACATGTTTGTCCTGGTTGAAGAGAGCTCATTAAACCCTCCATATCTATTTGAATATACTCTGTACCTTTCTTAATTCTTCCATCTTGAAAATAATCAGGATTGGGATTTTTTTGATAAATACGTGTATTCGACTTGATACGAGAGATATAGTAAGCCTTTTGGTCTTGTATATGTTTAAGATCTTTCAAATGAAAATACCCTAAATCTCGGATACATAAATCATTCGCTGTCACAGTTGGAACACGCAGGGAACCGTAGGTTCGATCATGTTGTTTACCTGGACCTGTATGGATATGCAGGAACTGGCCACTTAATAGATCATACTCTAGCTGAATCTTCACCCCCGCTGTATGGCTGTATCCTCCTGCACCTGGATAAACAAATGAAAAGGGATCTGGAAGTTGAAATGCAGTTGAATCTAAAATACGAATACGCTTGAAAACAGAAATATATGGAGAAGGAATAGGTATAGATGAGGCCAATTTTTGGTTTAGTAGTTTAGATAATATGTGTTGTAAAAATTGGACAGCCGCTTTATTAAATCGTTGATTCATTCCCTCAGGACTGATGAGCACTTCTGTCGATGCTTCTAAACAGCTAGATAACTGGGTTGAAGAAGTTGTAGCGACATTTTGACTCATCCATACACATAAAGCGACTAAATCTTTTGCTTGGTATTTACTAGTTCTTTGTACAAAACCAACATCTCTAGCAAGATCTCGTAAGATATTTGGAGATAAGAATTTTTGAATTTCTTGAGCAAATAGTTGTAATTCATCAGATACAGAAATAGACATACAAAAACGCCATCCTTTCCTATGATTCTACAGAAAGAATAGCGTATTTTTTCATTTTATGAGGTATTTTGTTTTGGTATCTTGATAGCGATGGGGTGGACTCCCTTTTTAACATAAGGGTAATTTATGTCGTGTTTAGCAATTATTCATTACATAATGCAAATGATTGTTTACATTTTGTTAGTAATCATTTACAATTACAGTAATTGTAAATGAGGAAAGGGGAATTATGATACTAGAAAACAGAGTTAGAGAATTACGAGCACGATTTAGATGGACTCAGCAAGACTTGGCCGATGCAATTGGGGTCACAAGGCAGACAATTGGATTAATAGAAAAAGGTGATTATTCTCCATCTGTCACTATGGCGTTAAAATTAGCTGCTGTATTTCAAGTTACCGTAGAAGAGGTTTTTTATTTAAAGGGAGAGGAACGATTATGATAAAACAGGTTTTAAGATCTCCACTTATAGGGGCCAGTATATTTGTGTTGATTATTGCATTTTTACTATTTTCTCTTATGAATACACAAGTCATTTTAGCTAAGTTATGTTTCGGGATTTTAGTGACGGTTACTTTTTTATGGCTCATTCTCACAAGGATTTATAACCGAAAGAATCCTCATGATAAGATTAGGCTATTTGGTTTTATACCATCCGAATTTCGTGAAATAGATGAAGGGCAGCAGTGGGTAACCTATAAGGCTTGCCGAAATGTGTATATTTACTATAGCATTGCGCTTCCAGTAACGGCAGGGATTTGCTTTCTCTTTTCTCAACATAATTTTGTTCCATTATTGTGCATTGGTTTACTAGGTGCAGGTCAATATATTGTCTATTGGTTAACCACTATTTTTATTTTAAATCGTATTTAACAAAGGGGATGAAACAATATGGTGGAGTGGGCTCAAAATGCGGGGGCATTATGGCAATATGTAGTGTTATTTCTTTTAGCATTTGCCCCATGGATGGATGTATCAATTGTTGTACCACTTGGTATCGCATGGGGATTACAACCATTTGCAGTAGGAGTAACAGCATTTGCAGGAAATCTTATCTTGGTTCTATTACTCGGTTTTTTCTTTAAACAGTATGCAAAATGGCAAGCAGCAAGAAAACAAAAAAAAGGTATAACAACACCTTCTAAAAAAGAAACCCGATCAAGAAAAATATGGGATCGATATGGTATTCCAGGTTTGGCTCTTCTAGCTCCAATTCTCGTAGGAACTGATATTGCAGCCGTATTAGCTTTAACATTTGGATCTAACCGGACACACGTCATAAGTTGGATGACGGTCAGTCTAGCAGTATGGACAGTCATTTTTACAGTTGCTGCGATGTATGGACTTAGCTTTTTAAATATTATTTAGGATATCATAGTGATTTTAGGTAATCTAAAATCGTTCACTACCTAAAAATTATGGAGTGATGAAGTGAGTTCATATGATATTAGGAGAAAAGCTTTGACCAAAAACATTTGAACACTCAACTAGCTGTACGATATGGTCATAGTACCGTAATTCACGAACCTATATGGATAGAGACACATTGCTATCAAACTAATATTTTGAAGCATCCTCAAAATAAAAAATGAGCATTTTGTTACAAGTTAGTACAAAATTTCGTTCTGGGGGGTACTATAAAATTTTAGCTTGATGGGCATGGGGTACCGCCAACAAGACGCGAATTTTGCACGCTAAGCAAAAAAAACAATAAGCTGTCCACATGGACAGCTTATTTACATAATTCTTGATTATCGGTAGCAAGTTTTTCATAGAATCCTTGTTTTTACTAAATTTTTTGTCTCTATGTCTATCTATCACTTATACAAGATTTTATACATCATTGATATAGCGGAGATTCTAGGGATCTTCGCTATTCTTTTTCGCATAAAATCTTGTATAAAAAAGTAGTTAGACTAGTGTGTTTTACTCCAATTCATTTCAAAATATAATTGGAAATTCATCTTTAAATTAAAAAAAGAAGGGGTTACCTCTATATATATTAATAACTTCGAAATATTGTATAACAGATAATTTTTATTGTGCTAACGAATCAGGATAGTGTGGCGACCGACCAACTAAATAGTTGCTTCTCCTCAATTATTAGAAGGGAAGTTCTATCATTTCGCGAATTTATTAGACATAGATGAGTGCTATAATTTTCTATATTTACATAAAGAGGTGACTACGCATGAATCAAAGACCGTCAGAAGAAGAATACGCCGGGAACTCCGGTGAATATATCCGTTTGGTGCCGGACGGTAACATCATCAACATTCTGCTCGCCCAGGAAAAGCAAATGACTGAGCTCCTGGCATCGTTGACCGAAAGCCAGGCTGCATATCGGTATGCGGAAGGAAAATGGACGCTGAAAGAAGTCGTGGGCCACATTGCAGACGCGGAACGCGTCATGACCTACCGCCTGCTCCGGTTCGCAAGAGGGGACCAGACGCCTCTGACCGGTTTCGATCAGGAATTGTTCCTACCTCCTTTCGGAAGCTGGACAACCGCGCAATTGGCCGAAGACTACCGGGCCGTAAGGCAATCAACGATCACATTGCTGCGCGGGCTACCGGCTGAGGCATGGAATCGTAAGGGCACAGCCAACAACCTAAGCATTACGGCACGCGCCCTCGCGTACGGCATCGCAGGACACGAACTTCATCACATGGGAATCATCCGAAACCGGTACTTGAGTTAATCGTCGGCTGAGATCTTTGAAATGGAACAAACACCTCTCATACAATCTTAGATACCGTTCTTATTGGGGTCCCGCCCCATGCCCATCAAGCTAAGATTATATAAATTTAATTTCACGTGAGATTTTTTCTTTTTTTTAAAATCCAGTGTAAGTTCTTTAAAGATGTGCATACCAAATAAACCCGAACGGGTTTCAATTTTTTGGATTACGCTACATGATTGTGTGACATAGAAAAGTTGTATACGACACCTAAGACATCAAAGACTGTTTTCTTCTCATACCTATGGGATTTTCGTCCGTTTTTCTGTAAGAGATTAAATAGCCGAGACAATATCTTTGTTAATTCTTGTGTCTCTTTTTGTAGAGATTGATAAATAAGTGGAAAATAATCTTTTATCATATAAATCGCTCTATATTCGCTTAATTCTCGTTTCTTCTTGATGAGGAGTAATCGGCGCATTTGAAACATGGTGGAGGAACAAAGAAGGATGCTAATTAATTGTCCGTATAAGTGAGATTCTAGTCGTTCTAATTTTATAGAATTACAATGATGAATACGAAAAAATGATTTCCAAGTTTTAAAGATAAGTTCAACTTGCCATCGTAAGGAATAAAAATCGTATACTTGTTCTTTTGGCAGATATTCCAAAGGAATATTTGTAATGTAAAAGTTAATTGCACTAAGTCGCTTACTGCGTTCTTTATAGGTAATTTGTTTTTTATGTTCTTTAGATGCTAAATCTTTTTGTCTACGTTTCATTTGCGTTTCAGTTAATTTGTACAGAATTAGTCTTGCAGGAAGTTTTTGATATATCCCAATATAAATCTCAGGAATTTCATATGTTTCACCGGACTGTAATTGGTCAATGAATTGCTCCATATCTAGTTGGATGTATTCAGATTGCTTTTTTATTGTTCCGTTTTGAAAGTATTCAGGTTCTCTATTCTTCCTATATATACGTGTATTGAGCTTTAATCGTGAAATAAAATAAGCACCACACTCGTCTATCGTTTGTAAATCTCTTAAATCGAAATATCCTAGATCACGTATACATACATCGTGCGGTTGAAGAGACGTTAAGCAAGTAGAACCATAAATTTTATCGTTTTGCTTTCCCGAACCTACATGAACATGTAAAAATTGACCACTAAGCAAATCGTACTCTAATTGAATTTTCACACCAGCACTATGACCACTACCTCCTGAACCTTGATATCTAGAAGCAAATTTATCTGAAACCTGAAAATGTGTAGAATCCAATACACGAATACTACGAAAATAGTTTGTATACAAAGTTGGAATCTTACTAGAAGAGCAAAATTGTTGGTGAAGTAAATGTGCTAAGAGTTGTTGTAAAAACTGCACAGCTTGTAAATTAAAGCGTTGATTCAATCCTTCTGGACTCATAGAAATACCGGTGTTAGCTTCTAATCGACTGCATAGTTGTGTCAATGAAGTATGGGCTATGTTTTGACTTAACCAAATACATAAGGCCACTAAATCTTGTGCGCGGTATTTACTTTTTCGTTTAACAAATCCTACATTTTTAGCTAATCTCTCTAGAGCATCAGGTGACATATATCGTTTTAACTCTTGAGAAAACAATTCTAGTTCATCAAAAATTGATAAGTTCATATCAAAAACGCCATCCTTCCTGTATATTTTTACAAATAGAATAGCGTTTTTTTCATTTTATAGATACAAATTTATAAAGTTTGTTTGTATAGGAACATGCTTGTGTTGGTTTAAAATAAAGTTCGATAATCTATAAAGAGTCTAATCATTTATAATAAGGATTGATAATTTTTAATTTGTTTATAAAAAAGTATATTTTGTAGAGTATTTCTTCGCTCCACAATCTGGCCATATTGTGAAAGATTTTTTCTAAATAGAATTGGATATTTATGTTAAAATAGATGAGGTTGTGAAAAAATATAATTAAACTATAGGGCAGTATGAAGAAGGAGAAAAAGTTAATGTCAAAAAATTATGTGCACCATCTATGTATCCAAACTAATACATATTCAGAAACCTTGACATTTTATACAAAAGCGTTGAGTTTTATAATTGTCCAAGAGTCACCAAATTTTCACAGACGTGCATTTAATACCTGGTTGAAGTTAGGTGCGTTTTATATCGAATTACAAACGGGTAAGCAGGGGGAGGAGCTACCCGTAACCAATTCAAATAGTGAAGGGCTTGTCCATTTCTGTTTGTGGGTAGAAAATCTTCAGTAAGAGGTTGAACGATTAAAAGAATTGAACACCCATTTTGTTTTGAAAAATGGTGAGATTATATATCAAATAGAAAATGGTTACTTATGTAAGTTAAAAGCGCCTGAAGGAACAATTGTGGAATTACGTGATAACAAAGGAATTTAAACTTTATAAACTTATATGAAAACGAGCTGAAAAGCAAATAAATAGTAGTACTATGTTAGTTGTTAGTATATCGATTGTTATAGAAGAGGGAATATTACGAATATTATTTGTGGACAAAAAAGGAAGGCTCTTTAATTTGGAGGACCTTCCTTTTTAAAAATTTATTTTGAACACGCAAATAAGAAAATGCCTTAAATAATTAGGATTCTTTTTGTATACCTTTAACTGGAATATTTAACTGGATTTTACGATTAGTTATATAAACTCCGATAAGTATAAAAACTAATCCAATGATTAATCTCCAACTGATATTTTCATTTAAAAGAATATATCCCCAAAAAATAGCTGATACTGGAACTAAGTATGTGGATATGGATGCGAAGTTAGGGCCCCCTTTTTGAATTAAGTAAAAGTAAAGTAAATAAGCTATACCTGATCCAAATGTACCTATTCCAATTAATGCGCCTATATGATGCCAGGATATTTTAGTTAAAATTTGAATTGGTTCTTCTAAAAATAGAACTATGCCACCACTACATATACTACCAACTAATAATGTACCTAAAGAAATTTGGAACATGGACATCTCTTTAAGATAACGCTTTGTTATATGAGTTGCTAAACCATAGCAAAAAGTTGCTATCAACATTGCGACGAAATTTAATGAATCAACTGAAAAAACATTTGATAAATGTATATCTGAGAGTATTAAAATACCTACGAATCCAATAAATAGACCTATAATTTGGTTGCGATTGGAATGTATACCAAATAATAAGATTCCTAAAACCATTGTCCATAATGGTTGGGTTGCATTTAAAACAGAAGCTAAATTACTAGTCATTTTTTGTTCACTAAAACAAATAAGTGTCCATGGAATTAAAGTATTTAGTATTCCGACAGCAAACAAAGGTATAAAAAAGGTGTTTCCTCTAAAAGATTTGCGAAAAAATGGTATAAGTGCAATAAGTGTTATAGCTCCAAAAGTTGACCGTAAAAATGCTACTACTAAAGGATTGAAATCCGTAACTAAAATCTTAAAAAAATAGAAAGATCCTCCCCAAATAAGGCTTAACATAATGAGTGCAAAGTATAATTTACGTGACATTTTTCTCCCTCTTTACTTATTGATATTTATAGTTTTTTATCACTAGTGCCGTATTAAAAGAAATCGAACCAAAAATTTGTTTATAATAACTGTACCACCTAGTTTGTTAAGTAATTTAGTAGTTACTGTAATGGTTTGCTCCGATATTCGATAATGGTTAACCATATTCCACTCAAAGCAATGAAAAAAGCTAGGATACTAAACGGCACAGTATAACTATGGAAATAGTCAACAAATATACCAAACAACGTAGGTGCAAGTACAATAGCAAATTGATTCAATGTTAAAGCGAAACTAACAGTTAAACCAATAAATTGCGGATCTGATCTTTCCGATACGAAAACGATAAATAAACTAAACCAACCGATAGCAAAGAAACCAAAAAAGAAGCACAAGATTACAAGTATCCCAAAAATCATATAAGTCATGACATAGCTCGTACAAAGGAGCAATAAGACAGTCATAACAATAGTTATTTGTAATGGAATGATGCGATTTCCTTTAAATATGTTATCACTAGCCCATGCTAAAAGGATCCTCCCAAACATTCCACCTATCAATACTATACTTAATAATGTTCCAGCATGATGAAGACTTGTATGAACTTCATTTGTAAGATAACTCATTAGGTGGGAAACGAGCACCATCTGTAACGACATCATTGATATTCCAATTAAAAAGATAGGATAGAGAGAATAGTTTCTTTGTATCTTCTTTAACTTTGTAAAGAAGGAAACCGCTTCTGTTTTTTGAATGCTCGAATGCTCCTCACGATAAAATAGAATAAACAATACCCCCCCACTAATAGCTACAATTGCTTGCACAAGTATTACAGATGGAAGGCCATATTCATAAAAAAAGAAAGGGAGTGTACTAGAAGCTAAAGCACCTCCGATGGGAATTCCAGTTTGACGAATCCCCATTGCAAGTCCTCTGCGCTGAGGAGGAAACCACTTTACAATAGCTTTACTGCCCCCAGGTTGTGCCGTTCCATACCAAATCCCTACAAATAGTAAAATAGCAACTACATATGTATAATTGGTGACTGGATAGGCAAACAACATACTCGCTCCAAGTAAGACAGAACCTCCTCCTACAATCCATCTCTCGCCATGTCGGTCCATTAGGTTTCCAAACAATAACATTGAGAAGATAGGTCCAATATTGACAACTGATACAAGTAATCCTATTTGAAATTGAGATATGTGATGTATTTGCTGCCATAAAGAAGCTAAAGGACCAATCCCGTATGTAACAAACGTGGCACATGTTTGTGAAATAGTTGCAATCAATAAGACAATCCATTTGTAAGAACTAATGGGTTCATTTCTTGTTATTTGTTTCTGCATTTTATCATTTCCTCCTCTTCTCTCTTATTGTATGAATATATATGTATCAAGTAAAATGAATAATAAAGAAGGAAGTTATCAAAAAAAATGATATCACGAGAGGTGAGTTATATGGATATTAAAGATTTGACTGTATTTAAAAAGGTAGCCGAAGAAGGAAGTATATCGAAAGCAGCGAAATCACTAAGCTATGTTCAATCAAATGTGACTATGAAAATTAAACAGCTAGAAGATGAGTTAGGTGTTCCCTTATTTTACCGGAACGGAAAGGGAGTTACTTTAAATTCTAATGGTGAGATTTTGTTAACATATACTAGGAAAATTCTAGATCTAACTGAGCAATCAATCAGATTGGTACAAAGTAATCAATCTAAACCCCTTGGTACGTTGAAAATTGGATCTACTAACTCTACAGTAGCAGTCCGTTTACCTCCTCTTCTAAAAAACTATTGTGAAAAGTATCCTGAGGTTGAATTAGTACTAGAAACTCATAAAAGTACTGAACTAACTCAACTTGTGCTTGAACGTAAACTAGAAGGGGCTTTCATTGTTGAAGATGTTCATCATCCAGATTTAACTTCTTTTTTGTTTTGTCAGGAAGAACTAACGATTATTAGTTATCAACCATTACATACTTTACAAGAACTTGATAAAGTCAATATGTTAGCATTTGGGAACGGTTGTCACTATCGAAATAGAGTAGATAAGTGGTTAAAAGAAGCAGGTATTTATCCAAAGCGTGTATTAGAATTTGGGACAATTGAAGCGATTATTGGTTGTGTGAAGGCTGGCATGGGCATTGCTGTCATGGTCAAATCAATTTTGAAAGACCATGAGCAATCTTTAACCATGGCTGATTTACCTGAGCAATATTCTAAAGTACCAACTTATTTTATTATGAGAAAAGATGTACTTTTTTCGGCAGCTTTACAGAGATTTGTTGAGATGATAAAAGAAAAAACTATGTAACCTAATTTTGATTATTGAGGATGGTTTTAGTGCGGCATAAAATGTAGAACCCCACATCCATCAACTTAAGAATTTTATAACGCCCCCAAATAAGATTTTTACCCGGAAATATCAATTTTACTGTTTTTGGGGCGTTCGTTTTATGGAAACAATTTTTTAGCTTGATGGTATTGGCGGGATATCTGATTATTGAAAAATTTAAGACTCGCTACCACCACTTGAAATCGTTATAATTAAAATGTTTTCAATATTTAAATAACGGGGGCTAGAGAATGAAAATTGGAATAGTCTGTTTTGATAACTTTACTGATATAGATGTTTTTTTACCATGGGATTTATTAAATCGTGTACGTTTAGTTGGCGGTATTTCTGATTGGAACGTCCAACTATTAGGAACGGAAAAAACTCATATATCCGTATCTGGCTTACGTATTCCCATGACAGGAAGCATATCTGATATTCCTTCTGCTGACGCTGTAATATTTGGAAGTGGTAAGGGTGTACAAAATTTATATAAAAATCAAGAATATCTTAATAGTATTCATATAGATCCTCAAAGGCAATTAATAGGCTCTATGTGTTCTGGTTCACTATTACTAGGAGCTAAAAAATTATTAACTGGTAAAAAAGCAACTACATATCCATCAGTTGTAGAACAGCTAAAAGAATTTGAGGTAGACGTTATTGAACAAAGTTTCGTAAACGAAGGAAATATCTCGACTGCTGCAGGGTGTTTTGCTGCTCAAGATCTCTCAGTTTGGATTATAAGAACCCTAATTAATGAAGACATGGTTGACACTGTGTTAGAAACCGTTCAGCCAGTGGGCAAAGGTTTATATTTTTAATTTCAAATCAAGTCAAGAAATTGGGTGTTCCCCAACACGAAAAAATGAGTTGCATTCTCATAAAAAACTGTAAAATAATAAAATTTTCGTTTTGGGGGCACTTCAAAATATTAGCTTGATGGGCAGGGGGTCCCGCCCCACAACCATCAACTTAAGGATTTAGACTATTTTTGAGATTAAAAGCACGTTACTATTCTCTTATGTTAATGAGAAAGGGTGACGTGCTTTTTATGAATATGCACCAAAAACAAGAGTTATCTTTATTTGCCGAAGAGTTATATCGATTTTTCTCATTTGGGGGTATTTGTTTTTCTTAGATTGATGGTAATGGGGCACTACTCTATAATAATCAAATTAAAAGTTAAATAGTTATAGAGACTCCATTACTAGGAAATATTGTAACTATTAAGTTGTAAAAAGAACCGTAGTTTTTCATTTTTGAAAAGGCGATGGTCCTTTTTACTTGTAGCAAAGATATAATGGGAGAAATTTTTTCTAAATCAAAAAACTTGATTAATAAGTTGCATAATAAACTCACTAGCGTATATACTATAAACATCAAAAAAAGTTGATGAAGGGAAGTGAACTACAGTGGCACAAGATTTTCAGCTCTATGAGAAAAAATTTAAAGCGTTGGCGGATCAGAAACGTCTAGAAATCATGTATGAACTTTGTCAGCGAGGACAGACGTGTGTATGTGATTTAACCGAAGTTTTTGAAATGACGCAATCTAAGTTGTCCTATCATTTAAAGATTTTATTAGATGCAGGTTTAATTGTAAAAGAAACAACAGGTACGTGGAGTTATTATGATTTGAATGATGCGGAAGTGAATAATTTATTATCAGAAGAATTGTGTTGTATCTTTAGAAAAACAGGAAAAGGTAGTTGTTGTTAAAATTTTGTACTATTAATCAAAAAAAATTGATTAATGACATATAAAGAGGAGGAATAAGGTATGAGATATGTTCACGTCGGTATAAACGTTACGAATTTAGAGAAATCTATTGAATTTTATGAAAAGGTATTTGGTGTATTACCAGTTAAAGTGAAATCAGATTATGCAAAATTTCTATTAGAGACGCCAGGACTTAATTTCACGCTAAACGTACGAGATGAAGTGAATGGAAATCAAGTAAATCACTTTGGTTTCCAAGTGGATACAGCTGAAGAAATTACATTACATAAAGAGCGATTAGAAAAAGAAGGTTTCTTTGCGCGTGATGAGATGGATACGACTTGTTGTTATGCAGTGCAAGATAAGTTTTGGGTAACGGATCCCGATGGTAATGAGTGGGAGTTCTTTTATACAAAAGCTGATAGTGATGTTCACAAAATAGAAGATTCATCTTGTTGCATGACTTCAAATGAGGTAGCTAAAAATTCTTGTTGTTAATAGGAGATGGAAAATAAAATGAAACGTTTATCTTTTCTAGATCGATATTTAACACTATGGATTTTTCTAGCTATGGCAGTTGGAATTGGTTTAGGGTTTGTGTTTCCTAGTGTAGTAGATGGACTGAATACATTACAAGTTGGAACGACGTCTATTCCGCTTGCTGCTGGTTTAATTGTCATGATGTATCCACCATTAGCAAAGGTTCGTTACGAGGAAATGGGCCGAGTATTTAAAGACGTAAAAGTATTGGTTTTATCTTTAGTACAAAACTGGATTATCGGACCTGTACTTATGTTTGTTTTAGCAATTATTTTTCTTCCTGATAAGCCAGAATACATGGTCGGGCTCATTATGATTGGTTTAGCACGCTGTATTGCCATGGTAATCGTTTGGAACGATCTTGCAGATGGGGATAAAGAGTATGCAGCAGGTTTAGTGGCTTTTAACTCAGTATTCCAAATGCTATTCTTCTCCGTTTATGCATACGTGTTTGTAACAGTCATTCCAGAATGGTTAGGAATTGAAGGGGCTATTGTCGATATTACAATGGTAGAAGTAGCGAAATCCGTGTTTATCTATTTGGGAATTCCTTTTATAGCAGGTATGTTGACGCGATTTGTACTCGTTAAGTTAAAAGGTAGACAGTGGTATGAAAAGGTATTTATACCGAAGATTAGTCCACTTACATTACTTGCATTACTATTTACAATCATCATCATGTTCTCCTTAAAAGGGGAGATGATTGTTAGTGTGCCACTAGATGTGGTAAGAATAGCGATTCCGTTACTCATTTATTTTATTGTAATGTTTTTTGTATCTTTCTTTATGGGAAGGAAAATTGGTGCCAACTATCCGGTAACTACAACGTTAGCATTTACAGCAGGTAGTAATAACTTTGAGTTAGCAATTGCTGTAGCAGTTGGTGTGTTTGGTATTCATTCGGGCGCAGCATTTGCAGCTGTTATCGGACCGTTAGTTGAAGTGCCTGTAATGATTGCACTTGTAAACGTTGCTTTTTGGTTTAAACGTAAATATTTTAATGACCAACCAGTCTAAATATAAAATAAAGGTGGAAAATACCATGGAAAACAAAAAGACAATCTATTTCTTATGTACAGGAAATTCATGCCGAAGCCAAATGGCAGAAGCGTGGGGCAAACAATTTTTAGAAGATAAGTGGAATGTGTATTCTGCAGGAATCGAAGCACATGGAGTAAATCCGAACGCAATTAAAGCAATGAACGAAGTAAATATCGACATAACAAATCAAACATCAGATATAATTGATGCAACCATTTTAAATAGTGCTGATTTAGTCGTTACGCTTTGTAGTCATGCAGATGCTGTCTGTCCATCTACTCCGCCGCATGTGAATCGTGTTCACTGGGGATTTGATGATCCAGCAGGAAAAGAGTGGTCTGAATTTCAACGTGTTCGCGATGAAATTGGTGAACGTATAAAGCGATTTTCTGAAACAGGGGAGTAAAGTAAAGAGTCAATCTTCTATTTTATAGGGATTGGCTCTTTTTATTATCTACTTCTTTGGTTTAAAACAACTATTAAAACGAATAGAGAATATTCTGTCATGGTGGTAAAGTTAGAATAGAGCAGTTTCAGGGGGGATAACATATGATTTCTGAATTAAACAAGGATGATTTTTATAAATGTAACCGTTTAGTAAATGAAAAAGGGCAATTGGAGGTAAAGGCTGTAATTGCAAGAGTGAATCCTGGTCGTATATTTGTAGATAACATTTATTGTCCTAATTTACGATTCAAAAAAGAAACAATATGGGGTGTCCGAAAATGAAAATACAAATTGTATTGTTTGATGGCTTCGGAGAACTTGTCTCTTTCGCGCCGTTTGAAGTACTGAAAAGAGCAATAGAAGAAGGGGCTCCGTTTACAGTTGAACTCGTATCAAGTGAACGAAAACAAGAAGTTACTACCTCGTTTGGAGTTACGGTTACACTACATGATTTTTTACGAATGGATAATCGCCCAGATTTGTTAATTGTACCTGGTGGTGGCTGGAATCATAAAGCTGAACATGGGGCACGAAAGCAAGCAGAGCTTGGAACACTGACAGAAACGATTAGAGAGATGCATAATGAAGGAACGATTGTTGCGGGAGTTTGTACAGGAGGTATGCTACTAGCAGCCTCAGGTATATTGAATGGTAAAAAGGCGACGATGCACCATTTGGCACAGGGTGAAATGAGTAAATATGGGGCAGAACTTCTTCATTACCGAATTGTAGATCAAGGCGATATTATTACTGCAAGAGGAGTTACTTCAGGAACTGATTTAGCTCTTTGGATTACGGAAAAGTTCGCAAGTTCTAAAATTGCAGCTGCTGTTGAATATAGAATGGAATATGAGAGGCGAGGTGTTGTTTGGAAGTAATTTAATTATATTTTTTGCTGCAGAGCGTATCAAATATTGTAAAAGAGAAAGAGCCAACTCATACGAGTAGGTTCTTTCATTTATATACTATATTGCTTATTTTTTCACAGTAATATCTTTTTCAAAAAATCATAAAATAGATAATATATTTTGTTCCACATTGATAATTATTTTCATTATATATTTATAAATTAGTAAAATTTAGTTTACAAATTTTCATATAGCTTATATAATTTGACTCATATAAAAAAGTTTCCTTAAGGAAACTTAAGCGCGGGTTTACATTCGCTTTATATTTTTTCGCTTAAAAGTTGCCTTTGCGCAAAATAATTATATACACGAAAAAAAGAAAGGGGAATGCATAAAAAATGGGTGAGGCTATAATTGTTAAAGATT
Organism: Noccaea bulbosa; assembly: GCA_900406535.1. Lineage (NCBI taxonomy): Eukaryota > Viridiplantae > Streptophyta > Magnoliopsida > Brassicales > Brassicaceae > Noccaea > Noccaea bulbosa. The sequence continues at coordinate 468,366 of OVBJ01000002.1, forward strand.
TGTTTGTATCGTATCAAGGGAATCAAGTAGTTCAAAATGTCTCCTTCGATATTGAAAAAGGGAAGCTCGTTGGAATTATTGGTCCAAATGGAGCGGGGAAATCTACTTTAATGAAAGCTGTATTAGATTTAATCCCAAATGATAAGGGATATGTCCAAATTCTTGGAGAGGATATTCGAAGCGTTAGAAAGAGTGTTGCATATGTACCGCAAAGAAGTGATATAGATTGGGACTTTCCGATTACAGTTTTAGATGTCGTGCTAATTGGAACGTATCCATCTTTAGGTATGATGAAAAGACCGAAGAAAGAGCATCGGGATTGGGCGTTTGATTGCTTAAAAAAAGTCGGAATGGAAGAGTTTAAAAATCGCCAAATCGGTGAGTTGTCAGGTGGACAACAACAACGTGTCTTTTTGGCGAGAGCTTTAGCGCAAAAGGCGGAAATATTCTTCTTAGATGAGCCGTTTGTCGGAATTGATGTAACAAGTGAAGAGACAATCATTAAAATTCTTAGGGAACTACGTAAAGAAGGAAAAACGATTGTCGTTGTCCATCATGATTTAAGTAAAGCAGAATCGTATTTTGATAAATTACTATTAATGAATAAAAGCTTAATTCATTACGGAGAAGTACGCCAAGTATTAGAACCAACTGTTATGTCAAAAGCGTATGTGAATCAAGGAATATTGTTTAATAATGCAGCGGAGGTACATTCATCATGAAGATTGTAGAATTTATAGATGCATTAACGCAGTATAGTTTTCTGCAGAAGGCGTTATTAACTTCCGTTATGGTAGGAATTATCTGTGGTGTCATTGGATGTTTTATTATTTTACGAGGTATGGCATTAATGGGTGATGCCATTTCACATGCTGTTCTTCCAGGAGTAGCGCTTTCTTATATGATTGGAATGAACTATTTTATAGGAGCGGTTTTAACAGGTGTTATTACTGCAGTAGGAATCGGATTTGTAAGTCAAAATAGTCGTATTAAACATGATATGGCGATAGGAATTATGTTTACATCTGTTTTCGCTGTAGGGATTATTTTAATTACCTTTATGAAGAGTAGTTCTGATTTGTATCATATTTTATTCGGGAATGTCTTATCGGTTCGTTCTTCTGATATGTGGATGACACTGATTATTGGAGTGGTCATTATTGGTCTTGTAATGTTGTTTTACAAAGAATTACTCGTATCCACGTTTGATCCAACGATGGCGCAAAGCTATGGATTACCGAATAAATGGATTCATTATGGCTTAATGATTCTCCTTACAATGGTTACAGTAGCTTCACTTCAAACTGTTGGAATTATTCTAGTCGTTGCGATGCTTATTACACCAGCGGCTACAGCGTATTTATTAACAAACCGTTTATGGGTCATGATTTATTTAGCAGCAGGCATTGGTGCGCTTTCATCTGTAGTAGGGTTATATTTTAGTTTCTCTTATAATCTTGCTTCAGGTGCAACAATTGTTCTTGTCGCAACATTCTTGTTCGGATTGGCATTCTTTTTCTCACCGTCACAAGGTTTGTTTTGGAGAGCTATCAAAATTAGAAAAAATAGAGCAGAGTTGTCATAATTGATTGGAGGATAATGATGAAATTTAAAAATGTTGTATTATCGGTAATTTGTATTTTTGTATTTGCATTAACAGCGTGTTCGAGTAACACAAATGGAAAAGAAGAGGGTAATGGAAAATTAAAAGTTGTAACTACATACTCCATTATATATGATATGGTGAAGCAAATTGGTGGAGATAAAGTTGAGATTCATAGTCTTGTTCCAATCGGAGCTAACCCGCATGAATATGATCCACTACCAAAAGATGTTATGAAAATGACAGATGCAGATATGGTATTTTACAATGGGCTAAACCTAGAAGAAGGTGGAGCGTGGTTTAAAAAGCTATTAAAAACGGCAAATAAATCAGCGAAAGATGCACCGGTTTATAAAGTAAGTGAAGGTGTAGAAGCTATTTACTTAGAAACAAAAGGATTAGAAAAAGAACCAGACCCACATGCTTGGATGAATATTAAAAATGGTATTTTATACGCTGAAAATGTGAAGCAGGCATTAATTAAAGAAGATCCTAAAAATAAAGAGTTCTATACTAAAAATGCTGATGAGTATGTAGCAGAACTTCAAAAGTTACACGATGAGACAGTAAACAGAATTCATCAAATTCCTGAAGAAAAACGTTTCTTAATCTCTAGCGAAGGTGCTTTTAAATACTTTGGAAAAGCATATGACATTAAGACGGGATACATTTGGGAAATTAACTCAGAGAATCAAGGTACGCCAGATCAAATTAGAGATGTTGTAAGTTTAATTCAAACAAACAAAGTGCCAGCTTTATTTGTTGAAACAAGTGTAGATCGACGTAGTATGGAAACTGTTTCAAAAGAAACAAACGTGCCAATTGCAGGGACAATTTTTACAGACTCACTAGGTAAATCAGGTGAGGATGGAGATACTTACTTAAAAATGATGAAATGGAATATAGATACCATTATTAATGGGCTACAAAAGTAGGATTTATCTGTTTTTCAATGTAGCGTAACTATTGAATTTTTATAAAATAAGAGATGAAAGAGCTAGCTCATATGAGTTGGCTCTTTTATTTATCCCAATATTTGCGGGCGGATAAGATTTCCTCCTTAAAAATTCAGCGAATGGGAGGGAGGGCTGCCCGTAAAATCCCACTGAATATGTACTAATAATCAGTGGGGGTGACAAAACTTCTACTAATTAAAGTTTCATTTTATAATTTTTACTTTATTAAAAGTAGATTTGTTAGAAAGGATAATCATTTATTGATATAATGAATGGATGCGAAGCAGGAAATAGATAGAAAGATACTGCTAGTAATTTATACTTAAAATGTAGGGAGATTGAACAGAGTTATGGGGACAGAAAAAGAAATTAGTTCCGCTAAATTAATATGGAAGATGACGCGCCCACATACATTAACGGCGACGTTTTCTCCTGTAATTTTAGGGACAGTGGCATCACTTTATGTTGCCAAAATTGATTGGCTGTTATTTATTGCGATGATGGTTGCATGTTTAGCATTGCAAATAGCAACTAACTTATTTAATGAGTACTATGATTTTAAACGTGGATTAGATACCGCTGAATCCGTTGGCATCGGTGGCGGAATTGTCCGTCATGGATTGAAGCCAAAAAATGTGTTAACAGTTGCACTTTTATTATATGTCGTAGCAGCTTTTATTGGCATTTATATTTGTATGAATAGTAGTTGGTGGTTAGTGGTTATTGGTTTAATTGGAATGGCGGTTGGCTATTTATATACAGGTGGTCCATTACCAATTGCGTACACTCCGTTTGGAGAATTAGTTTCTGGATTGTTAATGGGGACATGTTTTGTACTTATTGCTTTCTTTATTCAAACAAATACGATAACGATTGAAAGTGTATTGATTTCCATTCCAATTGGGATTTTAGTCGGTGCAATCAATATGTCAAATAACATCCGAGATATAGAAGAAGATATTAAAGGTGGAAGAAAGACATTAGTAATCCTCCTTGGGAGAGAAAAAGCCATAGTAACACTAGCGGTAGCCTTTTTCATTGCGTATTTATGGATTGCCGTAATTGTATTAATGGGTTATATAAGCCCTTGGGCATTAGTTATGTTCCTAGGTTTGAGAAAGCCAATCTCTGCTATTCAAAGTTTCCAAAAAGGAGCAAAGGACCCTGGGTATATGCGCATCGCAATGAAATCAACAGCAATGACAAATACGATTTTTGGCTTCTTATTATCGGCAGGATTATTAATTAGTTATCTGTTTTAGATAAAAAATCTTGTTAAATAACTTAACCCCAATTTCTCAATTTTAATATGGAGAAATTGGGGTTTTTATTTTGACTTTGTTTAATGCTAAAAACAGTTTCATTTGAAATATAAATACCAATAAATTGCAACTTCATCATTTTCAATATCTAAACCTTTATAAACAAGAAAATCAAACCCACCAATTACAAATCCACATTTTTCATAAAATTTACATGCTGCGACATTATTATTTTGCGTTTCAAGCATGATCCCGGGCATGTTGCCTTCTTTTGCCCATCGCTTTGCCTGATCAACCAATCTTTTACCAACTCCGAGTGTACGATATTTTTTATCCACCGTTATATCTTCTATGTAAGCATAGTGATTCCAATTCTTTTTCAATACCATTAATCCAATGATTTGGTTATGTAACAGTGCTATGTAAATGACTTGATTAGGTTTATTTATATATTCATTGTAAGCCAGTTCTTCATTATCATCTTGATTTTGTAAATAACTTTTTTCATAACTTGGAACGTCTTCTACTGTATATTCTATGCGTCTATTTACTTTGGAAAGAGAAAGAATTAACCGAGCATTCACTATAAAACTGTCATCGATCTTCGGGAAATTGTCTAAATCATTTTTTTCTAACTCTCTAATTAAAAGATTCATCGGAGCACCTCCACATAATAATATTTCTTCTAGTTCTTTATTTGATTCAAATGAATTCCAATTACAAAATTATAATAGAATTTCAATAGTATGGCTAACTCAGTATTTTATCTTTATAACAGCATACTATTATCTTGATATAAAAATTTTGTTTAGAAAGAGTAGTATTTTTTATTTTGGATGTATATCCAGTTTTCAAATTTAACTGTATTAGAGAAAATAATATTTTTCTAAAGAGTGGATGCAGTACGCTATTCTTTAACTAATTTCGACATTATCTGCATTTTATCTTCACCTTCCTCTATTAATCTATTTATTGTAAATATCAACTGGAGTTAATGCTTAGCTGTATAAATAATGAATATGAAAATTAGTAGGGAAAGGATCGAAACATAATGAAAGAATCACAAAATAAGAAAAAAACAAATGTAGGAACTAAGGCAATACTATCTCTAGGGGTTGTTTTAGCAACGACCTTTTTCACATTCTTTTTAATTGGGAAATGGAACTCTATCCCAGCGAAGGGAGTAGCTAATGAAAGTAGTAATCAAGTTAATACGCAACAACAAGAAAAGAAAAAGGAGACACCACCAGCAAAACAGAAAAGACCTGATGGAAAACCGGTAGGAAAGGTTGTTTATTTAACATTCGATGACGGTCCTAGCGAATTAACTGGGAAATTTTTAGATGTACTAAAAGAGCAACATGTTGCTTCGACATTTTTTATGCAAGGTAGCAATTTACAGAATACCGCTTTTCAGGAAAACGTAAAGCGAGCAGTAAAAGAAGGACATTATATTGGTGCTCATAGTATGACACATAATAGTGATAAGTTATACAAAAAAGGACAATTTGTACCGGAGATGAAAGAAACGTTAGCTCTTATCCATAATATTACGGGTACAACTCCTAAACTAGTTCGTCCGCCATATGGATCTGCACCAGGATTAAAGGGCGAGGAAATTCGTAACCAAATTGTAGAAGCAGGAATAAAAGTTTGGGATTGGACGATAGATTCAAATGATTGGAAATTAAAAGGTAATCCACAGCAAATTATAGAGAATGTAAAGCGTACAACAACAGAAGATGTGGAAGTAGTTCTAATGCATGAAAAACCACAAACATTACAAGCGCTTCCTGAAATTATTAAATTTTATAAGGAAAAAGGATATGAATTCGGGGTATACAATGAAGCGGATCATTTTCAACTAAACTTCCAGAAAGATCAACGTCTATAGTATAAACATAATTATCTTAAAAAGGTGTTTTCCATTACTAAATCAATAACTAAGCCAAAAGTTGATTTCTTATTTTATAAAGAAATCGGCTTTTTCGTTTGTATATTACGTTACAAGAGTTTTCTTATTTTCTCCGGAATGTCCTTTTTAGAAATGTATGCAACAGAGTCTTTATAGTAAGAGTATTATGTTGGAAATAATCAAAAAAACGTATATTGCAATATAAAAATTCACTTTAATACTAAAGGATACATGACAACGATTCCTATAAATTCTTCTCAATAATTGAAAATAAAATCAATCCAGATTATTATATTGTTATTGTAATTACATTTTATTGAAGGAGGATACAAAGATGAAAAACTCAAAAGGCTCTATTGAATCAGAGATAAGCAAAGCAATTACTCACTGGGAAAAGGACTACCTAGGACGCGGGTCTATATCCGTTAAGACAGATATATTACGGGATATGATTATCGTAAATTTACAAGGTGTTTTAACGCCGGCTGAATATACGGTTTGCGAAACAAAAGACGGTATGCTAACGATAAAGAAAAATCGTTCGGAGCTAGTTGAATCTGGAATTGATGATCTGAAAGAGATTATACTAGAATTAACTGGAGAAAAAGTGAAAAGCTTTCATACGGATATAAGCTCCCGTACAGGCGAACGAGTAATGATTTTTAAATTGCTTCATAATCTTGAGGAGAAATTTTAAAAATACCTTAAGGTTAGTGGAAGGATTAAGAAACCTACAAGTTTTGCACTTTATTAACAGGCTAATAATTAAAAACTTGAAGTTATTTAGGTATAATAAATCTTAATTCTAATAACTCTTAAAAAACGGATAAAGAAATTGACAAACTGCTTAATATGGTTTATCTTATAATTGTTTTAAAAAATTGATAGATGCTCATTTTAACAGTTTGCTATAATTAAGGCTTTAGCATTTTTTTAATATGTAATATTGACTAAATGAAAAAGTTTCTTAATTAAAAGATAGCTTATAACATAAATTGATATATTGATTGCATAGTCTAGGAGATCAGAAATATACATTTCTTTTTAACAGGAGTAATACATACATTATTATCCTCTATAAAATGGGAGCTCTTCAAAAAACTTTATTGAAGTTAGTTGAAGGGAAACCGACAATCTCCATAATTCAATGATGATATAAAATCATTGAATTATGGAAGTTGTCGGTTTTTTTATGGGAAAAAACGATGTACTAAAAAGAGTGAATGAAACTTGAAATTAAAGAACTATCTTACTTAAAAGGAATTTTTATAGGTTATTTTCGTTTGGAAGGGAGTATTGTACATGTTAATTTCGCTGAGTTCATCAACACTGTTAACATTATTTTTTATGGCGCTTAGCGCTTCTTGGCTAAGTGGATTATTGTTTTTACATGCAAGGATACCTTTACGTTTTGTTCATATCCATATTGGTATCGCTGCATTGCCTTCATTGGTTTCTTTACTCGCACTTGTTAATAACAATGGAGATAGAGTTGTGGGACCTTGGCATCTAGATACTTTAGCTTGGTTAATGGCTTTCTTTGTTCTTACAATTGGCTTAATTATTCAGCGCTTTTCTGTACGTTACTTAATGGGGGATCACTCATATCGAAAATACTTTGCACTTTTTACATTTACTACAGGTGTATCTTCGGTTGCATGGTTAAGTGACGATCTTCGCTTAATGCTCATTTGTTGGGGAGCAACGCTTATAGGATTGGTTCTACTCATAGGGCTAAATAAAGGTTGGAAAGTAGTTAGTGAAGCAACTAAAATCTCTGGTTATTTATTTACAATAAGCTGGATCGCCTTGCTATCAGCTATCATTTGGCTTTTTCAAGGCACTGGACAGTGGCAGTTAACATCAATTTTAACGAATGAAAATGTAGCGCTACATGGAACATTGGAGAGAACAGGAATTAACTTATTAATTATATTAGCGGTGATGATTCCAGCAGCACAATGGCCTTTTCAAAGATGGTTAATTGAGTCAGCTGTAGCTCCAACTCCTGTGTCTGCTATTATGCATGCTGGTTTAGTAAATGCTGGCGGTATCATGTTAACTAGATTTTCACCTCTTTTTCATGATGATATTGCACAAATCATTTTACTAATTTTCTCAAGTATTTCTATCTTAATCGGAACAGGAATTAGCCTAGTTCAAGTTGATTATAAACGTCAGCTAGTGGGATCAACTATTGCACAAATGGGGTTTATGCTTATTCAATGCGCATTAGGAGCCTATTTAGCGGCTGTTATTCATTTGATTTTACATGGTTTGTTTAAAGCTACACTGTTTTTACAAGCTGGTTCTTCCGTGCAACGTTTTGGGGCAGTGAAGCAGTCTAATGAAAAGATATCTGATTTATGGATTATGGTCGGACGTGTTTTCGGATTATTTATAGCGATTGCTTTTTGGTTTACGACTTCTGGAGAAGGGTATGAATTAGTTAGTGCGTTCATCTTAGGGTGGTCATTATACTTTTCATGGAAACAGCTTGTTGTTTTTGGAGAGGGAAGAATGGGACGAATTGTTGGCGTATTTATTTTAGCTGGTTTTTCTCTCATTTATTTTACCGTTCATAATTCTTTTTACAAATGGTTGCATACTGACATGTATCAAAGTGTTCAACCTTCAGCTCCAGCTGTTATCTTTGTTATATGTATTTTACTATTTAGTAGTGCTATTAGTACTTTCGTTACTCGTAATCAATCTTCTACTTTATTCGCTGTACTTTATCTTTGGTTAGTTCGAGTAGGTGAGGCGAGAAGAAAGTCAGTAGAAAGTCACCCAGGCTATCTGAAACATTATGTATCAAAGGGAGGTAATTCGTGATGAGCATATTGTCAATATTAAAGAAAGATACAAATATTGATATGCAAGAAAATAATATAAATGATTTAGTTGCATCTGCTAGCCGAGTGATTGCACCACTTTGGCCTATCTCTACGTTTGCAGCTCACCACCCTTGGATGGGACTTGAAAAACAATCATTTGAACAAGTTGCAGATTGGTTAAAAGAAATTCGTAATGTGGATATATATCCGAGTGCTGCTATGATTCATTCGGCAAAGGCAAAAGGGGAGATTGAGGAATCATTTTTACAAAGTGGCTTGTCTCGTTGGCTTGATTCACAATCTTTTCATATCCCGCGAAAGAAAGTGGAGCAGTTTTGCCAAGTAGCTTTAAAATTAGAGGAATTACCTTCTAGTCTATTATCATTGCCAGAAGTAAATAAACTGGCAGAAGAAATGAGTTATATAAATACAGAGAGTATGAAAGACTCTTCTTTGCAACCTGTAAGTTCACTTATAGAGAACCAAAAGGGTGAAAACCTATCTGATATTCTTAATTATCATATCATTAAATGGTGTAAATTATATCTTGATGACTCCGGATCAAGTTGGACGATGCCAAATCGAGAGAAAGGTTTTTATCGTGCATGGCAACACCTTATTAAATTTGATCCAGCGCTCAGTAAAAATGAGCGTAAAGTTTTAAAAGATTGGCCACAAGATGCCCAAGTAGCTTTAGCGAGAGCATTATCTGAACTAGGAATTTCTGAATCTAACATACAAGCTTACCTTGAAGGGCACTTACTTTCTTTGCCTGGGTGGGCAGGAATGATACGATGGCGCTCACAACAATCAATTCAGGAACAGGAACTCCTAATAGAATATTTAGCAGTTCGAATTTCTATGGAGCTGGCTATTACAAAGCCTTATTTACCTTTAAAAAATCAAAAGGTTGAGAAAAAAGTTGCAATCGTCCCGCTTATAGCTTCTTGGATCTATTGGGGGAATATTTCAACACGGGAATGGTTACAAATGCCTGCTGCTGAACAAAGTGAATTATTAGTATTCGCTTATCGTTTTGATGAAAATATTCGTAGGAAACTTTGGCTGGAAGCTTGGGAACAGACGCATGCAGAGCAATTAAGGAAGAAGATTGCTTCTAAACAACGTGCAACTAATGATAAAAAGCGTGTATTAGCTCAATTAGCATTCTGTATTGATGTACGTTCAGAACCGTTTCGTCGCCACCTTGAAAAATTAGGTCCGTTTGAAACATTTGGAATAGCTGGTTTCTTTGGATTACCAATTGCAACTAGTGAACTAGGTAGTAATAACAACCATCCTTCTTTGCCAGTTATACTCAAACCGAAACATCAAATAAAAGAGCTCACAAATGAAAATGAACTTAAATCTTATGAGCAACGTAAGAGGGTAGGCAGTTCGGTACGTTATACATTTAAAACGATGAAACAGAACGTACTGACGAGTATGGCGCTACCTGAGTTAAGTGGTCCTTTATTTGGTCTACAAATGGTGACAAGAAGCTTTGTCCCAAGAGGAGTTGGTGGTTTCATTCGTAACCTTCGTAAAACTATGTTACAAAAACCTGATACAACATTCTCCCTTAATCATGTTCATGACACAAAAGGTGAGATACCTATTGGTTTTACGAAAGAAGAAAAAGTGAATTATGTGCGTCAAGCTTTAAAAATGGTGGGACTGACAGAAAAATTTGCTCCTTTAGTTGTAATGTGCGGACATAGTAGTCAAAGTACGAACAATCCTTATGCGGCAGCACTTGAGTGTGGTGCTTGTGGCGGAGCAGCAGGAGGATTCAATGCAAGAGTTTTTGCGACTTTATGTAATCTTCCAGAAGTGAGAGAGGCGTTGTTTGCTGAAGGTATTAAAATTCCTGAGGATACCATTTTTGCAGCAGCTGAACATAAAACAACAGTGGACGAATTGGAATGGATTTACGTCCCAAAACTTTCGAAAACTGCGCAAGAAGCGTTTGATTGTATTGAGACGATTATGCCAAATGTGAGCCAACATGCAAATAGAGAACGTTTAACGCAATTACCTAATTTTAAAACGAAAATAAAAAATCCGAGTAAAGAGGCACATCGATTTGCAGAAGATTGGAGTGAAATACGTCCAGAATGGGGATTAGCCCGTAATGCATCTTTTATTATCGGACAGCGTGAATTAACTCAAGATTGTGACTTAGAAGGTAGGGCTTTCCTTCATAATTATGATTGGAAACAGGATGAAAGTGGGGATATATTAGCTAACATTATTGCAGGACCAGGAACAGTTGCGCAGTGGATAAATCTACAATATTACGCATCAACTGTAGCTCCTCATTATTATGGTAGTGGAAATAAAACAACCCAAACCGTAACGGCGGGTCTCGGTGTTATGCAAGGGAATGCTAGTGATCTGTTGCCAGGCTTACCTTGGCAATCGGTTATGCAGTCAGATAGTGAGACGTATCATTCACCACTTCGTTTACTAATTGTCATTCAAGCACCTATTGAATATATAGAACGTTTGTTAAATAATGATTTCACATTTCGAGAAAAAGTTCAAAATGGATGGGTTAGACTTGCAAGTGTTGATCCAGAGGGACGCTGGAAAAACTGGTAACAATTATTATTGTTACTAGCTTAAAAGTTTCATAAATACAATAATGAAGAAGGAGTGCTCCATATGAATTCAAAGAATAAAAAAGTTTTATTATTAACAGACATTGAACACGGAATAGAGCCTAGCATCCAACAAGTAACTAACATTCAACAAGAAAACATGTTGACTATACACAGCTATGATTCTGTAATTGTACATCCTTATGGAGATATAATGAGATCTATTATTATTGCTATTTATCAAGAAAATGTTGAAGAAATTTTTGTTGTAGGAATAGAGGATAAAGAAACTTCTCCAGTTAATCTACAAATTCAACGTGATTTCATAAAAAATAACAGGGAACTAGACTATCTCTTTGAAAATTGCATGCCTGAATTTTCAAGTGGTAGCCTCGATGAATGGCTAAGTGGAAAAGAAAATGTTAGTGAAAATATTGAGAAGAGTATAGATATGATTTGTCATCATCCACTAGTACCGTCTGATGTTAAAGTTCATGGTTTCAAGATTGATAGAATAGGGGAAAAAGAAACGGTTGTTAAAATTCCTACTAATAAAATAGTTGAAAAAGTTAACTAATTTATTAAAGACAAATAAATTCTTATGTATAAATTGCTGTTGTATAATAAATTTTATTATGTTTTAAGAATCAGAAGAGGTAGCCATGCAAAATAAAATTATCGCTATGTTTCAAAAAGATTTTCGTTTATATGATAACCCAGCGCTATTTGAGGCTGTTCAGTCCGGTGAGGTTCTTCCGGTATATGTACAAGATGAAGATTTTTTAATGGGGGAGGCGTCAAAGTGGTGGTTGCACCATGCTGTAATAGATGTAAAGAAGCAACTTGAGGCATTGGGCTCTACTTTAATAATTCGTAAAGGACGTACGGAGGAAGAAATACTTTCTCTCATAGAACAATTAGATATAACGGCTGTATATTGGAATATTTGTTATGATCCGGACAGATTACAATCTAATCAAAAAATGAAAATGATGTTAGAGGATAAAGGTATTATTTGTAAGGAATTTAATTCGCATTTATTATTAGAACCGTGGATTATAAAAAAGAAGGATAACACTGAATATAAGGTGTTTACGCCTTTTTACAATGCATTTCAAAAGCAGGTAATACCTAAACCTATTAGCAAAGTGCAGAGTATAAAATGGGGAAGCTCTTTACCAGCAAGCTTATCTGTTTCAGAATTACACTTGCTGCCAACTATACCGTGGACATCTCATATTGAATCAATATGGGAGCCTACAGAGGAAGGGGCATACAAAACATTCAAGAAATTTTTCTCTAGCAAATTAGCCTCTTATAGTGAAGGAAGAGATTTTCCAAATCAAAATGCTCATTCGATGTTGGCGCCATATCTTTCATTTGGCCAAATATCAGTGAAGTTAATGTATCATTACTTAATAAATAAAAGTACCGAAAGACAATGTAGTCTTTTTGAAAAACAAGTGAATAGTTTTATACGCCAATTAATTTGGCGAGAGTTTTCTTATTATTTGCTATATCACTATCCGTTTACAGTATATAAACCTCTTAATAAAAACTTTGAACATTTTCCGTGGAATAAGGAAGAGGAGTTATTAAGAGTATGGCAAAAAGGTGAAACTGGTTATCCGTTTATTGACGCGGGAATGCGGGAGCTTTGGCAAACAGGTTTTATGCATAATCGGACAAGAATGGCTGTAGCCTCTTTTCTTGTAAAGCATTTGTTAATTCCGTGGCAAGAAGGAGCAAAATGGTTTATGGATACACTACTAGATGCTGATATTGCAAATAATACAATGGGATGGCAATGGGTTGCTGGAAGTGGAGCAGATGCATCACCGTACTTTCGTATTTTTAATCCTATCACACAAGGAGAAAAGTTTGATAAAAATGGAGAGTATATAAGAAAATGGGTACCAGAATTAAGAGATATACCGAATAAGTATATACATAAACCTTGGGAAGCACCTGAGCATATTTTACAAAAGGCCAATATAGAGCTTGGTAATACATATCCTTTGCCAGTCGTTGATCATAAGGCAGCAAGAGAGAGAGCACTGTGTGCATATAAAAGTATGAAAGAGTTCGTATAAAATAGATTAAACGATATGTATTTGAAATTTAAATATTAGAAATTTATCCATTACAAGGACATACTAATCATATAAAGTTTCTAAAACCTTCTATTGAAAAAGGAGAATATTTATGAAAAAATCTAGTATTATAGTATTTTTACTAACATATGGTTTGTTTTATGTTTCTAGTGTTTTATTCCCTATTAATCGTACTTGGTATGATGCGTTAGAAAAGCCGTCTTGGACACCTCCTGGTATGACAATCGGAATGATATGGGCTGTATTATTTGGACTTATTGCATTATCAGTTGCAATTATTTACAACAACTATGGATTCAAGCCAAAAACATTTTGGTTTGTATTCCTTTTAAATTATATATTCAATCAAGCATTCAGCTATTTTCAATTTAGCCAAAAGAATTTGTTTTTAGCAACAGTAGATTGTTTACTAGTCGCTATTACTACGTTACTTCTCATTATGTTTTCTTCCAATTTATCTAAAGTATCGGCATGGTTGCTAATCCCTTATTTTTTATGGTCTGCATTTGCTACATATTTATCTTGGACAATTTATAGTATAAATTAAAGACGGAACTAAAAATTTGAGCACAATAAAAATGCTCGAGTTTTTATGTTTATTAATGATAATCTAAAGTATAGAATATATACATCTTAGGGAGGTCATACATATGAAGAAATGGATGAAAATTGTTCTGTACTCTTTACTTGGTATTTTACTTATAGGGAGTATTACTTTTTTTACTTGGTCCCAGTTTACTTACAAACCAACGAAAGAGGCTTTGTCGTTAGTGGATGATAAAAAAGATGAAGATAATATAGTTTTTGGACAGAAAGATGCTAAAATAGGGGTTATTTTTTATCAAGGTGCTAAAGTAGAAGCTGAAGCTTATAGTTACTTAGGAGAAGCTCTTGCAAAAGATGGGCATTTTGTAGTAATGCCTAAGTTACCATTAAACTTAGCGATACTTGGAATCAATGCGGTAGATAGTGTAATTGAACAGTACCCTGAAGTTCAAAAATGGTACGTTGCTGGACATTCAATGGGCGGAGCTATGATTTCTAAGTATGCCTTTCAGAATGAAGACAAGGTAGATGGGATCATTTTCTTAGGCTCTTATCCTGCAGATGATTTCTCTACAAAATCGATTCCAATGTTATCTATTTATGGAGAAGTAGATGCTTTAGCAACTGTAGAAAAAATAGAGAACAATAAAAAGTTAATGTCAAAGAATACAACTATGCACATGATAAAAGGCGGAAACCATGCTCATTTTGGCATGTATGGTGAGCAAAAAGGTGATAATGCAAGCTTAATTACGTCAAAAGCACAACGGGATGAAACAGTTAAAGTAATTGAAGAATGGTTGTTAAAACAATGATAACGAACTTAATAAATCGATCGAAAGAATTCTCCAAACGGTAGATGGGAGCGATAATAAAGAGCCAACTCGTACGAATTGGCTCTTTTATTTCTTTGCTATCTCCAATTGTCCCCTTATTTTCTCTGGAATGTCCTTTTCAGAAATAATATCGTAGGAATAGACATACTTACCTTTCACATGAATTTTTAAGTAAATTTTTCTTGTAAAATCATTAGGCGTGTTCGTTCCAACTTTATATTCTTTTTCATTGCTTAATTCATCAACACCTTTTAGTGAGTACATAGCTCTTCCTTTATGATGATAATCTGGAACACCATATCCTTTCGCAACGGCATATACATTCTTTTCTTCAGCAATCGGATTAAATCTGTCTAAATCTCCGCGTAATATGAAAGGTAGTAAGTATATAGGGAGGCCTATTCCTAGTATGCAAATTACAAATTTCTTCATGATCGTTTCTCCTCTTGTTCATTTACATGATTCAGTATAGAAAAAAATTCTTATAAATATAGAGGGAAATTCCTTAAGGTTTTCTTAATAAAGTTTAACCGTGTGAAAAAAGACTAACTTGAGCAGTAAGCTTACGGAATGAATAGCCAAATAACCTGTTTTCTTTATTTTTTGAGGATAGGTTATTAGGTTTTATATTGGTATGAGTGAATTAAGAAATAAGTGAGATTTAGGAAATAGAATAAATTTATTTTACAGTAATAAGAGAATTAACTAAATAAATGAGAGTGAGAACAATTAAAGAAAGCATCTAGTGGGGTGCTTTTTTCTTTTGAAACAGAGAATCTCATGGGTCATTTACATGTAAATTAGTGCTGTGCTTCTAAGTCCTTGGAAAATCCAACAATAAAAAAAGAGGGGGAGGGCATTTTTTATTGAAGTTTGTTAATGATAGATTTTTAATTAGTTAGGGGGGATCGTAAAATAGATTATTAATCTCTTTGATAATTTTTATTTTCCTTATAGTTGGCATACTGTATTAGAAATTTTAAATTTTGAAAGGAGAATCAATAAGTATGGGTAAGAAAAGAAGAACAAGTAATAAGTTATTACTTGTTAGTGCGATTTTTTCAATAACAATTCCCTCAGTCTCATATGCGGAGGAAGTAATTTTACCTGAAAATTTTACGAGTTCTTCAAGTTTGTATGAGGGACGGAATACGGAAGTATTGAAAACAGGATTATATCCTGATACATATAATTATCCGTTTAACCATCAATTTATTTCGAAATTAAAGGAAGCAAACACAACTATAAAAAAAGTAGACAATAGTGATGATGAAAATCCTATTATATCTACTACTCTTTCATTTATTCGCCATATGAATAGTGAAGATTATAAATCTGCATTTGATTTAACCTCAAGGTCATTACAGAAAATAATATCCGAAGAATGGCTGAAGAGCTATTGGGAGGGACTCCCAGTTCAATTACAAGCAGGTTCTTTTATAGAAATTGGAGAGGTTACACAAAAAGAGACAAATCCTGTTCATACAAATGTGGAGATTCAATTAGTTTTTGAAAAAATGACTGTACCTTTACTAATTAAACTAGATCCATCTGGAAAAATAGACGATTTTCAACTCAGCATGTCGTTTAGTCCTGTTGCTGAGCGTCCGTCATATAGTAAGCCTGAATCATTTGTTGATAAAGAAGTAGTAGTTGGAAGTGGTGCATTTCCATTACCAGGAACATTGTCGGTTCCAAAAGGAAATGGTCCTTTTCCAGCGGTTATTCTTGTTCAAGGATCAGGAGCAACTGATCAGGATGAAACAGCGTTTGCTTTAAAACCGTTTCGCGATTTAGCTGAAGGTCTTGCATCGAAGGGAATTGCTGTCCTTCGCTATAATAAAAGAACTTATGAACATGGGTTGAAAACACAATTTAGTCCCTTTTATACAGTTGATAAAGAGACAACAGATGATGCTCTTCTTGTAACTCAATTTCTTAAAAATGAGCCTCTAATAAATAAAAATCAAATTTATATTTTGGGTCATAGTCAAGGTGGAATGATGCTTCCGAAAATGATTGAAAAAGACCAAAATAAAAATATTGCTGGAGCAATTGTAATGGGAGGGCCAGCTCGTACGATCCAAGACGTTGTTTTAGATCAATTTGAGTACCTTTTCTCTATTGGAGCAATGAACCAGGAGCAATATAAATTCTACAAATCGCAATTTGAATTATTAAATGATCCAAATTTCTCTGGTCAGAATCCTCCAAAAGATTTTTACTTAGGATCAGCAATATTTTGGGATTCTATCCGAAAAATTAAAGCAGCCGAAATGTCAAAAGAACAAAAGACACCGCTTCTTATTATTCAAGGGGAAAGAGACTATCAAGTTCAATCAAAAATCGAAATTCCTCTTTGGAAAGAACAATTAAAAGAACGAGATAACGTCGATTATCGACTATATCCGAAGTTAAATCATTTCTTTACAGAAGGTGATGGAGAAATAAGTAAACCGGATGAATATTATAGTCCTGCTAATATCCCTGAGTATGTTATAAATGACATTGCTGCTTGGGTGCAAGGAAGATCGCAATTAAATTAGCAACTATATGTTTTAATAAAGACTTTCTTTCTGTAATCAAACTAGAAACATTATTAGGTTATATGTTTTTTAGCACTCTTTTAAAAAGAGTGCTTTTTTATTTTCCTAGGATTTAATTAACGAAAAAAATATCTTGTACTCCTTTTGTAACTTTTTCTAAATAGAAATTTTCTATAAAACAATGGGCTTGCCTTCCAAACAAATCGTTATTTGTAGCACTTTTATCAAAGCAAACTTCTCGTGACATCGCTGTGATATTCAAAAACATTTATAACTTATTTTATGAAATTTTTTGAAAATTTAGGTTTAACATCTTTAAAATAGGTGTATTACATATTACATAACAACTAAATAAAAAAATAAAAAATCTAAAGGAGGAAAAATACAATGCACAAGAATGAAAGAAAACCGGTGGTTCATGAATATGAAAATGAACAGGAAGTAGTTATGAAAGTAAAAGAGCTAGAATTGCAAGGGATTCACCAAGATGACATGTATGTCTTAACACATGAAAAACATCTAACAAAAAAGATTGCGGATGATACAAACACAAATACGATTGGAGTAAAAGAACAAGGATTGGGAACAAGTATTATCAACTTTTTCTCCAAAAAAGGGGACGAACTTCGAAATCAAATGGAAGAAATGGGATTGTCGAAGGAGGAAGCTAACTTATATGAAGAAAAACTAGATCAAGGGAGGATTTTACTCCTAGTAACAGCTGAAACACCAATGGCGAGTGATAGGAAGTCGCAAACCTATCATTCTCTCTAATAGATTGCAATAGGTAAGGTAATTATTTTAAGTTGTAGCATTGAAGAAAATAAAAGTAGAGAAGGGTGAGAAAAATGAAACATACTATATTTAAATATGCTGTGATTGGGATTACGACCGGAGTCATCGTCTCCCTATTAAAAAAAGAAAATCGGAAAGCTATACAAACAAAAGGAAAAAGCGTAAAAGAAAAACTACAAGAAGGAAACATAAAGGAAACATTGGAGAAGGTAACTGAGACAAGTAAACAATTCTCTGCAACTGCAGCTAATGTTGCAAAACAAACATTACCACAATTGCTTACAGCCACACCAGTTGTCATTTCTACCATTAAAGACTTAACAGAAAACGAAAGTAACAAAAAGAAAAAAGATGAAAAGGATTACGAAATAAATGAAAATAGTAGGAACCTAGACGGAGAAAAAACGAAAAATGAAAAGAAATATGTGAAAGAAGGGAAAGAAGAGAGTGCCTAGATTTAATTCTTAAAAGAGAAAGTGAGGAAAAAAGTATGAAATCTCTGTATGCAATTGATGTAGGAATTGGCTTTACCAAGCGGGCATATCGACAGGATGTAGATTCTGAGATGACGATTAAGAGTGAAGCTTCCACACTAGCCCCTGTACCTAATCATACTGACAGTGAAGATTTAACAAAGGTGAGTTTTATAGACTTAGACTTTGCATACTACATGGGAAATGAAGCACATCAATCTGACGCTTCATTGCTTCCTCCATTTAATGAAGAAATAGAAAATTATTATGAAAGCGAACGTTTTAAACAACAAATATTTGGTTGCATTGCAAAGGATTATAAAGAAAATGTCGTGTTACCTTTAGTTGTTACCGGGCTTCCAGTCACTTGTTTTGGTAGTCAGCACGAGCAATTACAACATGCACTAAAAAAAGAAACTTCCGTGCAAATTGATGGGAAATTTATTAATATTACGGTGGAAAATGCTTTGATTCTTCAGCAACCAGTCGCTTTACATGCCTATTTCTTAAAAGAGGGAATTATTCAGGAACAAGATCGCATCTTAATTATTGATGGTGGATTTCGTACATTAGAAATGGCAGATATGAAACAGAATCTCATTTTAAATCATTATGAGACGGAACTAGGATGTAGCAAGCCTTTGAAAAATATTAAGAATATCCTGCAGAATCATGCGGGTGAAAGTAATCAATTGCATATTAACGACATGCCAAAAATATTAGAAAAAGGATATGGAGATCGAGACGAAAATTATGAGACAAGTCAGGTGGATATTTTAATTCAAAAAGAGTTGGATGCACACTTCCAAGACGTCATGCGTGTATTACAAGAACAATTTAAGTTAGACCAGTATGATACTATTATTTGGACCGGAGGAATAGTAGATATCCACAAAAAACGAATTGAAAAAATGCAAGGTGAAATTGCTTCTTTCCGTATGGTAGACGCTTCAAAAGAGGCCGCGCTTCATGGATACTATATTATTGGGAGTCAAGTATTTGAGGACATCACCAATCAATCTGCACAAAAATCCCAATTATAATAACGATCGAAATGAATTTTGTTGAATAGAACTGCTAAATTATAGGGCTTGATTTCCATATATAATAAATTATTTATAAGAAAAGATAAAAAGTGCTTGTATAGAGGAAATGTTTAAAATTGAGAATAAAAATAACTAATATATAGGGGGTCTTTCTTTTAAAAGAATAAGACCTCCTATGCCATTTATTTTGTAATTTAGATAATCTAAAAACTTTTCCTTCAAGATATGAATACCTACATACAAATTTCATATTACGGATATGATTCGATCAAACATAAAACTATTTAGAAAGGAAGAATAATATGGAATGCATAAAAATGACGAAATGGAGTTGGTATCATGTGAAAACTAGTGAGCTTGAAAAACTTTCTTCTATAATCCCTCGTGATGTAACATCTTATTTCTCTCAATTTGTAAAGAAAATAAGTTCTCCTTGTGAAAATGGATTATATGTTTATACGTTATCACCAAGTCAAACTTGTGTATATGGTTCGTTTTTATATGATCAAGATAAAAAGGATGCCAAAATTCAAAAATTTATTCATTATTTCGTAGCTCATGGAATACTGATAACAGTCCAGGAAAAAGAGGAAGAGGATTTCCAAAAATTAATACATAATTTTCCTATGGGTATAAAAAATTGTAATAGTTCCGCTGAAGGAGTATGTGCTATCTTATCAATATTTATATCTCACTATTTACGAAAGGTTGACTATTTTGAAAACAATTTCAGAAATGTATTATGGGATTTTTATCATCATAATAACATAGCAGTTTTAGAAAGAATTTATCATATTCGTCATGAATTATTTATGAACACACATGTGTTTCGCTTAATACAGGAAGTGTTACAAGGCTTGGAGGAAGCTTGGTTAGAAAACTTAACAAACACCCTTTGTTATAAACAAACACACGTAAAATTAGAGCGTGGATTACAACTTGTTAAAGAGTACCAAGAAGAATTAGACACGATGATTCATTTACAAGAAGTTGTTTCTTCTCATCGTGGGAATGAAATTATGAAAGCTCTTACTGTATTAACTGCTGTGAGTACGCCTTTGACAGCTTTAGGAGCATTATGGGGGATGAATTTTAAATACATGCCTGAACTAGAATGGAAATATAGCTATTTAATCGCTCTCTTATTTATTATTTTCACAACGGTAGGTATGTATATGTATATGCGATTCAAAGGGTGGACAGGTGATTTATTACGAGTAAAGAAAAAGAAATCTTTTTTTAAATCTAATTAGTCCTGTTTATAAAAAATATGATAGATATATAGTTAATAATATTTATTAATTGGGGTAGTGCCATATCCCTATCAAGTTAAAGTTTTGATGTCCCCGCAATGATAAAAATTGTGAATATTTATATGAAAGATTAGAGCTCTCCTTCTTGTAGGAGGGCTCTAATCTTTGTTTAAAAACTATAGCATATACATGGGCAGACTCAATATGTGAACTTTGTCCGGATTCAATTTAGAATATAAAAAAGGAGAACTTGCGTTAGAATACAAGCTCTCTTTAAAAGAAATAACGTAATTGAGATACTTATATATTAACAATTTTTTCTTCTAATTCCATATTTCTTATGTTGAGAAATAAATGATAAGGGGCTTAATAAAACTAAAATGAATTATTGACATAATATTTCGACGATAATATAATAAATCTCGAATTCAAGATAACTTGTAAAGGATTGGTAATTATGAGTGTGATTAATGATGAGAGCTTATCTTTAAAGTTATTTGTTACATTATCAAGGGCAGCACAGGCAATTACTAAGCGTATTGAAGAGGATATAAAAAGTTATGGACTTAATCCAACTGAATTTGCAGTGCTTGAGCTACTATATAGTAAAGGCGATCAGCCTATACAAAAAATTGGAGGGAAAATATTACTTGCAAGTAGTAGTATCACGTATGTAGTGGATAAGTTGGAAAAGAAGAGGTTCTTAATACGAAAACCATGTCCAAAAGACCGCCGTGTCACGTATGCGTCAATTACTTCAGATGGTATTCAGTTAATGGATAGTATTTTTCCTCAGCATAAAGAGGCGATTCGGCATATATTTGGTGGTTTGGACTATATTGAGAAAAAAATGATAATCGAAAAGTTGAAAAAATTAGGGTATTATGCACTCGAACTATAAATTTTTAGAAATATATCTCGAATTAGTAATGTCCTAATTAAATCTAATTTAAATAAATAGGAGGAAAAATTAATAAATGGTAGTAAATTTATTATAATACAAAATGAATAAACCATGTAATTTCAATTGGTATAGCATGAAATAAAGTTGTTATGTTAACGTATACATATCGTCCTTTAAATTATAAATCTTTCATAAAGCGGAGAGTGGGTATCAAGAATGGAATTACGTCATTTAGAGTATTTTATTCAAGTTTGTAATAATAATAGTTTCACTAAAGCTGCGGAAGTTCTAGGTATTTCACAGCCGACTTTAAGTCAACAAATCCGTGTTTTAGAAGGGGAACTTGATACACCCTTGTTTCATCGAGTTGGAAGAGGTATCAAAATGACAGAAGCGGGTAAGCTGCTATTTGATAAAGGAAAATTTATCATGCAACAATTTGATGACGTGTATAATGAAATTTTTGAATTAAAGGGTGTAAAAAGAGGTGTGATTACTATAGGAGGTTTATTAGAGGATCTCACTTATTTAACACCTTATATTATGAAGTTTCAACAACATTATCCCAACATTGTAGTAAAGATTATAGAATCCGAAGTTGCTGTAAATCAAATCGTTGACAAAAATATTGATTTCGGGATTACACGTAGTGCTCAAATTCCAGACATATTAACAAGCACCCTTTTGTATAGTGAAGAGCTCGTCCTTGTAATTCCAAAAAATCATCCTTTGAATGAAAAATCATTTGTTTCTTTTCGAGAATTAGTAGGGCTGAGTAGAATAATGGTTTCATGTAGTTGTCGTGAATCTATTAAGATATATTGTGAGAGTTTAGGGTTATCTTTATCTGAAGCAAATATAGAAACAAAATCTTCTATTTCTCTATTGAGCCTTGTATACAATGGACATGGGGTTGCCATAATACCTCTTTCACTGGTTAACTTTGTTAATAATGATACTTTGAGCATAGTTCGTATTACTGATCCAACACCAAGCCAAGATATTAATCTTATTCACTTTGATGATAAATTTTTAAGTTTTGCAGCACGTATCTTTATGCAGAAGTTAAATGATTCGCAAAAAGTATCAGTGTAATAGAAATAATAATGATTCTAGTGTAACAATTGAAAAATTAAGATCTATATTAAAGTCAAAGGGCAGTGGATTTATATGTGTGGTGTAGTCGATCAAGAGGGGGATACCATTGACTTTTAATTAAGGAAAAAAGGACAGAC
Source organism: Noccaea bulbosa (assembly GCA_900406535.1). Lineage (NCBI taxonomy): Eukaryota > Viridiplantae > Streptophyta > Magnoliopsida > Brassicales > Brassicaceae > Noccaea > Noccaea bulbosa. The sequence goes on from OVBJ01000002.1 coordinate 491,290, forward strand.
TTTGCAAGGAGAGAAGGCTATCAAAAACAAGTTAAGTTAATCAATCAATTCTTCGGTCTTATCGCATAGTAACACATTCCATGTAGGGATATACAATGCTATTTCGAATCTACATACCCTTATTGCAGAAAGAAAACCACCGGCATTATACCGGTGGTTTTGACTTAGAAAGCAAAGCAAGTACAACCGATACCCCATGTAGTTCCATCTTTTCCTATTACGGTATGAGTGTGTTGATGGAGAGGGTTACTGCAACTATGTAACTTGTTATCATGGGAATCGTGGGAAAGTATAGTGTTGGCTAGGTTAGCACCACCATAACCATAAACGCCCGTCGGTGACCAATCAGGTGATGCTGGCGGCAATTCAGGTGATAAATTTTTAAATTCATCATTTCCATAAACAACCTGCCCACCCATAATGGTGAGTAATGATTCAAGGTTTTTGATTTCTTCTTCTGGCACAGTAAAGTAGTCAGCAGACAATACAGCAAGATCAGCAAACTGACCTACTGCCAGGGTTCCCTTTTTACCTTCATCATCAGAGAACCACGCACTTCCTTTTGAATATAATTCCAGGGCTACTTTTCTATCAAGTTTATTTTTTTCATCGTATATGGAAAGCCCACCAATGGTTTTTCCGGCAACCATCCAGTAAAGGGCAACCCAAGGGTTATAGCTGGAAACCCTAGTTGCATCACTACCGGCGCCAACAGGTATACCAAGGTCTAACATACGATAAATCGGAGGAGTACGCTTTGCAGCTTCCTTTCCGTATAAATCAACAAAGTATTCACCTTGAAAAGCCATGCGGTCTTGGATGGCAATACCGCCATTTAAAGCCTTAACACGTTCCATACTACGATCTGAGATTGTTTCTGCATGGTCAAACCACCATCGTAGACCATTAAAAGGAATTTCACTGTTAACTTCCTCAAATACATTTAAGAAACGTGTGATTGACTCATCATAAGTTGCATGTAAACGGAAGGGCCAACGGTTTTCCACCAATAGAGAAATTACTTTCTTTAAGTCAGCTTCCATCATCGTAGCTAGTTCAGGCCGTGGCATTTGAAATTTTTCAAAATCGGCTGCTGAGAATACTAACATCTCTCCGGCACCATTCATTTTATACTTATCACTTCCTTGACCTGGAGAAACAATTTTTGCCCATGAAGCAAAGTCTTCATATTCATGATTTGGATTTTGCGTAAATAGATTATAAGCAATACGCAAAGTTAATTGTTCCTTCTCGGCTAAATGTTCAACAACTTTGTAATCATCCGGATAATTTTGGAATCCACCACCTGCGTCAATAGCACTTGTAATACCTAATCTATTTAATTCGCGCATAAAATGGCGAGTTGAGTTAATCTGGTCGTCAAAATTAAGTACTGGTGCTTTACCCAAACTTGAATAAAGAATAGAAGCGTTAGGATTCGCAATTAAAAGGCCTGTTGGATTACCTCGTTTATCCCGCTCAATTAAGCAGCCTGGAGGGTCTGGTGTATCTTTCGTATATCCCAGTGCATGCAGCCCTGCACGATTTACAAGTGCTCTATCGTAAAGATGTAGCACAAAGACAGGAGTGTGTTCAGAAACGGCATTAATTTCTTCCAAAGTTGGCAACCGTCTCTCTTTAAATTGAAATTCAGACCAACCTCCAACTACTCTTACCCACTGAGGAGCAGGTGTACGCCTTGCCTGTTCTTTGAGCATTTCTAGAGCAATAAAAAGTGATGGCACGCCTTCCCAACGTAATTCCATATTATAATGTAGACCACCACGAATAACGTGTATATGAGAGTCATTCAGGCCTGGAATAGCTCTCTTTCTTTTAAGGTCTATTTTCTTTGTTTTTTCCGTGGCACTATTAAGAAGCTCATCTCCACCTACTGCAGTGACTAAACCATCAGTTATGGCGATAGCAGATACCTCAGGTTGAGAAGGGTCAAGGGTAGTAATTTTTCCGTTATATAAGATCATATCCGGTAAAGTCATGTTCACACCTCGTCTACTTTCTATTATTTTGTAACCATGGATGAAATAATTTACCGAAAATCGGCATGACTACCCATGATAGCAAGGACACTATACATACAGAAACAAAAAAAGCTGACATAATAGGATTCATATGTTTTATAATAGGTCCTATCAATTTAGGAACTAACATGCTAAGAGGCCATACACCCAAAAGGGTAACGATAGACATTTTCCATTTTGGCGGTGGAACTGGCGTTTTCGGAGTAACAAACCAATAAGCCAAACTGCTTTCAGTTTTGTAAGTTGGATTAGTGGCTTGAAATTGCTCGGCCGTTTTTAACAAATCCCGGCGAACATCTGATTCTTGCCAAGCACGTAGATGCTCATACGTATCAAAGCGAAAAATAACAGTATACTCTCTGGATTCGTTACTTGGGACTATTAGATTTACACCTAAATGTCCTGGGAATTTAGTAGCCGCAGCCTCAATTTCATGTCTCCATGTTTCAAACTGTTTTTCTTTACCCTGTTGAATTTCCCATGTAACAATCGTTGTTACTGGATTAGCAGCATCCATTGTGTTCTCTGTATGAGTCTCTTCGACAGCTACTCCTTCTAGTTTCATATTTTTCTGCTTGGAAGCGCGCCGTGAACCATAGTATATGCGTATTCTACACCTTGACCATAAGCGCCAGTGTGTTCTTTTACAATCTCCATTACAGCATCATAAGTGTCTTTGTGTGCCCAATCACGTTGGTATTCAAGTAAAACTTGAATTGCTGTCACTGGAATTGCACCAGCTTGTTCTACACGACGCATAGCAGCGTTATGTGCTGTCAAACTAGTACCACCTGAAGCATCATCAACTGCATACACCTCATAGCCAGCTTTAATTGCTTCAAGCACAGGGAATGCAAGGCAAACTTCAGTCCAAAGTGCTGCAAATATTAATTTCTTTCTACCTGTTGCTTTAACTGCTTCAACAAATTTTGGATCTTCCCAAGAATTCATTGAACTGCGTTCTATAATTTCATGGTTTGGGAATATGTCAAGAATTTGCGGCCAAAAATAACCAGAAAAGCTGCGTGTTTCAACTGTAGTAAGAATAGTAGGTACGTTAAAAGTTTTTGCTGATTTAGCAAGCAGCATAACGTTATTAATCAATGTTTGTCTATCAATACTTGCAACTCCAAAAGTCATTTGAGGCTGAAAATCAATCAAAATTAAGGCACTGTTCTCCGGATTTAACAATTCTAAATTACTCATAATAAAACGCTCCTTTTTTAATTGTTTAAAATCAATATTATTGAAAATAATGTTTTTTCTGTTAATTAAAAAGAGAGTGCTGATTTAATCAGCACTAAATGTATACTATCCATTTTTTAAAAAGTGATTTAAAGCTATTTCCTTGAAATACATTTATGCATTTTGTTTACTAAGATCTCGCTGTGCGCCCATATAGCTTCCAATTATATTTTGATAGCCTGGAAGATTGCTAGCAAGCAAATTGCCAAAACCTTCGACATCGTTGCGCCAATCGCGTTGTAATTCGCAAGCTACGCTAAACCAGTTCATAAGTTGCACACCACTATGTGCCATACGAGTATTTGCAGCATCTGCAACTTGTTTATTGAAAGTACCTGAAGCATCAGTAACAGCAAATACTTCATATCCAGCTTTTATAGCGGAAAGTGCAGGGAAAGCAACACAAACGTCCGTAACTACGCCGGCGATGATAATTTGCTTTTTTCCAGTTTCTTCGATTGCTTTTACAAAATCATCATTATCCCATGCGTTAATTTGTCCAGGTCGAGCTATTTTTGGTGCATGAGGAAAGAGATCAACCAATTCTTGCATTAAAGGTCCGTTAGGTCCGTTTTCAAAACTTGTTGTTAAAATAACTGGTAAATCAAAAAACTTAGCAGTATGAGCAAGAGCTAAAACATTGTTCTTGAATTCATCAACACCATAGTCACGTACTAGTCCGGACATAAGACCAGTTTGATGATCTACTAAAAGCACGACAGCATCATCTTTGTTAATACGAGAATAGAGATCAGTCATTATGTATTCCTCCTAAAAATTAAGTAATCGAAGAAAGTTTAAATAGTCGAATACTATCATAAGTTTCTTCGTTTATAACTAAGCTGACCAATAATATTGGTTATAGCAGCATTCACAGAACATGAAGTGCTATACAAACTTATAGTATTTGAAAACTGATTCATTAATCAATTCTAAATTATCTATAATTTGTATAGGTCGTAACTATAGTTGTTTTCACTATAAAATAGATTGGTTTTACCTATACATCCTATAGATAGAACAATATTGATAGTCACCTATTTTTGTTATTACAATTGAATATGAGTAATGTTCAGTAATTATTTTATGATGAAAAAGGTATTAGAGGGGGGATTGTTCCAAACGGAGAAAAAATGCATTGGAACAATAGAGTTTCATACTTAGAGTTCACAACATAAACGTGCATGAATAGCTTATGAGATTCATCCGAATTATTGAAGAAAAGGATACATATTAAAGGAGGTAGGAGAATGGCAAAAATTACTGTAGGAACCGAAAATCAAGCACCAATTGAGATATATTATGAGGATCATGGTATAGGAAAACCAGTTGTACTCATTCATGGTTGGCCGTTAAGTGGTCGATCTTGGGAATATCAAGTTCCCGCTCTTGTTGAGGCTGGATACAGAGTTATAACATATGATCGTCGAGGCTTTGGAAAATCATCTCAGCCGTGGGAAGGGTATGAATATGATACCTTTACTTCTGATTTACATCAACTATTAGAACATTTAGAGCTTCAAAATGTCACACTTGTTGGTTTTTCTATGGGGGAGGCGAAGTAGCCCGGTATATTGGGAAATATGGAACCCATAGAATAGAGAAGGCTGTATTTGCCGGAGCTGTACCACCATTCCTTTACAAGTCAGCAGATCATCCTGAGGGTGTATTAGATGATGTAGCAATTCAAGGATTTGAAAATGGAGTGAAAAGTGATCGCATAGCATTCCTTGATGAGTTTACGAAAGGTTTTTTTGCTGCTGGAGATCGAACTGACTTAGTTAGTGAACCATTTCGACTTTACAATAGGGATATCGCTGCGGGTGCATCACCTAAAGGAACATTAGATTGTATCGCTGCTTTCAGCAAAACAGACTTCAGAAGCGATTTAGCCAAGATTAATATACCTACCCTTGTCATTCATGGTGATTCAGATGCAACTGTACCATATGAATATAGTGGGAAATTAACACATGAAGCAATTCCTAATTCTAAAGTAGCATTAATAAAGGGTGGTCCACATGGGCTCAATGCAACGCATGCTAAAGAATTTAATGAAGCACTCCTATCATTTTTAAAGGACTGATTACAACTATATAATTGTTAATTGAGACATTATAAATAAGTTAAAACAAAGCTTTATAAAAGATGCTCTTGGATAAATCCAGGAGCATCTTTTTAAATATTGATATTGAGATGTTAGGTTAATAAATCGCCATTAGTTTTGGATTGAATATTCTTCTTAACAGCTAAAATGTATTGATTAGAGTTTTTTAGATTTCTTAGAAGTATTGTTATATTACTATCAAGATAATATTTCTTCCTCAAAACAAAGAAATATACATTTTTTTGAGGAAAAAATATCTTGTCAGAAAACAATAAAATCTTATTAATTTTTATAATTGGTAGAATTTTTATGGAAATAATTCTCTTAATATATTAAAATAACATCGTATTATGTCAGATTTTAATTAGGGGAGAGAAATTTTATGTTGAAAAAAATCATTCCAGTTGCTTTAGCATTAAGTACAGTTACTTTTACTAGTGTATTTGCTGCGCCTTCAATCCAAGCGAGTACAGAACCAAACCGCTACATAGATGTGCAAATGCTCGGTATTAACGATTTTCATGGGCAACTAGACACTGTAAAAAAAATTAACAATAAAGATGCAGGGGGAATTGAGTACTTAGGGGCTTATTTACGTGATCGTGAAAAACAAAATCCGAATACATTAAAGGTACATGCTGGCGATGTTGTTGGAGCAAGTACTCCTGTTTCAGCATTATTACAAGACGAACCTACGATTGAATTTCTAAATGATTTGAAATTCGATGTTGGAACTATAGGAAATCATGAATTTGATGAAGGTGTTGCGGAAATGAACCGCCTTATTTATGGTGGATATCATGAGAAAACAGGGAATTTTAAAGGAGCAAAATTCCCATATGTTGCTGCAAATTTCTATAATAAATCCACCGGTCGTTTATTTTTACCACCATTCACTATAAAAAAGGTACAAGGAGTTCCTGTTGGATTTATCGGAGTTGTAACAACGGATGTTCCTAACCTTGTTATGCCTACTATGCTAAAGAATGTGGAAATTACAGATGAAGTTGAAGCTATTAACAAATCCGTAAAGCAATTAAAAAAACTAGGCGTTAAATCTATCGTTGTTCTTGCACATAACGGAGGTACAACAGATGGGAACGGCGTAACGAATGGTGATATCGTCCGATTAGCAAATGAGACTGATCCAGAAGTCGATGTTATTTTTGGTGGGCATAGCCACACGTATGTAAATGGAACTGTTAATAATAAACTTGTCGTACAAGCAAATTCTTATGGTATGGCTTTTGCTGATGTTGATGTAAAGATTGACCGTAAGACACAAGATATTGTTGAGAAAAAAGCAGAAATTGTTACAACTTACCATGAAGGCATGGAGCCTGATAAAAAAATAAAGAAGAAGATGGAGAAATATCAAGCAAAAATCGCACCTCTTGTTAATGAAGTTGTAGGTAAGTCTATTGCTCCACTAGATCGCAAACTCAATACGGCTGGTGAATCTACTCTTGGAAATTTAGTTGCTGATGCCCAGCGTACAACAATGCAATCCCAAATTGCACTTATGAATCCTGGTGGTATTCGTAATGACTTAGATGCTGGTGATATTACATGGGGCGAGATATATGGTATTCAACCATTCGGAAATCAATTAATAAAAGTAAATTTAACAGGCCAAGACATTCGTGATATTTTAAATCAACAATGGCAAAAAGACATAACAAGAATGCTTCAAATTTCAGGGATCCAATATACTTGGGATGCGAACAAGCCTAATGGAGAAAAAGTAACAAGTATTCGCTTAACAAATGGAGAAGAAATTATTCCTTCGAAAACTTACAGCGTCGTTGCGAACGCATTTTTAGCTTCAGGTGGAGATGGATTTGTATCTTTTAAAAACGGTAAAGATGCTGAAAGAGGACCAACTGATTTTGAAGCATTAGTAGATTATATAAAAAAATCAAAAGAACCAATTCAGTCTATTATTGATGGAAGAATTCAAAAAATAAATTAGGTTTTTATTAATCTCAAAAAAAAATAGATTACCTATACTTTTTATTGTACAGGTAATCTATTTTTTGTGGGTTTGAAATAAAGTCTTACTGTGGCCAATTAATAGTGACGGTGAATTTGGCCCCTATGGAACATTAAAATTGGATGATCCAAACAGTTATAACTACATTTTTGGACAGGTCAAAAAAGATCAATTTTTTATTGATTTACGTAAGGCGAACGGCGTGACAAAAACTTGGTTACACGAACAACATCCAATTTTCGCTGGAATAACTACCGAAGGGCCTGATATACCAAAAACTGTTGATATATCATTAGGTAAAGCGTTTGATATACTTGTTCAAATTCAAAAAGTGAGTCCATCTCAAGTACATCAATAAATTTAGAATAATATGCCTTAATGACAAATTTCATAGTGTTTCATATAACACAATGAAATTTGTTTTATATAGCAAGAAGAATAATCGCATTAGAAAAAATTAGCAGTTTAACCTGTTAAGAGTAAAACGAATCTTCAATATGTAAAGCGCAAAAACACTGAAGCGAAAAGCATCGGTGTTTTTTGCGCTTTCGGGCACAGATGCTACTTCAACCCTAGTGTACAAGTGATTTTGTATGTAAGGAATTTGTAAGGAATAGGTAAGAAAAAAGAGATTTTCATTGTGTAGGATAAAAATATAAGGAGTCGTGAAGGGGGGATAAGTACGGCCTATATATAACAATCAGTAACAAGAGTGTTTTGTGAAAATAATGAGTACAATGATTGCAAATGCATTGTTGCCTTTTCATCATTGGGAGAATGGATAGCTGTGTGGTTCGTATATGACACTGCTATCAACTATCTATACAATTTTAATAGAAGAGAGGAATTCTTTATGAAAACACGCAGTAAAATTACATGTGCAAGTCTAGCACTTTTAATAGCTGGAAGTTCCCTGTTATACATAACACCAACATCAATTGTAAAAGCAGAACCTACGCAAAATGTATCTAGTTCGTTACAAACAAGTACGAAAAGCGATCGTACTTCCGTTAAGAAAGCAATGCGAGATGAACTGCAACTTGGATACCCGGGAATACTCGCTCAAATTTCTAAGGGGGGTAAAACTTGGAGTTATAGTGCTGGGATAGCGGATTTGAGAACTAAGAAACCAATGAAAGCAGATTTTCGCTTTCGCATTGGCAGTGTGACGAAAACGTTCATTGCAACAGTTCTACTTCAATTATCTGGAGAGAACCGTTTGAATCTAGACGACTCAATTGAAAAATGGTTACCTGGTGTGATTCAAGGAAACGGATATGATGGTAACCAGATTACTATCCGGCAAATATTGAATCATACAAGTGGTATTGCTGACTATATAAATTCAAAAGACTTTGATATTACGGATATAAAAAAATCGTATACGGCTGAAGAATTTGTAAAGATGGGGATTTCACTTCCCCCAGACTTTGCCCCAGGAAAGGGTTGGTCTTATTCAAACACAGGATACGTATTACTGGGGATCCTTATTGAAAAAGTAACTGGCAACAGTTATGCCGAAGAGGTTGAAAATCGGATTATTGAACCGCTTGATTTGTCAAATACATTCCTACCTGGCAATTCAAGCGTGATTCCAGGGACTAAGCATGCCCGTGGCTATTTGCAACTAGACGGAGCGAGTGAGCTAAAAGACGTTACTTATATTAACCCAGGTAGCTCGGATGGAGATATGATTTCTACTGCTGACGACTTAAGCAAATTCTTCTCTTACTTACTAGGTGGCAAATTACTGAAGGAACAGCAGTTAAAACAAATGCTTACTACAGTTCCTACAAATAGAGAGGGAACCGGATATGGTCTTGGAATCCTTGAAATTAAGCTTCCGAACGGTGTCTCGGTATGGGGACACAGGGGGGCCGTTCCAGGGTTTTCCACTTTTGTTGGTGGAACACTTGGAGGTAAACATATACTCGCTATCAATTCGAACAGTTTAAACATTAATAACCCGGAATTTTTTAAAAACATTTTACTTGCTGAATTTAGCAAGTAGGAAAAACGGATAAATTTTGTCATTTGTAATTTCCATCGGAATGGATTACCGCTTGAAATGAGTATAGAGGGATTAAGTATCTAGAAACAATCAAGCCAATCATGAAGGATGGCTAAGTAAAAGGATTTGTTTATACATTGGCCAATTAAAAGAGCAACACATATAATGAGTGATTATGTATATAGTATTGCATTTGTGTTGGTATCGTCACGGATTGTAAATTTGTATAAGGTGCGAAGTCTAATTTAAGACTTCGCACTTTTGCTGTTTAACAGCTTTTATTACGAAGCTATTAACAATAGAAAAAGGAGAATGTAACTAGTTATGTGGATACTACTGTATGATTGGTGCAACAAATTGTGACTCTAACGCATTTGAAAGGTTTGATAAATTCACCGTTTATCGTCCTGACATTGATATTAAAAAGGCATTTAGTGGTACTGCAAGACATCTTGCTTTTGGATCAAGTATCTATAATTGTGTAGGAGCAGCATTTGCAAAATTAGAAATTGAAATAGATTCAACGATCAAAGATAATATTAGCGGAAAAAAATTGAGGGACATTAAAGATTTTGTGAAGAGGACTTCAAAAATGAAATAACATTGTAATAAGTTATATTTCTATTATTAATTGAAAGTTATTACCCTATAAATTCAGTCATTTATTATATAACTGAGTGCATAAAAAATGAACCGAACTCTATTAAATAACGTAAAAGCTAAAAGGTTTTCGCTTTGGGAACATCTCAAAATATTAAATTGATGGTAACTTTGTTGTAGCTCTTTAAACATACCTATATTAAAACCCAAATTTCTCAATTTAATGCTGAGAAATTTGGGTTTTAATATAGGAATCAATTTTTTAAAAAATTTTTAGAAATTTAAAGATAAAGTATTGTATACATGTAAGTATGATTAAAAATGAAAAGTTGTAAATGCTAAATTTAATTAAATATGCCTTACTCTCTTTAACATTGGCCTGAATGAATAGTTTATAGGAGATTACACTGGCTAAAGATGCGATAATTGTTCCAAGCCCTCCAATATTTACTCCTAGTAATAAAGCTTTCCAATCAGAAGTAAAGTTTGATAGAAGAATTGAAGTAGGAAAATTGCTAATCAATTGACTCAAAAATATGGAACTAAAGAAGACTGAAGTATCTCCTCTTAAATTAGCGCGAGCAAATGTCCCCAGTGCATCGGAATGGGAAATGTTTCCGATAAAAATAAAAAAACAGACAAAGGTTATTAGAAGAAAGTAATCGATCTTAAATAGTAAGTTTCTATCTAACGTAAATGCTGCTATCAGTGTGACTATTAGCGCGATGTAATAATTAATAACACCAAAAATAGATGCAATGATAGTAATAAGTATCAAAATCCAGACGGTAGCTTTTTTTCGATTTTTCACGGTAATAACAGGTAGTTCTATTTTCAAATCTGTTTTTTGAAGTTTTTGAGTAAATATAAATAATAAACTAATTCCAAGTACAGCTAAAAGCAGAATTGAACCTAAAAATGGGATGAGCTTAATTCCATAGTAAGAATATAGGTATAAATTTTGTGGGTTTCCCATAGGCATCAAGCTACTACCGATGTTTGCTGCAATTGTCTGCAGGATGATTGTATCCATCATGTTCATTTGTGTTTTTTTACTAATGAAAAGTGTTATTGGTACAAAAGTGAGGAGAGCAACATCATTTGTTACAAACATGGAGCAAATAAAGCATAACAAAATTAGAATAATAGATATTGACCTGCTGTTATTGCATTTATTTAAAATCGCAACGGCAAGTTTGTCTAATATCTTTAGCTGTTCCAAGGCCTTAATGGCTACCATCAGATTAAATAAGCTAATTAACACTTCAAAGTTAATATATTCGATCTTTGGCGAATGTATTAAGCAGCTTACAATTGCTAGTATCAGTGAAATGGTAAGCACTAAATCCTTTTTTAAAAATTCGAATTTCATAAGGAGTCTTTTTTTATTTTGAACGAATACTATTTCTTTCACAATACACCACCTGTAATCTATGTTAGTAAATATACGTTTTTTGGGATAACTCGATATTGCTAGAAAAGAGGATGTCATAAGGTCCTAAATAAGAGTTTTGTAATGTTTCATCCCTTCAACAAAATCTTTTTTTCTTAGTGTCTTTCATGTTGTAAATATGTGCAATATAGACGAATCCAACTAGGGGGATTAATTGAGAAAACAAATGTTTTTTGTATGATAACATAAATAAATTAAATGTTTTATTTTTTTAATATTCTTATAATATTCCATTGATTCTTGATTTCAAATACTTTATGTGAACTTCTAAAAGAGAAAAAATATGCATGTTTTTATGAAGAAAATAGAGGCTTGTCAGAGGTTAGGTAGAACAGCATCCGCGACGTTTGGATACTGTATAAAATTCACAAAATCTCACTGTTTTTTTAGATGAAAAATCTTAAAATATTTTTTTGTTTTTATAAAAATCTGTACTTTTTCGTAACATTCTGTACTTTTAATTATAAATTAAAGACAAGCTTCTCTTAGTTGAAGATTGAAAGCGCTTCATAGTTTTTCTATAAATTTTTTATCTAGCCTATTTTTGAGATTAGTAGTGAGAAAGGAGATATTTCCATGTTCTTGAGAAAATTAACAAATAACCAGTTAATCACTATTGATTTTATGATTTAAATCACCGGTAAACGAAACAAACATAATAGTACAACAATGTTAGTGGATAAAAATATTAGTTTGCAGAAAGGGGTAGAGCATCCGTTTGTATAAGCGTTAAGTACTTCAAAATTTCAGTTTTACGGTTACATGTTGTGCTGTTTGCTTAAACAGGCCAATCCGATTAATATAGAAAATTTTTATCCTTGTTGTATTTGAATATGAAAGAGGTATTTATACCAGGAAATATAGGTGATTTTATATAAATTATAATATATAAATTTTGGCGTGGAGTGATGATATGGAAAGGTTTTTTGTAGAGTTAGTCGGATCAACAAATGATTTTTTATGGTCTAAATTGTTAATTATTATGCTTGTTATTTGCGGAATTTATTTTACATTTAAATTGAATTTTGTACAGTTTCGAATGTTAAAAGAGATGGTCCGTGTATTAATGGAGGGGAAAAGTGGTTCTAAAGATCAAATCTCTCCTTTTCAAGCGTTTTGTATTGGTATGGCAGCCCGCGTTGGGACAGGGAATATTACAGGAATTGCGATTGCAATTGCATTAGGTGGTCCTGGAGCTGTATTTTGGATGTGGATTATTTCTATTATTAGCTCGGCATCTAGTTTTGTCGAAAGCACATTAGCACAGATATATAAAGTAAAAGATAAAACTGGTTTCCGCGGTGGTCCATCCTATTATATGGAAAAAGGGTTGAATAAACGTTGGATGGGAGTATTATTCTCTATTTTAATCACAATTACTTTTGGACTTGTATTCAATTCAGTACAATCAAATACAGTTACAATTGCTTTTCAAAACTCATTTGGTACAGATCGTCTAACAGTTGGGATAATCATGGCCATTGCTTTCGCTGCGATTATTTTTGGTGGTGTACAACGTATTGCAAAAATGGCTGAATACAAGGTGGTATTTTTAGCGGTATTATACATTGGAGTTGCATTATTTGTTGTAGTTACCAACATATCAAAAATGCCGGAAGTTCTTTCTCTTATTGTTCAAAACGCATTTGGTTTTAAACAAATAGCAGGCGGTTCAATTGGTGCAGCACTTATGAATGGAGTTAAACGCGGTTTATTCTCAAATGAAGCTGGTATGGGAAGTGCACCAAACGTTGCTGCAACAGCAACAACAAGTCATCCGGTGAAACAAGGACTGATTCAAGCATTTGGTGTATTAACGGATACACTAATCATTTGTACTAGCACCGCCTTTATTATTTTGCTGTCTGATGCATATAAACAACCGGGGTTAAATGGTATTGCACTTACACAAGCAGCATTAAGTGAACACATAGGCCCTTGGGCATCGGGTTGTCTTGCTATCTTTGTTTTTTTATTTGGATTTGGTGCGTTAATTGGCAACTATTATTATGGTGAAACAAACATTCGCTTCTTACATACAAGTAAAGTGTGGTTAATGATATACAGAATAAGTGTGTTGGCTATGATTGTATTTGGTTCTGTTGCAAAGATTCAAATTGTATGGGATTTAGCGGACTTATTTATGGGCTTTATGGTTATTATTAATTTAATTGCTATTACCTTACTTTCAAAAGTAGCATTTGCGGCGTTACAAGATTATATAAACCAGAAAAAAGCTGGTAAAGATCCTATTTTTTATAAAGAAAACATTAAAGGACTTGAAAATATTGAATGTTGGGATAGTTATGAGAAAACTTCAAAAAAGAAAAGTGTGTAATAAGAAGGATATTCAGACTGCAATATGTCTGAATATTTTTCTTGGTTCTAGTGCAAATATTATTGATTATAGTAAAGAAAAAATCATTCTATATAAAGTTAATAGTACGGGGGAATATTATTAAATGATAAAGGATTCTAGCGTTCAAGTTGAGGGGCAAGAAAAAGTTTGCTTAGATCAATGGGTAGCTCATTATCGAGCGTATGCAGCTAAGGGACGAAGCGCCAGTTATATTCCCGCTCTGGGGGAAATAAATGTATCGCAGTTAGGTATTTGTATAGTAAAGCCAGATGGAACAATGATAAAATCAGGAGATTGGGAGATACCTTTCACATTACAAAGTATATCAAAAGTAATCGGTTTTATAGCCGCTTGTTTAAGTCGCGGTATTTCTTATGTATTAGAACGAGTTGACGTAGAGCCAACTGGAGATGCCTTTAATTCAATTATTCGTTTAGAGATACATAAACCAGGAAAACCTTTTAATCCTATGATCAATGCTGGAGCGATTACGATAGCTTCACTTTTGCCAGGGACATCGGTGCAAGAAAAATTAGAATCTCTATACGTATTAATTGAAAAAATGATAGAGAAGCGTCCCGCTATTAATGAAATAGTATTTCAATCAGAATGGGAAACGGCTCATCGTAATAGAGCATTAGCATACTATTTAAAGGAGAATGGTTTTCTAGAATCAGATGTGGAGGAGACACTAGAGGTTTACTTAAAACAATGTTCGATTGAAATAAATACAGAAGATATTGCCTTAATAGGGCTTATACTAGCACATGATGGATATCATCCTATTCGCAAAGAACAAGTGCTCCCTAAAGAAGTAGCTAGGTTAACAAAAGCTTTAATGCTTACTTGTGGAATGTACAACGCTTCTGGAAAATTTGCTGCTTTCATTGGATTACCAGCTAAGAGTGGGGTATCCGGCGGAATTATGACACTTGTTCCCTCAAAATCTAGGAAGGATTTATCGTTTCAAGATGGATGTGGTATTGGTATTTACGGACCAGCCATTGATGAGTATGGGAATAGTTTACCAGGAATTATGTTGTTAGAACATATTGCAAAAGAATGGGATTTAAGTATATTTTAAAAAGGAGCACAGATATTTTGGTGTTAGAGCGAGTCCAAAAGTGTTCAGACCTTATATTGTGTCTGAACATTTTTGAGTTATAAAGTATCTTTCTAAAGTAGAAGAGTGTAATGAATACTCACAATCTATAATGCTTTCGTTTATAACTTATTTATCAGTTTTTGAAAAAAATAGAGTAAGTATTGTATTAATGCAAATAGGTTTGTATACTGACTGTTAGGCGAAAGTGAGAAGTGATTATTTTGAATCTTAGTAATTTAGTAAAAAAAGACATCTATATTCTCGTTTTAATGATACTTACAGTACCCTTAGTAGGTGAAATAAAGTCATTTCCCTTAAATGAAACATTTAGAATGAGCTTTGGTGCACCAACATTTTTCTTTTTTTTATTATTGTTTCGACGAGTTCCAGCATTTTTACCGGGTTTTTTAACAGCGATAGTCGTGGTAGTATTTCGTATCTCAATGGATGTCATTATAAAGGAAAATATGGATTGGCTAGCCGCTTTTCATACTCACTATCCTAGTTTTTTCTTTTATTTTACTTATTCGTATCTCTTTCATTTAGCAAAAATCAAACGTTTTTATCATCAACCACTAATGATTGGTTTTATTGGTTGCATGATTGAAATACTGTCAGACTGTGTGGAATTAATGATTCAATATTTCGTATTAAAAACATCGATCACATCCGAGGCAATAAATGAGATCATTGTTATCGCATGTTCCCATAGTTTTATAGTTCTAAGCTTTTTCAATATGATGAAATTGTATGAAGCACAATCAAGGGAGCGACATATAAAGAAACAAAATGAACATATGCTCATGCTCATCTCTAATTTATATGAAGATGCTGTTCATTTAAAAAAAACATTACAAGATGCTGAGAATATAACAAAAAAATCCTATGATTTATATAAAACTTTAGACTCTTTTGAGCATAAACAGATGGATTTTCAGTTTGAGGATTTAAGGCAACAGGCATTACAAATTGCTGGTGAGGTCCATGACGTTAAAAAGGATAACCAACGTATTTTTGCGGGACTTTCAAAACTAATTTCTGATGAAAGTTTTACAGATTATATGTCTGTACATGAACTAGTAAATATCATTATACGGGCAAATACGAAATATGCACAGTTGTTAGAGAAAGATATCCAATTTGTGTATAAAATTGATGGTGTGCATCCTCATTATCATATTTATACAATCTTATCTATTATAAATAATATCGTTACAAACGCTGTAGAAGCTATCCAAGGTATGGGAACCATCACAATTGACATTAATAAAGACCACCATTTTGTTGAATTTCAAATAGGCGATAATGGTCCTGGTATTTCTTCAAAATATAAAGATTCAATTTTTGAGCCTGGGTTTACTTCTAAATATGATGATTTAGGCAATCCATCGACAGGTATCGGATTATCGTATGTTAAAGAAATGGTTGCACAACTTGAAGGTGATGTTACGCTTGAGGACAGAACCGAAGGAAAAGGATCAATTTTTATAATTAGATTAGGGATTGATCATATAATTTCGAAAGGGTGATTCTATGTATTTTTATATAGTAGATGATGAAAAAGCGGTTCGCTCAATGTTGGCTCAAATTATCGAGGATGAAGATCTTGGGGAGGTTATAGGAGAAGCTGAGGATGGTTTATCTTTAGAGCAACAAATGGTAATCCTTAAAAATATAGACATTTTATTTATCGATTTGTTAATGCCGAATCAAGATGGAATAAAAACAATTCGTCAAATAAAGCCTTCGTTTAAAGGGAAAATCATCATGGTCTCTCAAGTAGAATCAAAAGAATTAATTGCTGAAGCTTATTCGCTTGGTGTTGAATACTATATTATTAAGCCAATTAACCGGATTGAAGTATTAACAGTTGTTCGGAAAGTCATTGAACGAATTCGTTTGGAAAAATCAATAAAAAACATTCAAGAATCGCTTAATATGGTACTAAAATTGGATAGTAATTCAAGTGTGCAAGAAAAATACCGTAATGAAAAACATTTAAATACTTTCAATCATTTTCAAAATTCCATTCATTTTCTTTTGTCTGAATTAGGAATAGCCAGTGAAAGTGGAAGTAAAGATTTAATGGATATGCTAGATTATTTATATAAATATGAACAAGATAACACGTTGGAACAAGGCTTTCCCTCACTAAAAGAGATTTTTATGAATTTGGCTCAAAAAAAACTTGGGGATTCAGCTGAAGATGCCGAATTAAAAAGGTTCATAGAAGCTTCCAAACAACGGATTCGGAGAGCTATTTATCAATCATTAAACCATTTAGCATCCCTTGGACTTACTGATTTTTTAAACCCGAAGTTCGAAAATTATGCTTCTAGATTTTTTGATTTTACTACCGTAAGGAGAAAGATGACAGAATTGAATAATGAACCAACATTACCTGCTCGTATTGATACGAAAAAATTTATTCAAGTTCTTTATTTTGAAGCAAAACGAATACACCTGGAGTTAAGATGATAAACTCTTGCTAATTATTATTTTCAATTGCTAGATTGATAATTGTTTTCATGTTATTTGTTTTATATAGTTTTTCTAAGAGAGTATTTTCCTTTATTTCATATTGATTTTAAAATCAGAAAATTCCGTATCGATTCGGTAGAAGTGTATGAACTTAGAACAAAAGAATATGTATTTTTTATTTTTTTAAACATTAATATTCATTAAAAAAAACGAGTATTTTCACAATAAAATATAAATACATAGTAAGTTGAATTTAAAAAAAGATGCTATCTTCTAGCATCTTTTTTTCTTTAAGAGGAAATATCATTGATCCTTATATTATTTGAAATTCAAATGCGGGCATATAAATAACGGAAAAGGAGATAATATTTAACAAATTATAATTGGAAATGGTATTTTAGGTCAGAAATGTTTTTATACTAATTAGGTTATTGGTACTAAATAAGCATAATGTCTCGCTTTTCTGCTCTTTAATCTTATCGTTATTTTTTATTAAGTACATATCGTTTTTTAGAAATCTCAATCCTAGCAGAGTATATAAATTGGGTGATAAAAATGTGGAACATAATTACTTCTTATCTTCCAGATTGGAAAGTCTTTGTACAAGCTTTTATCTTGTTTTTAATTCCGTATACTATCTCAAGAGTTTTTCATTGGGTTCGTATGTCAGAGAAAGAGTGGGAAGAATGAGTTGGTGGAAGTCAAGAGACAAACAAGTGAAAAAAATAATATTCAAAGTAAAACGAAACAAGAGCATAAACCTTCTCAAAATGCAATCGTTCATTTCACAAATGATTTTGCCTCTAACTTAGAACTTATAAAGCAACAAATCGGACATAATTCTGATGTTCGCTTTCGGAAGTTTAATATTGGACGCACAGATATTCAGGCTGGGATCGTTTTTGTTGATGGCCTATCAGATAAAGAGATAATTGACAAACATATTATGAAATTACTAATGGATGATTTTTCTGATGAATATAAAAATGAAACTTCTTATGTGGAGGGGACTGTTTCAAAAGAATATATTAAAAATAAAGTTCTTACAATTAGTGAAGTAGCAGAAGTCCATTACATAAAAGATTTAATACCCAAAGTATTGATAGGTTCAACAGCTCTTTTAATTGATGGTTTAGCAGATGTGTTTATTCTTGGTACAACAAAAGCAAATAAACGAAACATTGAAGAACCAGTATCGGAGGCATTAGTCAGAGGGCCACGGGTCGGTTTTACTGAAGTATTAAGTGATAATACCTCACTTTTGCGACGACATTGTGCGGATGAGAGCTTATCATTAGTAAAGCTACCAGTAGGAGAACGTGCAAAGAAAGAGTTAGTTGTCGCATTTATTAGAGATCTTGCTAGTACAGAATTGGTGGATGAAGTAAAAAACAGAATTCAGAAAATTGACATAGACAGTGTACTCGAATCTGGTTATATAGAGCAACTCATTGAAGATAATTATCTAAGTCCTTTTCCACAGATTCAAAATACAGAACGACCTGATCGTGTTATTAGTGCTTTAATGGAAGGTCGAGTAGCTATTTTGTTAGATGGAACACCATTTGTTTTAATTGCTCCAGTTACATTTAGTATGCTGCTGCAATCACCAGAAGATTATTATGAAAGGTGGCTTCCTGGTACGCTTCTCCGCTTATTACGCTTCATGACAGCTTTTGTTTCATTATTTGCTCCAGCACTGTATATTTCTTTTATTTCATTTCATCCAGGATTAATTCCCACTAAGCTCGCTATTTCTATTATCGGATCGCGAGAAGGAGTTCCTTTTCCCGCTTTAATAGAAGCGTTAATTATGGAAGTAGCTATCGAAGTTTTGCGAGAAGCAGGTTTACGTCTGCCTAAACCGATTGGACCTGCAATGGGAATTGTGGGCGGTTTAATAATTGGTCAAGCTGCTGTAGAAGCAGGAATTGTTAGTCCAATAATGGTTATCGTTGTTGCGGTAACAGCTATTTCTTCTTTTACTATTCCACAATATAGTGTAGGAATTACGTTACGCATTCTTCGTTTTGTAGCTATGTTTTGTGCTGCGATATTTGGTTTGTATGGAGTTATTCTCTTCTTTCTTTTACTTTGCAGTCATTTAGTGAAACTGAAAAGTTTTGGCGTTCCTTATACCAGTCCTGCTGTTCCATATCGATTCAGTGACTGGAAAGATTTTATGGTTCGCATGCCATTAAAAATAATGAGACGTCGACCAAAAATAATGCATACCCAAAAAAATATCCGCAAAAGGTAGCTGATGACGAAAGGAAGTGGCCTTCAGTGATTACTAAACTTAAAGACCGAATAACAACTTCACAGGCAGTTGTTATTATTGTAAATTACATACTTGGGACAGGAATTCTCACTCTGCCTAGAGCATCTGTGGAAAAAGTGAAAACACCAGATGTATGGATAAGTGTGATATTAGGTGGAATACTGGCAATGGTTTCAGGAGTAATTATGGTCAAATTAAGTCAGCAGTTTCCAGAAAAAACATTTTACCAATACAGTCAAGATATTGTAGGGAAATGGATAGGCAGGTTGCTTAGTTTTCTTATTATAGGGTATTTTCTTACAACTTCAGCATTTCAAATTCGTTCAATGGCAGAAGTAATAAGCTTTTTTTTGCTCGAAGGAACCCCCACATGGGCTATTGTTATGCCTTTTATGTGGATAGGTCTCTATTTGATTATGAGTGGTATTAATTCAATTGCACGGATGTTTGAAATAATATTTCCTATTACTGTTTTTATTTTTTTAATCATTTCCTTTATGAGCATCGGAATATTCGAGATAGATAATCTCCGTCCCGTATTAGGTTTGGGAATTAAACCAGTATTAGATGGGATAAAAACAACGTCTCTCGCATATACAGGTCCTGAAATTATGTTAATTCTTTTGGTATTTATGGAACAACGAAATAAAGCAGTAAAAGCTATTTTAGTTGGAATTTCTATTCCGTTAATCTTTTATGTAATAACTGTTGTAATGGTCATTGGTGCATTATCAATTGATGGGGTTGTAACAAGAACATGGCCGACAATTGACCTTATGCGCAGTTTTGAAATTTCTGGATTGATATTTGAACGTTTTGAATCTTTACTGCTTGTAATATGGATTATGCAAATATTTGCTACCTATACGATTAGTTATTATGCAGCTGCATTAGGATTAGCGCAACTCTTTAAAAAGAGTATTCATCCGTTTATTTTTGCTTTGATTCCAATCATTTACATCATTGCTATGACTTCGAAAAATATAAATGACTTGCTTAAATTGGGGGATATGCTCGGTAATGCTGCTTTATTTTTATTTGGTTTACTGCCACTGCTTCTTCTTATTATTACGCGATTAAAAGGAGGAGTAGTGTGAAAAATAAATTTAATTATATGCGGTTCTATTTTGCTTTGTTATGGACGCTTTTGCTTCTATTTTTAACAGGATGTTGGAGCAGTAAAGAAGTAGAAGAGTTGAGTTTAACTGCAGGTATAGCACTAGATAAAGGGAAGAATTCAACAATTGAGAAAGAAGATGAGGAAGGAGGTTATCCTAAAAGAAATCTTATAACAGCTACTTATCAAATTGTTAGTTCGCAAGCACAAAGTAAAGGAAATGGACAACAAAAACGTTATATTAATGTTTCTGAGACAGGTGATTCCATTCATCAAATTGTTCGTGAGTTTTCATTGAAAAGAGAGAGCACAATGTTCAGCCCACATTTAAAAAACATTGTTATTAGTGATAGTCTTGTACGTACATACAGTTTAGAACAATTACTTGAACAGTATCTCCGTGACAATGAAGTTCGGCTTAGCTGTATGCTCTTAATTAGCAAGGGGCTAGCGAAGGAGGTACTGGAATCAAACAAAAAAGGAGAAATTCCAGCATTTCGTTTGTCTGGAATTGCAGATAATAGAAATAGAACAACAAGGATTTTACCTCCTGTATCGCTCGCTAAATTGGAAGGAAAGATGCGGTCAGGGTCCAGTTTTCTTTTGCAAAATGTAATCTCGATAAAAGGGGAAACAAAATTTGCAGGAGCTGCTGTAATTAAAGGGAAGACAAAAAAGTTGATGGGCTTTTTAAATGAACAGGAATTGGAAGGAGTAGTATGGATAAACGGAAAAAGGAATGGTGGTGTGGTAAAAACTTTTGATAAAGAATCAAAGAAACTCATTATATACGAAATAAAGTCAATAAAAAGCAAAATCATACCACATGTTAACGGAAATAATATTTCCTTTGATGTAAACATTGAATCAGAAGGGCGTTTGTCTGAAAATTGGATGCAATCAGGAAAAGATTTTGAAAATGAATTTTTAAAAAAGGAAGAAAAAGCTATTGAAAAAGAAGTAAAGCACTTAGTACATCATGTTACAAAAAAATACAAAAAGAATATCAAGTCGATATTGCGGGTTTTGGCAACCAATTAAGAATTAAACACCCGAGAACATGGGAGAAAGTCAAAAAAGATTGGGATCAAACATTTAGTAAAGTACCGATTAAATATCATATAAATGTAACTATACAAGATTATGGAGCGTCAAGTTTAAAACGATGAGATACCTTAATTGAAATTATATTTGAATCAAAACAAAAAGTTATAAAAGTTTTAATTTGAAAATTTTTGTAACTTTTTGTTTTTTTATGTCCTTCTTATTATAGATTAAAGAAATGATTTTATCCCGCTATTTGCCGGGCAGTAAGACTCACACCTCAAAATTCAGCGAAAGCAAAGAAGTTATTAGAGGTATATGTAAGCTCTATATAGGAAGGAGAATTTTGAAATTCTATTGATAAATCAAGTAATTGTAATAGCCCTTATTTAGAATAATAATTTCAAAATCAATAAAATTTAGAGTAGAAGGAGCAAGAGCAAATTATTATGAATAAACAAATAGGTTTTATCGGATGTGGAAACATGGGTATTGCTATGATAGGTGGGATGATTAAAAAAAATATAGTTTCTCCAGATCAAATAATTTGTTCAGATTTAAATGTCATTAATTTAAAAAATGCTAGTAATGAATATGGCATAACTATAACTACTAACAACAATGAAGTCGCTAACAGCGCTGACATTTTAATTTTATCAATCAAACCAGATTTATACTCATCGGTAATTAACCAAATAAAAGATCAAATAAAAAATGATGTAATCGTTGTAACTATTGCTGCAGGAAAAAGTATTAAGAGCACTGAGAATGAATTTGGTAGAAAGTTGAAAGTTGTTAGAGTAATGCCTAATACACCGGCACTTGTTGGAGAAGGAATGTCTGCGTTATGTTTTAATGAAATGGTTACAGAAAAAGATATAAAAGAGGTACTGAACATATTTAATATTTTCGGCCAGACGGAGGTCATAAATGAAAAACTAATGGATGTTGTTACATCTATTAGTGGTTCTTCTCCAGCATATGTGTATATGTTTATAGAAGCCATGGCAGATGCTGCTGTACTTGGCGGTATGCCGAGAAAACAAGCTTATAAATTTGCGGCTCAGGCTGTATTAGGTTCTGCAAAAATGGTATTGGAAACAGGAATACATCCAGGTGAATTGAAGGATATGGTTTGTTCTCCAGGTGGAACGACGATAGAAGCTGTAGTAACGCTAGAAGAAAAAGGTTTAAGAACAGCTATCATTTCAGCTATGAAACGTTGTACGCAAAAATCTATGGAAATGTCTAGTTTAACTAGTAAGTGAGAAGCGAATTTATATAATATTTCAAATCTATTTAATGTAAAAGAAATATTATGAGGCTAGTTAATAACTAAGTAAATTTATATACAACACTAACGAGAAGAATAAACCTTATTTTAAAGGGGATACAGAAAATATGAGTAATTTACTAAAAAAGAAATCCGTTACACAATTGTTGGAGCATAATCAAAGCAAGACTTTAACGAAAACATTAGGAGCATTTGATTTAATTATGTTAGGGGTAGGCTCGATAGTTGGAACGGGTGTTCTTGTGTTAACTGGATTAGTAGCAGCAAGAAATGCTGGTCCAGCAGTTGTTTTTTCATTTATACTTGCAGCAATTATATGTGGATTTATAGCATTATGTTACGCGGAAATTGCTTCTACACTCCCGGCGTCTGGTAGTGTATATACGTACTCATATGCAACAATTGGTGAGTTTGTTGCTCATCTAGTAGGTTGGTCATTGCTGTTAATATATATCGTGGCAACAGCGGCTGTCGCTGCTGGATGGACAGGCTATTTCCACAATTTAATAAAGGGATTTGGATTAGAGATACCTAAAGCTCTAGTAACGATTCCTTCGCATGGTGGTATTGTGAATCTACCAGCAGTAATCATTACATTGATATTAGCATGGATGTTATCCCGTGGTACGAGGGAAAGTAAACGAATCAATAATACAATGGTATTGATTAAAATTGGAATGATTTTGTTGTTTATTACGGTTGGTATATTCTATGTAAAACCAATGAACTGGATACCAATTGCACCATACGGTTTAAGTGGAGTTTTTACGGGTGGAGCAGCTATTTTATTCGCTTTTACGGGTTTTGATATATTAGCAACTTCAGCAGAAGAAGTAAAAGACCCGAAACGTAATCTTCCGATCGGTATTATTGCATCATTAATCATATGTACAATTATTTATGTTATGGTATGCCTTGTTATGACAGGAATGGTTTCCTATAAAGAATTAAATGTCCCTGAGGCAATGGCTTATGTAATGGAAGTTGTAGGACAAGGAAAAGTCGCTGGTGCAATTGCTGCAGGTGCTGTAATTGGCCTTATGGCTGTTATTTTTTCCAATATGTATGCGGCAACACGAGTATTCTTTGCAATGAGTCGTGATGGATTGTTACCGAAATCATTTGCGAAAGTTAATAAGAAAACTGGAGCACCCACTTTTATAACTGGATTGGCAGGAATAGGGAGCTCTATAATAGCTGGGTTTATTGATTTAAAAGAATTGGTTAATTTAGTTAATATCGGTAGTTTGGTGACGTTTGCGTTAGTTTGTCTATCAGTTATTATTCTACGTAAATCACACCCAAATTTAAAACGTGGATTTATGGTACCTTTTGTACCTGTATTACCAAGCGTTTCAATTGTATGTTGTTTGTTTTTAATGCTAAATTTACCGTTAAGGACATGGATGTACTTTAGTATTTGGATTACTATTGGGGCAGTCATATATTTCTTTTATTCGATAAAACACAGTAATTTAAATGAGGAAACGATCTCGAAATTACATGATAAAATTGCGAGATAATAACGATAGAAAATTTTATTAATAATCATATTGATAGTTGAGTAACATAGAAACAGTTTTTTGACATTTAGCAAGAGATAAAATAAGAGATGCTAGGGCAGCTAAGTACTTTTTTAGAAACCTTGCTTGTTTTTTACGATTTAAAACTGCTAAGGAGAGAGAAGTATGAGTGAATTGCATTTTATGAGTATAGAAGAATTGGATAATAAATTGAAAAAATCTGACAGTGGTATTTATTTCATTAAAGATTATAATGACAATATTATTTATGTAGGCAAGGCTTTTAGTATAAAAAGTAGAGTATTAGCTCATTTTAATAGTTATTCCAATATTGAGGAATATGTACATTTATTTAATAAAGTAGCGTATCTCATTGAAGATAGTTTGTTAAAACGCTCATTGTTACAAGTTACTTATATGATTAAATATAAACCAGTATTAAACAAAGAAGTACAAAAAGAATTCCCAGAGTTGTATACTCAATACATTAAGCAGACAAATAAAAAATCTATGTTGTTAGAAATTGATGAAGCTAAAGAAAAAGGGGAGGAGTTAAAGAATAAATTAGTAAAATTAGTGGGTGGAAAAACTATGTTTTATGACATAATTTCTCTGTTAAACAATGGATATAACTATCATGTTCTCGCAAAAGTATTGAGCATAGAACTTCAAACTTTAATTATAATAAAAGAACACCGAAATAAATTCCCGATACCACATAATTATAAGAGGACAATAAAACATCAAGATATAATGTATGCTTTATCTGGAAAAAAGAATTTAAGTACTTCAAGGTTAAACACTTAACTTTAAAATAGTAAATTCGTTGCTTTTGTAGCTTTTATTGTTATATTGAAATGTAATGTACATTTGTGTTTCAAATTTAATTGGTGGAATAAGGGGAGGGAAAGGGTTCCTATAAAAATACTGGAAGAAATTAGGTCGCTTATGCATAAATAGCATAAGTAGGCACATGTTATTTATAAATATATTGGAAGTGCAATTATAAATATTCAAAGATACGAAAGTAATACAAAGGAAATTCTTATTTCTGCTACTACAAGTACTATTGAGCAAATGAAGTATGAAATTGCTTTTGAACTAAGAGTCACACTGGGACCTGATACATCACATCATCTACAAATGGTTCGGATCGGTGGAGAGTTTACAAAACGCTTAGTTTGAATGGCTGAAAAACAGTTAACAGGTCAATACAGATTACACTAAGAAAATAATCCGTATATATACGGATTATTTTTCCTTTAATTTACAAAAAAATAAATTTCGAAATTGAAAAAACCTCTCAGATTCCTTTGTAATAATCTTTTTTAGTTGTGTTAATGACATAGGTATCGAAAGGTGGTAAATTCGATACGAACGATGTATGATCCCTTAAAAGGGTTTTTGTGTTATTTATAATTTTAATTCCATAATACTTAAGCCGATATAATAAAATGTTTTATGTCTAAATTGATATAAAGTAATAATCATTAAGTGATATTTCTTTTTTTATAGAATAAGTAAAAACTGATACTGTAGTAATTACTGTTTTGAGATCAATTTACTGTGTACCTTAATTATTGAAGTTTTTTGTTGATTAACAACTATTGTGTTTGGAAATTAATAATAAGTTTATCCCGCTATTTGCCGGGCAGTAAGACCCCCACCTCAAAATTCAGCGGAAGCAAAGAAGTTAGGTGGGGGATCAACTGTCTGTAAAAGCCCGATTTGTGTGGGCTAATAATCAGTGGGGGATGAACAAAACCCCCACTGATTAAAGTTTCACTTTATGTGATGCGGTAATAAAACTAGCTATTTTGCTATTCTTAGTATTTGTAAAGTCTATATATTTTTCCCTCTTTTGTGGAAAGTAAAACTAATGTTACGACCAGTAATATAGTGTCATTTTTTGAATATTCCATTCGTTTTTTATTTTTATTTTTAGTTGATGAAAAGACCTTTCTCTCAATTAAATGTTTAATTGAGCACTTGAATTTCCTCCACCTTGTACTTTTCAAAACATAGTGTTTCAAAAATAGCCGTATCGCTTTCCTCTTTTTCCGATTTCACGACTTCTTTATTATCTTTTTCTAAAATTTGGAGCAAAATAGTTTTTCAGTTTCATATTTAAATTAGCAGTATTTATTTTTTGAATTCAATTTGTATAAATGATTGAATTGGAACTTTGACTGTTATTTCTTGCGGTGGTACAGTATCTCCTGTTACTTTCGTTTTATTTGTAATATTTTTCTATCTCGGTCCTCGCATTGACTACCACTGTATTTTGTAGTGCTTCACTGTTTTCTCAAGTTCAATAATTATATCTTGTAGAATTAAGAAAAGAACTTAGCTTATTTCGTTTACTTATCTACTCTGATATTTAGATGCTAACTACAATTAAATAATATATGATTTTTATAAAAAAGATATAGTAATATTTTGTTGTGAATTGTACTAATTTGATATTTTATAGTATTATTTGTCGTGAATTATATCTAACAGAATATATTTTATGGATCTATAAAGGAGAATGTAATGAATACTTCTATCGATATACAACACTTGTGTGATCTTGCACATAAAGCATTTAATGCCCCTGTACATATTTTATCTGCAGACAGAAAAATTTTATATCATTCTACATCTGATAATGTTTGTAGTCCTTTTTATTCTTCAAAAGAAGAACATCTTAGTGATATTTATCAAGAAAACGATCCCTTTAACTTGCCACTTTTCCGAAGTAACAACTATCTTGAAAATTTTGTTCTAATTCATATAGAAAATCATGATGATATTAAAGGGACTATTATAATCGGTCCTACTATACATCCAAAAGATTCAGATGATATGATCATAAAATTTCAGAAAGAATTTAAATCAAATGATAACATTCAAGAAAGACTTGCCTATTATCAGTGTTTATCTGAGATTAAAAAAACTACATTAATTGATATGGGAATTTTATTACATTACATGATTTTCAATGAAAAGTTAGATGTAGATATTGTCTTGGAAAAAAATAAAGTACTAGAGGAAATTCCTAATAAAAATGTGAAACCTGATTTATATATTTTAAAACGTCGACAAAACAAACCTAAAACGCACAATATGTCATTAGTAAATGATTTCTTTTCGACTATTAAAGAAGGGAATAAAAAAAAGTTAATACAGTATATGTATGCGGTTTCGCAAGAAGATGTTGAACTTATGCTAATAGAGGATCCGCTCAGGAATCAAAAAAACCTTGGAATTATTGCGATTACCTTAGCCACTCGATATGCAATAGAAGGAAACCTGCCACCAGATATTGCTTTTGCTCATAGTATTTTATATATACAAACCCTGGAACAATTAGATAATGTAGAATCTGTAAAGCGATTGTCAGGGGATGCTTTACGTACTTTTGCAGATCGTGTGAAAGAATACAATGCAAAAAAGTATTCTTACGCGGTTACTACATGTATAAAACATATTAATAAAAATGTTTACGATGGAATATCTCTGAATGAACTTGCTAATCATTTAGAAATTACGCCTACTTATCTGTCTAAACTATTTAAAAAAGAAATGGGAATTACTTTAAGCGAATATATTCAAAGGGAACGAGTGGAAGAAGCAAAGAAATTATTAACACTCACTACTTATTCGTTATCAGATATCTGTGCTTGGCTTAACTTTAATGACCAAAGTTATTTTATAAGAGTTTTCAAAAAAATCACTAGCATGACCCCTAGGCAGTACCGTGAAAAATATACAATAATATAAGTTTGTTATCTACTGTCTCCAATGTAAAGACTTAAACATGGGTGTAAGTATCCCAAAAAATGAAAATTCACTAACCATTATTTTGCTAAAGGAAACAAAAAGATAGAAGGCTGCAAAGTGTTCCAAGGAAGCTTTGCAGCTTTTTTGTAATTTAAAACCTATGTTTATAACGATGAGAAGTTTATAGACTAATATCTTCATATTAGATATTTATTAATAATGATATTAGGATATTTCGTGAAAAAATCAATAATATAACATATATTACTAAATATATCTACATTTTATGCAATTATATATAACTAAATAAAGGTAAAAAAGTATAAAAAAACCTATTATATTATTCTATAAGTATTTTTTCTAAAATAAAATTTCTTGGTTGAGCTAAAATAGTTATTTTTAACCGTATACACATTAATTTGTAATCATTACAATTACAGAAATGAAATTTACGAATAACTATATTTATATAATTTTTTTCGGTTCATATTTTTATTTAACAGTAAATTATCGAGCATAATCGACAAAATTTTTCTATTTACGCATTAAAAATTTAATGTTTTAATGAACAACATAACTGGTATGACCAGACAGAAAGGAGAAGGTTACGCTAATAGGAATTATAGTGAAGTTATAAGTAACATTATGTCTTTAATAATTTTCTAAATAGTCAATTTATTTACAAGAGGTCAAGAATCAAATTGGTAATAAACGTGTTCTAAGTTTCTGCATAACAAAAGTGAAGTTATTCCGCAATAAAAGTATAAGCAATGTACAGTATAATTTCACCTTTTGTTGTCTACTAAGGAATTTGCTGACAAAACTAAGAGGGATATTATCAAATTGAAATTAAACAATGTTATGACAAGATTAACTGTAAGCATTGGTTTATTGATCCTCACGATTCTGTAAGTTAAACCGCAACTTTAGGAAAGAATTAATAATTTACTACTCATAAGGTGCCTGATTCAAATATAGTTAATAAATTTTTGTTATTTATATTTAAAAAAATAGAGTATCGAAATGAGAGATAAATAAAATCCTTACATCCTATTAGAAGTAAAAAACAACGATATTAACGTATCTGAAAGATTTCTCCTTCTTATCCAGTTTACAAAGAGAGCGGTCGTACAAGTTATATGAATTAAGTTATAAAAACAATGGTAAAGGAGTGTACGGAATGAAAACTAAAATAATGACAGGATTATTAGTCACATCCATTGTAACTGGAGCAACTATTCCTATCAATACTCTCGCAACACCAATCGTTCAAGCGGAAACTCAACAGAAAGGCATGGATATTTCCTCTTCATTACGAAAATTAGGTGCGCAATCTAAATTAATCCAAACGTATATTGATCAATCTTTAATGAGTCCTAATGTACAGCTAGAGGAAGTCCCAGCTTTAAATACCAATCAATTCCTAATCAAACAAGATATGAAGGAATGGTCATCGGAACTCTATCCACAGTTAATTCTATTAAATTCAAAAAGTAAAGGATTTGTAACAAAATTTAATAGTTATTACCCGACATTAAAATCGTTTGTAGACAATAAAGAAGATAGAGAAGGGTTTTCGGATAGACTTGAAGTACTTCAAGAAATGGCTATGACGAATCAAGAAAATGCGCAACGACAAATCAATGAATTAACAGATCTTAAATTACAGCTTGATAAAAAATTAAAAGATTTTGATACTAATGTGGCAACTGCGCAAGGCATACTAAGTACAGATGGAACAGGAAAAATAGATCAGTTAAAAAATGAAATATTAAATACCAAAAAAGCAATTCAAAATGATTTACAGCAAATTGCATTAATACCAGGAGCTTTAAATGAGCAGGGATTTGCTATATTCAAAGAAGTTTATAGTCTTTCAAAAGAAATTATTGAACCAGCTGCTCAAGCAGGGGTGGCAGCGTATAACAAAGGAAAAGAAATTAACAACTCTATTCTAGAAGCGGAGAAAAAAGCGGCGCAAGAAGCGACAGAACAAGGTAAAACTGCTCTAGAGATTGAATCAGCAAAAAAAGCAGCTCGTGAAGCAATTGAGAAAAGCAAACAAGGTGAAATAGCAGCCGCAGCCGCAGCAAAAACACAAGAGTATGACCTGATGAAGGTCATTGATACCGAAAAGATTAAGAAAACATTTGGCGTTTTTGCTGAAGTAAATAAATTAACAGCAGAACAGCGAGCATATTTAGATGATTTAGAGAAACAAAATCAAAAAATATATGATTTAACAACGAAACTATCAATAGCTGATTTACAAAAATCAATGCTTCTTCTTACACAAAATGATTTGCATACGTTTGCAAATCAAGTAGATGTAGAACTGGATCTACTAAAGCGCTATAAAGAAGATTTAAATCTAATAAAAAATAGCATTACAAAATTATCTACTAATGTTGATACAACTAACGAGCAGTCTCAAAAAGATACATTAAGACAATTAAAAAATGTAATAAGTTACCTTGAAGAACAAGTATATAAATTTTAATATTGCGTTTTTAGGGAATCTATACAGATTATAAGCATTTAGCGAAAGAAGGAGAATAGTCATGAAAAAATTTCCATTCAAAGTACTAACTTTAGCTACATTAGCAACTGTTATAACTGCTACTACCGGTAACACTATTCATGCATTTGCACAAGAAACGACCGCTCAAGAACAAAAAGTAGGCAATTATGCATTAGGCCCCGAAGGACTGAAGAAAGCATTAGCTGAAACAGGGTCTCATATTCTAGTAATGGATTTATACGCAAAAACAATGATTAAGCAACCAAATGTAAATTTATCTAATATCGATTTAGGCTCAGAGGGGGGAGAGTTGCTCAAAAATATTCACCTTAATCAAGAGCTGTCACGAATCAATGCGAATTACTGGTTAGATACAGCGAAGCCACAGATTCAAAAAACTGCTCGTAATATTGTAAATTACGATGAACAATTTCAAAATTATTACGACACATTAGTAGAAACTGTACAAAAGAAAGATAAGGCAGGTCTAAAAGAGGGTATAAATGATTTAATTACTACAATCAATACAAATTCAAAAGAAGTTACAGATGTGATTAAGATGCTACAAGACTTCAAAGGGAAACTATATCAAAATTCTACAGATTTTAAAAATAATGTTGGTGGTCCAGATG
Source organism: Noccaea bulbosa (assembly GCA_900406535.1). Lineage (NCBI taxonomy): Eukaryota > Viridiplantae > Streptophyta > Magnoliopsida > Brassicales > Brassicaceae > Noccaea > Noccaea bulbosa. The sequence continues at coordinate 522,863 of OVBJ01000002.1, forward strand.
GGAAAGGTGGATTAACTGCAATATTAGCAGGTCAACAGGCAACGATTCCACAACTTCAAGCTGAAATTGAGCAACTTCGTTCTACTCAGAAAAAACATTTTGATGATGTATTAGCATGGTCAATTGGTGGTGGATTGGGAGCAGCTATTTTAGTTATTGCAGCTATTGGAGGAGCGGTAGTTATTGTTGTAACTGGCGGTACAGCAACACCGGCTGTTGTTGGTGGACTCTCGGCTCTTGGTGCAGCTGGTATCGGTCTAGGAACTGCGGCTGGTGTCACAGCATCTAAGCATATGGACTCCTATAATGAAATTTCTAACAAAATCGGAGAATTAAGTATGAAAGCAGATCGTGCTAATCAAGCAGTTCTTTCGCTTACTAACGCGAAAGAAACATTGGCATATTTATATCAGACTGTAGATCAAGCGATATTGTCTCTAACAAATATTCAAAAGCAATGGAATACAATGGGCGCAAATTATACAGATTTACTGGATAATATCGATTCTATGCAAGACCACAAATTCTCTTTAATACCAGATGATTTAAAAGCCGCTAAAGAAAGTTGGAATGATATTCATAAAGATGCAGAATTCATTTCAAAAGATATTGCTTTTAAACAGGAGTAGAACTGAAATTTAAAACCTAAATTGGAGGAAAATGAAATGATAAAAAAAATCCCTTATAAATTACTCGCTGTATCGACGCTATTAACTATTACAACTGCTAATGTAGTTTTACCAGTAACAACTTTTGCAAGTGAAATTGAACAAACGAACAATGGAGATACGGCTCTTTCTGCAAATGAAGCGAGAATGAAAGAGACCTTGCAAAAGGCTGGATTATTTGCAAAATCTATGAATGCCTATTCTTATATGTTAATTAAGAATCCTGATGTGAATTTTGAGGGAATTACCATTAATGGATATGTAGATTTACCTGGTAGAATCGTACAAGATCAAAAGAATGCAAGGGCACATGCTGTTACTTGGGATACGAAAGTAAAAAAACAGCTTTTAGATACATTGAATGGTATTGTTGAATACGATACAACATTTGACAATTATTATGAAACAATGGTAGAAGCGATTAATACAGGGGATGGAGAAACTTTAAAAGAAGGGATTACAGATTTGCGAGGTGAAATTCAACAAAATCAAAAGTATGCACAACAACTAATAGAAGAATTAACTAAATTAAGAGACTCTATTGGACATGATGTTAGAGCTTTTGGAAGTAATAAAGAGCTCTTGCAGTCAATTTTAAAAAATCAAGGTGCAGATGTTGATGCCGATCAAAAGCGTCTAGAAGAAGTATTAGGATCAGTAAACTATTATAAACAATTAGAATCTGATGGGTTTAATGTAATGAAGGGTGCTATTTTGGGTCTACCAATAATTGGCGGTATTATAGTGGGAGTAGCAAGGGATAATTTAGGTAAGTTAGAGCCTTTATTAGCAGAATTACGTCAGACTGTGGATTATAAAGTAACCTTAAATCGTGTAGTTGGAGTTGCTTACAGTAATATTAATGAAATGCACAAGGCGCTTGATGATGCTATTAACGCTCTTACTTATATGTCCACGCAGTGGCATGATTTAGATTCTCAATATTCGGGCGTTCTAGGGCATATTGAGAATGCAGCTCAAAAAGCCGATCAAAATAAATTTAAATTCTTAAAACCTAATTTAAATGCAGCGAAAGACAGTTGGAAAACATTACGAACAGATGCTGTTACATTAAAAGAAGGAATAAAGGAATTAAAAGTGGAAACTGTTACTCCACAAAAATAGGGAAATATTAATTCTGCGTAAAGTGAACTAAAACATAGAAAGTCTATGATTACACTGTTAAACAGAAAAGTAATAATTAATAAATCCTTATATAACAGAAAGGCGGAGTCTCATTAAAGACTTCGCCTTTCAATTATATATAAGTATGATTCGAATAAAAAATAACCTTGTAGTTTAATTGCTTTTTTAAAATTTGCAACAGAATCGGTTAATTTGAAGCAGATTATATACATTTTCTTTAATACTTAATGATTTGAAGGCTGCTAAAGAAAGTTCAAACGATACTGATAAAAGATGTAGAACTCATTTTGAAAGACATCGCTTTTTAATAAGATTAGAACTTGAAACCATACCTTATATAGGAGGAATACGAAATGATGAAAAAAATCCCTAATAAACTACTCGCTGTATCAGCGTTTTTAACTATAACAACTACTTATGCAGTCATACCACTAGAAACTTTTGCGATTGAAATTGAACAAACGAACAATGAAAATATATCTCTTTCAGCAAATGAAGAACAGATGAAAAAAGCTTTGCAAGATGCTGGTTTATTTGCAAAAGCTATGAATGAATATTCTTATTTGCTAATTAATAATCCAGATGTGAGTTTTGAAGGAATAACTATTAATGGAAATGCAGATTTACCTAGTAAAATTGTACAAGATCAAAAGAATGCAAGAGCACATGCTGTTACATGGAATACACAAGTGAAAAAACAGCTTTTTGATACATTGACAGGCATTATAGAATACGATACAAAATTTGAAAATTATTATGAAACATTAGTAGAGGCGATCAATAATGGAAATGGAGATACTTTAAAAAAAGGGATTACAGATTTACAGGGAGGAATTCAACAAAATCAAAAGTCTGCAAAAGCATTAATAGAAGAATTAATTCAATTAAAAAATGCTATTGGAGAAGATGTTAGAACATTTGGAAGTCATAAAGAGACATTGCAATCGATTTTAAAAAACCAAGGTGCTGATGTGGAGGCTGACCAAAAGCGTCTAGAGGACCTTTTAGGACAAGTAAAATATCAGAAAGACATAGAATCTAAGGGGTTAGACATGGTAAAAATCCCCTTTATTCCAACCTTGATTGCTGGTGGCATAATGATAGGTGATGCAAGAGGTAAGTTAGGTTGGCTAGAACCTGAATTAGCAAAATTGCGTCAGACTGTAGATTATAAAATAACATTGAATCGTGTAGTTGGAGTTGCATTTCATAATATTAGTGATATGCATAGTACGCTTGATAGTGCTATCACTGCTCTTACTTATATGTCTACGCAATGGGAGGATTTAGATTCTCAATATTCGGGTGTACTGGGACATATTGATAAAGCTGATCAAAAAGCTGATCAAAATAAATATAAATTCTTAACCCCTAGCTTGAATGCAGCGAAAAACAGTTGGAAAACATTAAAAACAGATGTTGTCACTTTGCAAGAAGGGATAAAAATTGCAGAGAAAAAAGAACAGGATTTTTTGAATCAGCTTCGTCCATCAAACGTTTTCTACTTTTATAAAAAAATTCATAACGCATACACTTTTGAAATAAAGACTGGAACAAATGCGCCAAATGCGTCTTATAAAGTTATGAATTTAACTAAAAACACTGTTCATAATATGTGGAGTGGAGGGGCTAATACTAACATGTGGGCTGATTGGCTTTCATTCAATCCAAATGATGAATTTGCGGTAGTAGCAGTAGTGGATGGTAAAGAATATGTTGTGTATAAAGACAAAGTACAAAATATAATGAACTGAATCTGAAAGTAACGAAGTAATTGGAGCTGGAGAATAAACTAGACACCAAGTTAATTGAAAAATCTCCTTATATCCTAGAATATTTTGCTCAAGAAAAAGAATTTGTTCAGCGAAAAAGTAAATATTGAACCAAGGAGTTAGTTGTATTATGTGTATGGTTTTACCGAAAGGTTTCAAGTACATTACTCATACAATTATGTAGTTATCCTGAAGCATCTACAGGTGTTCTTATCGACCTTGAAGAACTACTTAGCTTCCTAAGTGGAGTGACTTTATGCAAAATTAAGTGAACGTTTTTGTACATAGATTAGTTGACATTTATATAGATTTTTTCCATTTTCAAAGATAGTTTTGTTTTTTTATGTTATTTTTCAAAAATTACTGTTGAAGTTTCTATATTCATGACTCAGCATATAATCATTGTTTGATGAAATGACATACCACGTCCCTTAGAGTTTCATACGTATTACGATAACTTAAAGAAAAAAGATAATAGTAGTCAACGGTTACTATTATCTTTTTTGAACTATTTTTCATTAAAATATCTCATCTGCTGTGCTCCTTATTTACTTTTCCAGATTTTATCCTAGTTTAAAATTTATGCATTTGAACTGTTTATACAATTTGTAGGATTTTTAGCTTTTTTGTCGAATACACTTAATGCAAGGAGGGACATTACATGATTATTAAAGATTATTTCATCAACCTTTCTATTTTTTCTTTATTAGTTAGCGCAGCAATATTTATTCAAGTGTTTACAATTAATTCTAGTCGATATTTCGAAAAGCTCTATGGAGGGATTATTGCAGTTACGTTAATGTTCTTTTCTTTTCCATACATGGGATTTTCTTACGATCTTCGAGTTGTTCCTCTTATTCTATCTTTTATTTACTTTGGTCGTATTGCTGGTTGGATTACGTTAATTAGCATAATTGTAATGCGTATCTTTTACACAGGAGGGTACTGGGAACCTCCTGTGATTGCTTATTTAGGTATGGGGATTCTATTTTCTACCTTTAAAACTTATTTTAAAAAACTACATCCTTTTAAAAGTGCATCGTTATATTTTTCTGTTTTTATTGGAATAAAGTGGTTAGTTGGCGTATTATTTAATACTACATTACTTTACACAGGAGGCTTATTATATATAGCGTTAGGACTTTTAATTGGGCTATTTCTTATGGAAGCCTACCAGAGATTGTATTATTTAACACAGGACTTATCTAAAATGAATCGAGAATTAAAAAAATCGAAGCAAGAACTTGCAGATACCGTACATGAGCTTCAAGGAGGAATTTTTAAATTTAAAAAAGTGGGTAAGCACTTTATACACACTTTATGTGATGGACAGTTTTATTATCAAAACGGATTTTATTCTGAACAGGTGGTAGGAAAAAGCTTACGTACTATTGATGCTTCTATTGTTCCTCCACATTTAGTTCCACAATTGATGAAGTACTATCTTCAGGCATGGGAAGGAAAAGAAATTATATTTGAATTACCTTGGCCAAATGATAAAACTATTATTCTTATTGCGCTTAGGCCGATTAAACGAAATGGACAAGTTATTGAAGTTGTTGGTTCTACAGTTGATATAACCGAAAGGAAAAAGGTAGAATCAGAATTAAGCGCTACCAAAGAATTATTGGAATCATTTATAAAGCACAATCTAGATGCTATTACCATTTCTGATCGAGAAGGGCATATTTTACAAGCGAATAAAGCTTATGAAAAGATATTTGGGTGGTCATCACAAGAAATCATAGGTAAGAGATTACCTTGTGTACCAGATTTTTTAATGGAAGAATCGCTTAAAAATATTCAGAAAATTCTAACAGGAGAATCTGTGGTTACTAGATTAGAAACTGTTAGACAAAGGAGCGATGGGAGTCTTCTTGATGTCAGTCTGACAGTTTCTCCTATACTAGATGTAAGAGGAAATGTGATAGCTTTATCAGCAATATGTAGAGACATCTCTGAAAGAAAACAAGCAGAAAGAGAACGACATCGATTACACCAGCAATTAAGAGATAGTGAAATGAAGTACCGTGCACTAATTGAACAAGCAACTGATGCGGTATATGTAGTAGAGCTGAATGAAGATAATGCTCCAAGTCGATTTATTGAGGTAAACCCTGTTGGGTGTAGAAGATTTGGATATAGTAGAGAAGAGTTGCTCTCATTATCATTTTCAAATATAGTACCACAAGATTCTCAAATGATCGTAAGGCTATTAGAAAAAATTAAAAAGGGACAAACTTCCTTCACTTTGCAAGATGAATATGTTTTTCCAACAGGAAAAGTAATAACAGCTGAGTTTAGTGTTCGTGTTTTTAACTTAAATGGTAAAAAGGTTTTCCTAAGTATTTCTCGTGATATCACTGAACGGCTAAAAACAGAAGAATTATTACGAAAATCTGAAAAACTTGCTGTTGTAGGACAATTAGCGACTGCAATGGCTCATGAGATTAATAATCCATTAACTGCAATGAAAGGGTTCATGCAATTACTAAAATCAACAGAAAATGAGAATAATCAGGGTTATATTAATATAGTATCATCAGAGATTGAGCGTATAGAGAGCATAACAACTGAATTTATGGCGGTAGCCAAACCACAGGTGGTAAAAATACAACCTAATGATATTAGTTTGCTAATGGATCAAGTTTTAATGCTACTACAACCTCAAGCAATGATGCATAATATAAAATTTAGAATCGATCTTAACCCTGGTATTCCATTGATTTCATGTGAAGGAAATCAATTAAAACAAGTATTTGTTAATATATTAAAAAATGCAATTGAATCTATGCCGATGGGAGGGGAAATTCTGATTCAAATAAATATACTTGATAATAATCAAGTAAGAATTCGTTTTATCGATCAAGGGTGTGGGATTCCAAAAGAACGTATACCATACCTTGGAGAACCTTTTTATAGTATTAAAGAAGAGGGGATTGGCTTAGGGTTAATGATCTGTTATAAAATCATTGAAACACATCAGGGAAAGGTATTTATTGAGAGTGAAGTGAATAAGGGGACTACAGTTGAAGTCACTCTCCCTATTTGTACACTTCAAAATTAATATATTCTTTTACTGAAATTTTTAAAGAAACCATACAGAATGTAATGCTAATGTTACTTAATGAAATAATAAAGAGAAGAACACTGGTAAATTTACCCTATAGAATAGACAATTGAAAAAGCTTGTTATAAAAACATCCTTTCTTTAGAACTAAAAGAAAGGATGTTTTTAATATTGTAATTATGCTCGAAAACATTTCTTATTTTTACTTTTAATACATTTTTTAACTAATTTTGGTTAAGTTATTTTCAAAGGCGTTATTATTAATTCAATAAGTATATTTACATATCACCATCCCTAATTTTAAAAATAGCAATTTCCTGAAAACTATATATAGTTTCTTTCTGAAAGGAAGGGTATTATCAATTGAAACCACATGAAAGAATATCTGTTTACTCTATAGAATCTTTGCAGGATTTAATGAAATTACTAAAAAAATCTAAAGATTTTATAACGTTGGAAATTGCTTCTAATAATTCCTCTATAGTCATTTCATATTTTAGAACATTAATCGATGTAAATATATTTCATGAAGAGGTTTTGACTTATATAAAAGAGAAGAGCTTCGATTCGTTACAAGATATTCACTCTGTCTTACCTTTTGAGAATTCAAAAATAACAAATCAAATGGAAGATATTCAGGATAGTATTTTAAATGGCTATATACTGATTCAGTTCGATACAGATAAATTAAATTGTTTGTTAGTAAATGTGTCAAAGAAAGAAAAAAGGGATATTACAAAAGCCGAAATTGAATACAATATTGTGGGTCCGCAAATCGCATTTGTCGAAGATTTAGATGTAAATTTAAATTTAGTACGTAGAAAGCTTCCAACACCTTATTTACAAATGAAAGAATTGAAAGTAGGATCTCTCTCTAACACAACTGTTGCGATTGTATTTATTGAGGGAATTGTAAATGATCAAAATCTACAAGAAATTATAAAAAGGGTAAGTCAAATAAAAACAGACCATGTTTTGGATAGTACTTATTTGATGCAGTTAATTGCAGACAACCCGAATTCTATATTCCCTCAATTTTTGAATACAGAACGTCCGGACCGTGTGGCAGCTGTATTAGCAGAAGGGAAAATTGCACTTTTTGTAGATGGCTCGCCTTATGCTATCACTCTTCCAACGACATTAATTGACTTTTTTTCTACGACAGAAGATTACACCATGCCTTGGATTATTTCCTCCTTTTTTCGACTGCTAAGGCTTTTTGCTTTTATTTTTTCTGTCTTAACAACTCCATTATATGTTGCAATTTTAACATATCATTACGAGCTAATTCCGAGAGAACTTCTTGAAACGTTAATCATATCGAGAAGTAAAGTACCTTTTCCTCCAGTTATTGAAGCACTTTTTTTAGAAATAACGATTGAATTACTGAGAGAAGCGGGGGCACGTTTACCAACTAAAGTGGGTCTAACTGTCGGTATAGTAGGTGGTATTGTAATTGGACAGGCATCGGTAGAGGCAAGTCTTACAAGTAATGTACTTATTATCATTGTTGCACTTTCAGCCCTTAGCTCATTTACAGCACCAATATATCGAATTGGTAATACAATTCGAGTAATTCGTTTTCCTTTTATAATCGCCGCACACCTGTTGGGTTTATTAGGAATTGTTTTAACAAGCTCTTTGCTTTTAGCACGTTTATTACGTACAGAATCATTAAGACGTCCTTATTTGTTTCCTTTTTATCCTACACGCCTTACAGATTGGAAAGACAGTATTGTACGTATGCCGATTTCAGCGATGTTTCGACGTCCTATTTTTTCAAGGTCTAAACAGCGTTTTCGCTTTAATCCAGAAGAGGTAGAGAAAAATAAAATACTATCAAGAAATGATTTTGATGATTGAATTTAACAGGGAGGAGCATTATGAAACAGATCCCAATTGAGTATCAAGTCTCTCCATATATGGTATTTTTTTTAATTATTACTATACAGATGGGGGTTGGTATGCTTGGTTTTGAAAGGATTAGTGCAAAATTAGTTGGAAATGATGCGTGGATTAGCACGCTACTTTTTGGAATATCTGTTAATCTTATGATTTGGATCATATATCAGATTTTAAATCAGGGTAATGGAGACATCATTGCAATCAATCAAAACGTACTTGGAAAATGGATTGGTGGAATATTCAACTTCATTTTTTTATCCTATATTGTATTGTTAGGTGCAACAACACTACATACTTATATCGAAGTAGTACATGTTTGGATGTTTCCTTCTATTTCATCTTGGGTTATAGCTGGGGCTTTTTTGGGTTTATGCTATTACATTGTTACTGGAGGATTTCGTGTAGTTGCCGGAATCTGTTTCTTTGGAATCGTTATCCCAAGCATTCTAATCTTCACATTTTTTTATCCTTTGCAGTATGCAGATTTCCGAAATTTATTTCCAATTGCACAGCATTCATTCCTAGAAATTATGAAAGGAATGAAAGGAAATATGTTTAGTTTTTTTGGATTTGAAATGTTATTGCTGTACTACCCATTTATTAAAAAGGCAAAAACGTCTCAAAAATATGCGCACTATGCAAATTTAGTAACGACTATTGTCTACACATACCTTATGATTTTAACTCTTGCGTTTTTTAGTGAAAAACAACTAGCGAGTGCGATATGGGCATATTTAAGCATGATTAAAATTATACAATTTCCCTTTATAGAGCGGTTTGAATACATTATTGTTTCTGTTTGGGCTTTTTTTATATTACCCAATGTTTCCTTTACATTATGGGGAGTAAGTCGTGGTATAAAAGAGGCACTGGGAATAAAGCAAAAATATGTTTTGCCAGTTATCATCCTATTCATCTTTGTTTTATCATTTTTCTTGAATAACCGTAATAAAATTAACTTATTAAATACTTGGACAGGTCAAATGGGCTTTATATATATATATGTATACCTACCTGTACTATGGCTAATTCAAACCGCCAAAATAAAGTTAAGGAGATAAACATGAAGCGATGGATACTTTTCCTTATAGTAAGTGTCTTCTTAATAGGTTGTGCTAAAACGAAAATTGTGGATGACATTGACTTAGTTCAAGTTGCGGCATATGATACCGAAGCAAAAGGTAAGCTAAAAGGAACCTTTGCGATTTCAGCTTATAAAGGAGGCGGGGAAGGTGAAACGAAAATCTATTCAGCATCAGGCCAGACTGGTAGAGAAGTTCTTGCAAGAGCATCCGAAAAATCTTCTGGACCTCTAGAGTTGGGGCAATTGCGTGTTATTATATTTAATGAAAAAATAATTGAAAAGGGAATGCAGGAAATTTTAGAGACTTTGAATCGAAATCCTAGTGTAGGAAATGCAATTTACTTAGCAATTACAAATGTAAAAGGGGAATCACTATTAAAGGGGAACTATTCTGAAGAAAAAGAAATTGCTTCCTATCTATCCTCTTTACTGGAGCAAAATATGGATAATGGAACGCAGCCAAAAACAAATTTTTTTATGTTTTTAAACCAACTTAATGATGATGCGAGAGATTCATATTTACCGATAATATCTAAAAAAGGTAATGTGTTGGAGTTAGATGGAATAGCACTTTTTAAAAGATGTAAAATGGTTGATAAAGTAAACCCTAAAGATTTATTTGTATTTAAATTGTTGACAGATAATTTTAAACAAGGTACATACCAATTCAAACTACCTGGTTCCCCAAATACTTACGCCACGATAGAGAATATAAAAGCTAGAACAAAATATAAGATGGAGGGGAATAGTAAGCATCCATTCGTAAATGCTCATATTCAAGTTAAAGCTGAAATTCAAGAATTTACAAAAACAAAAAATCTAGATAATCCTAAAGAAATAAAAAAATTAGAAAAAATTATGGAAAAAGAAATAGAGAAAAAAGCAACTACATTGATAAAGAGATTTATTAAAAAAGACACAGATCCTATAGGACTTAGAAAGCTTGGTAGAACTCACGTAAGAAAATGGAACAGTCAAGAATGGGAAGAATCCTATAAACATTTACGTTTTCGTGTAACAGCTGATGTAAAAGTAACCCAATCTGGTGTTACAGAATAAATCAAATAAGATATGGGGAATTTTAATGAAAAAATATAGTCTCGCAGGAGATTAGGGAGAAGAGAAACGATTAACAAAGAATTTCATAAACATTAAGATGCTTTGTTAATCGTTTTTATACCTGTAGCTTTATCACTTATAGTAATCATAATTATAATAAAAGAACACCGAAACAAATTCCCGATACCACATAATTATAAGAGGACAATAAAGCATCAAGATATAATGTATGCTTTGTCTGGAAAAAAGAATTAAGTACTTCAAGGTTAAACACTTAACTTTAAAGTAGTTGTAGCACTTCAACTAGACTGTGCCCCCGAAAGTTAGAAAGGTCGGTTTATTAAGTAGTCTCTAGGGAATGAGCCTAGTACAATACTGGATTCATTTCCTTTTATTTTTCCTTGATTCTTTCATGATTATAGTACTTTATCTACTTTATCTACTTTGCTAATTCTTGTTTGAATTCTGTTATAATTTCAAATTCTTTCGATACAGAAATAGACATACAAAAACGCCATTCTTTCTTATAAATCTACAGAAAGAATGGCGTATTCTTCAAAAGTGAGTTCCTTTATTGAAAAGCTTTAGTTCTATATGACAGATAAAAGGGCAAGCAACGCTAAAATAGCGAGAAATCCTTGTTTCATGATAATTGATTTATTGGATGTGAAACCTCCGAAAATAGCTGCTACCACTACACAAATGATGAAAAATAATTGAATCATATAACCAATGGGATTATTTCCAAGTATAAGTCCCCGAATGAGGCCAGCTGCTAAGAATTCATTATATAAACCGTTTGCAAATTAATTGTCTAAGTATTTCTAAGTTTAAAGAGTACAGTGTCTTCGTTTTTTATTGAATCAACTTTTACATGTTGGTTCAATATTTTCTATTCTCTTGGAACTTAGTTCTCGTTTACTTCTCACAAAAGCAATAAAATCTATTATCTCTTCTGTTGACAGTGCTTCTCCATCTATTAAAAGTGTTGGATCTGGATCGTTTAGGAGTCTTGTAATATCAATTACATCTTTGTGTTGATGTGAATGTTCAATTCGACCTAATATATAATCTACAGATGTATCAAATAAATCGGCTATTTTTGATAAAGATTGTAATGAAGGTAATCTATAACCATTTTCATACCCGGCATAGGTGCTTTTCGCAATCCCAAGTCGATCTGCTGTCTCTTGTAAGGACCATTTTTGATTTTTTCTTAATTTAGATAAACGTTCCAGCATTCGTCTCATACCCCATCTAATTTTATTAAATTAATTATAACATAGAAAAAGAATCAAGAATAGAAAAAAGTACGCGTATTGAATACAAAATCTTGATTAATTCAAATTAAGTTCTATAATGATAAATATAAATACGCATTACGCGAACGATATATCGTTGTTTATTTTATGGAGGGGTTGTGTATGAAGAAAATTTTATTACTTGCAACTGGTGGGACAATTGCATCTGTGGAGGGGAATGAGGGGCTTGTTCCAGGATTGTCCGCTGAGGAATTATTGAATTATTTTTCGAAGTCTTCTCGAAACTTAGAAATAGATTGCAAAATCTTAATGAATATTGATAGTACCAATATGCAACCTGAGCACTGGAAAGAAATAGCTAATGCTGTTTTTAATCACTATGATGACTATGACGGGTTTGTGATTACACATGGAACGGATACGTTAGCTTATACATCTTCCGCGTTATCTTATATGCTTCAAGGTTTAAGAAAACCAGTTATTTTAACAGGTTCACAAGTACCTATTAGTTTTAAAAAGACAGACGCAAAGAAAAATGTAGCTGATGCTCTTAGATTTGCCTGTGAGGATGTTGGGGGTGTATTTATTGTTTTTGATAGTAGGGTGATTATTGGGACGAGAGCAGTTAAAATGTGAACAAAAAGTTATGATGCATTTGAAAGTGTGAATTATCCATATGTTGCTGAGGTAAATGAAGATGAACTGAAATATCATTGGAAGCCAAAGTCCTCCCATAATGAACTTTCAATAAATACTAATTTATGTACGGATGTTTTTCTTATGAAATTGTATCCAGGTACAAAACCAGAGATATTTGATTGTTTAAAAGATTTGTATAAAGGGGTTATTATTGAAAGTTTTGGTAACGGTGGATTACCTTTTGAAGGAAGGAACTTGCTTTCGAAAATTCAAGAGTTGACTGAAATGGGGATTGCTGTAGTGATTACTACTCAATGCCTGGAAGAAGGAGAAGACATACTTCTCTATGAAGTAGGACGGAAAGTGGCACAACATCAAGTAATATTATCTGGAGATATGAATACGGAAGCCATCATAGCAAAATTGATGTGGGCGCTTGGGAAAACTAATAAATTAGAAGAGATTAAAAAAATTATTGAAGAGCCTTTAGCCTACGATTTAACAATAAAATCTGATAAGGATTGGTAATGACTTCATATGATTTATTTAGGTTTTACATTTAATATGGGGGAGAAATTAAAATGGCAATGACAAACAAGAACGTGCGAGTGGAGAATGATTTTTTGGGAGGAAAGGAATTACCTATTGAGGCATATTACGGAATTCAAACTTTACGCGCTGTTGAAAATTTCCCGATTACAGGGTATAAAATTCATGAAAGTTTAATTAAAGCGTTCGCAGTTGTAAAAAAAGCTGCAGCGCTTGCCAATACAGATGTAGGAAGATTGGAATTAAACAAGGGCGGTGCCATCGCAGAAGCTGCTCAAGAAATTCTTGATGGAAAATGGCATGATCATTTCATCGTAGATCCAATCCAAGGCGGAGCGGGTACTTCAATGAACATGAATGCAAATGAAGTCATGGCCAATCGTGCTCTTGAATTATTAGGGATGGAAAAGGGAGACTATCATTATATTAGTCCAAATAGTCATGTAAACATGGCGCAATCAACAAATGATGCATTCCCAACGGCGATTCATATCGCAACATTAAACGCATTAGAAGGCTTATTACAAACGATGGGTTATATGCACGATATATTTGAATTAAAAGCAGAACAGTTCGACCATGTGATTAAAATGGGTCGTACACATTTACAAGACGCTGTGCCAATTCGTCTTGGACAAGAATTTAAAGCATATTCTCGCGTACTTGAACGTGATATGAAACGTATTCAACAATCGCGTCAACACTTATATGAAGTAAATATGGGGGCAACTGCAGTTGGTACAGGCTTAAATGCAGATCCAGAATATATTGAAGCAGTTGTAAAACATTTAGCTGCAATTAGTGAACTCCCGCTTGTCGGTGCAGAAGATTTAGTAGATGCGACGCAAAATACGGATGCGTATACTGAAGTATCTGCAGCACTGAAAGTATGTATGATGAATATGTCTAAAATTGCGAATGACCTTCGCTTAATGGCATCAGGTCCTCGTGTTGGTTTAGCTGAAATTATGTTACCAGCTCGCCAACCAGGTTCTTCTATTATCCCAGGGAAAGTAAACCCTGTTATGCCAGAAGTAATTAATCAAATTGCGTTCCAAGTAATTGGTAATGACCATACAATTTGCCTTGCTTCAGAAGCAGGACAATTAGAATTAAACGTTATGGAACCAGTACTTGTTTTCAACTTACTGCAATCGATTAGCATTATGAATAACGGTTTCCGTGCCTTTACAGATAATTGCTTAAAAGGAATTGAAGCGAATGAAGATCGCTTAAAAGAGTATGTTGAGAAAAGTGTAGGAATTATTACAGCCGTGAACCCTCATATCGGTTATGAAGCAGCAGCTCGCGTTGCGAAAGAAGCAATCGCGACAGGGCAATCCGTTCGAGAACTTTGTGTGAAAAATGGTGTACTGTCACAAGAAGACTTAGAATTAATTCTAGATCCATTCGAAATGACACACCCAGGGATTGCAGGAGCAACTCTTTTAAAGAAAAATTAAAAGAAGAGGGGGGAGAAGTCCCTCCTCTTTGTTTACAATATAAGGATGTTATACGTGAATAGAGGTAGGGAGATTATAAGTAAGTATACAGTGGCGTTTAATGGTTCATAGAAACAAAATTAAGAGGAGCAGCAATATAATCAACATCACTTTTAAATAAAGAGGATTTATTAAAACATCCTATCATGTTAACAACAAGTTTACATGAATCTTTATAAATAACTATGACCAACCATGAATCAATAGTTGGCCATAATGATCTTAAAGACCCATATCTTTTAATCCAGGACTATGCTCATTTGGCATTTCAGGAAGTTCTGGTACAGGAAAACCTTTTGGCGGGTCAGTTACTGCTAATGTTCCTTTGTTTCTACTTGGTGATTCACCTTGGAATATTTCTCCCATTCTTGTTGGATCTAAGCTAAAATTAAATTGTGCGTTATGGAATCCCATGTCTACATACTTTCTGCACTCTGGGTATTTATTAATATCATAGTTCGGCACAGGGAAGAGTTTTCCCCATTCAACACCCAATGTCTCTAAAGCTTTTGCGAAAGCATTTTGATGTGCATTATCACGTACAATTAAAAATGCAAGAGTTTCTCTAAATGTTTGATTAGAACTCATTTCATAAATTCTAGTCTTTTGAAGTACGCCTGTAGATTCAAGTACGACATTATCTAGTAAATCGCTAATTAAGTTTCCATGACTATATACCCAAGATCCATTCCACGGATTTCCAGCTGCATCAACAGGCAATGAACTTTGAGCACCTACAATAAAGTGGTGAGGGTTTGCATGTTTAACCGCTTCATCAAGCGGTGCTTTGTCAATACCAGCATTTCCTGGCGTAGGTTCACCAGATCCAGTTAGTAGCTGATTAATTGTATGTTGTACAAGTTCTACATGGCTTATTTCCTCTAAAAAAACACCTCGAAGTAAATCGCGATATTGCTTCTCTTTACCTCTAAAATTTGAGCTTTGGAAGAAATATTGCATCATTGTACGCATTTCCCCATAATGCCCGCCTAATATTTCTTGTAAAACTTTTGCAGCAGCTGGGTCTGGTTTATCCGGCTTAATCATATTAATTATTTCCTCTTTATAATAAAACATGAAGTACACCTCTTTTAAGTTAGTTAACATTGTTATCGTGTCCGCTATTTGGTTGCTTAATACTTTAATTCATGTTTTTACCAATTATTTATTAACTCAAAATGCAAAGTTTTTGAAAATAACTATTTTAGATTTGAGATGAAAATAGGGGATAGATACTTATCTTTTCATTAAGAATAATGAATTGTAGCTTCAAGGCTTCAGAATGACTTTTATACAATCATCTTCACGATTATTAAAAATTTGATAACCGTAGCTCGCTTCTTCAAGGGGGATTTTGTGTGTAATAATCTCTTTTGGATCAAATTCTTTATTTGTTATTTTTTTAAATAGTTCCGGCATAAAATGAATGACAGGTGCTTGTCCCATTTTAAGATTAATATTTCTAACCCAAAATGCCCCGAGTGGAAATGCATTATAATTGCCACCATAAACGCCAGTCATTTGAACCGTTCCATATTTCCTTACGGCTTTCGTAGCGATTTGAATAGGGCCGAGAGTTCCGCCTTGTAGTTTCAATTTTTGTTCCAGAAATTCTAGAGGCGATTTTTTTCCATCCATTCCCACGCAATCAATGACTACATCGGCACCGCCATGTGTAATTTCCTTTAAATGTTCTCCCATATCTGGAAATTTTGTAAACTCAAATACCTCAACATTGTTAATCTTTTTTGCGTAATTCATTCGATAATCTAAGTAATCCACTGCTATTACGCGCTTAGCACCTTGCATCCAGGCAAATTTTTGTGTCATTAATCCAACAGGTCCACAACCAAGGACGATAACGGTATCACCTGGCTTAACGCCTGCGTTTATTACACTCCAATAGGCTGTTGGTAAAACATCTGATAAAAATAGTAGGGATTCATCTTCAAGATCGCATGATTCCGGTATAACAAATGGAGTGAAATTTCCAAAAGGAACTTTTAAATATTCTGCTTGTCCGCCTGGATGATTACCAAATTTCTCCGTATAACCAAAGTATCCACCAGAATCGTAATGAGGGTTTGAGTTATCACATTGACTTTCCATTTCATGTTGGCAATAGAAACAATGTCCACAAGAAACGTTGAAGGGGATGACAACACGATCGCCTTTTTTCACTTTAGTGACATCTGGCCCGACTTCTTCAACGATTCCCATTGGTTCATGGCCGATAATGTATCCTTGAGGTAAGGGCATGTTACCTTGA
Organism: Noccaea bulbosa; assembly: GCA_900406535.1. NCBI lineage: Eukaryota > Viridiplantae > Streptophyta > Magnoliopsida > Brassicales > Brassicaceae > Noccaea > Noccaea bulbosa. The sequence goes on from OVBJ01000002.1 coordinate 539,788, forward strand.
TATAAATGTAAATCAGAACCGCAAATAGCGGTTGAAGTAATTCTTACAATAATATCATCTTTTTTCTCTAACTTTGCATCATCAACTTGTTTAACTTGTACTTGATTTGGTCCTTGATAGGTTACAGCTTTCATCTCATATCTCCTTTTGGATTATGTCTCAAAACATAATTTTATTTAATCTCTTGGTGAAATAGAAATCTTTCTTTTATTTACTGAAGGGAATTAGGAAGTATACATAGTGTTGTTATGAAAGTATGTTATATCAGTTATTCTTTCTTATATGTTTTGCCCTACTTTAAGAAAAAAATCAATTTTTATTCATAATCTAATTCCCACAAAAAGGATAATTATTATTTCATAATTTGTAGCATATTAAAAACATCGGAGGTGAAACAATATGGCAAACAATAATAGTGGAAGTCGTAATGAATTGTTAGTTGGAGGTGCTGAACAGGCCCTTGATCAAATGAAATATGAAATTGCACAAGAGTTTGGTGTACAACTTGGTGCAGATACAACAGCTCGTTCAAACGGATCTGTTGGTGGTGAAATTACAAAACGTTTAGTAGCAATGGCTGAACAACAACTTGGTGGTAGAGCTAACCGCTAAGTAAATTGGCATACAATATAGCAGATATGTAAATCAATTTCTTTTGTATATGTATAAAAATAAAAACCCTTATAGTAAATGGATTCTCACTCAAAGATTATTGATAATCTTCTTTCATAATCTTTGAGTATTTAATTTGTAAACTACTTTCCTAAACAATAAACACGCAGTGTTGGAAAGGTGTTTTCCATGCATAATAGAAAATCTTTTGCAGGAAAAAGCATACTTAAAAATTTGATTTCAATATTGAAATCAATATTGATTATGATATTTTCGAAAGGGAGGAATTTAAAAATGGGTATTTTAAGTGGAAATCCTCAAAATGAACCGTTACATTACGGAGAAGTATTTGATATTTGGAGTTATCTTCTAGCTGCACAAGGTGGAATCGCAAGCCATCAAGTGTTTATGAATCACACAGGTGACGAAGATTTGAAGAAGTTTTTAGAAAGCTTAATTGAAAATGATATGAACTCGGAAATAGAAGAGTTAAAAACTCTTTTAAAGGTTAATGGCGTAGCTTTACCGCCTGCTCCTCCAGAACGACCAGTTGCATCTATCGAAGACATTCCCCCAGGGGCACGTATTAATGATGCTGAAATAGCAGCAGCTGTTTCTACAGGATTAGCAGCTGGACTTGTGACATGTAGTCAAGTGATGGGAAAATGTCTTCGAGAAGATGTAGGGATGTTATTCGGACAATTTCATATGAAAAAAGCGCAAGCAGGTGTAACTTTGCTGCGTTTAAGTAAGAAAAAAGGGTGGGTAGTTCCACCACCGTTACATGTAAGAAACTCTGATCAAGCTTAATAACCAAAAATAAAAAAGTGGCATTGGCCACTTTTTTATTTTTTAGATGTATCCCCAATTTTGGATTTATTTATTGTAGAAGAATCCATATATTCATCTGACATTTCCATAGCATATTTATCATGATGAATATGCTTGTGATTTCTTAATTCATCGTCGTTACGCAGCACTAGTCTCTTCATATAAATGTGGAAGAAAATTTCTGTTCCACCAATAATTAAAGCGGCTATAAATGAAGAAAGTCCAATATTACGAGTAGTGTCTAAATTAGTGAATAAGTATGTTAGTAACCAAATTCCGAAAAAAGTTAAGCCGAAATCTGCAATTGTAGCAATCATATTTCCGTATTTAGGTAAAATGAAGAGATCGCCGATTAAATAGGCAGCCCCTGTTAAGAAAAGAGAAATGAGTAATACTCTAGGAATTGAAATGCCTTGAAAGATACTGAGTACGATAAGTAATACTGCAGTTATCGCTGTGTATTTAATTAATAAAGCAACAATATGTTTCATCATTTTCCTCCATTATTTAAACGTATATGGAATAAAAGATTTCATTAAAAACGGGTTATGCTATATAGCGTAACCCATTTTAATCAACCTTTAATGGTAAGAAGTACAACCTGGGTAAGAAGCGGGCTTATACTACAGATAGTATTTGAGGAATATCGAGTTTTATTCACAAGGCGTAGTTCTATTCTAATAATAGAGATGTTGCCTAAGTACAGTGTTTTTTATTAAACTTAATAATTTTTTCCGTTTTGATTTTGTTTCTTAAATATAAGAATAAAAATTATTTTCATGCTTAATGTATCTTTTAGTCTACATATTTTCCATAATCGGGTAAAGCGATTTTATCAAATTCTTGAACGAGTGTTTTGAGGCTTGTTGATAGCAATTCACCCGACATCGGTATCCCATGTCCAGTAACAGCGGTTAGAGGCTTTAACTTCTCTAGCTTAATAACTGACTCTTTAGCGGCTTTCCAGTCTGTTGTTAAATAACGAGGCGGACCGCTTATTTCCTGTTCTTGAGTTATTACTTTATACAGATACTCCTGTTTCACTGTAACAAAAGCGTCCCCAGCAATTAAAGTTCGTTCTTTTTCTCGGAATAATGAAATATGCCCTGGAGTATGTCCTGGTGTATGAATCCATCTAAACTCTGGCATATGGGGAACAGTTCCATCGGTAGGTAGCGCTTTTACGTTATTTCCTAAGTCAATTGGTTCGTCTGGGAACAGAGGAGACATTTTTGCTACCATACCACCTTCAACTGTAGGGTCTGGTTCTGGATAGCTTTGTTGTCCGGTCAGGAACGGTATCTCCATCTGATGTGCATAGACGGGAACATCCCAATACTTGATGAGTTCAATTATTCCCCCAACATGATCAAAATGGCCGTGAGTTAAAATAATGGCTTTTGGGCGACTATTGGTACCAAATCGATCCTCAGCGATAGAGATAATTTTATTTGCACATTTAGGCATTCCAGCATCAACTAAAACAAAATCATTGGTCTCAGGATTTCCAGCAAAGCATATATTGACGATTTGAATCGTGTAACAAAATAAATCAGGCAATACTTCAATGCCATGACCACTTTCAATTGAAGTTGCTGGAATAAACTTGTAATCACTTCCATAATTCATTTCATTGTCCAATTTTTCTCCCCCTTAATATATTTTAATACGACATTATAGTTCCCTAATCTTGAAAATTCATTTTGGCGAATTTGAGAAAAGAATTAATGTGGGATTAAAAAACAATAATTTAGTCCTAGAATTAAGAGAGATTCATATCAATTTATATAAAGTGCAAACAGGAAATATTGATTTTACAATTGTAGTTTCTACTATTTTTTGAGGAGGGATTACGAGTTAATAAAAGATTCATCTGGATATTATAATGTAAGTTTATACAAAAATTACATAACAGTAGCTGATATAAATCCATTAAATAAGACGATTACTTGTATCGATGCTTTTCATAATCAAAGAATGTTTAAGTTTGGAGATATAATTGAAGTGAATTCGAGGGGATAAATAAAAAAGATTATCTCTTCCTAACTTAATTATATCATGTAAATTAAGTTCGAAATAGACTGTTTCTTCTCATTTACTACTGATACAATCAAGAACACAAGTAAAGTAAGGAGAGATGTTACATGAGTTCTTTCGTTCTCGATTTTCAGGAAATAGAAAACACGTACCTTTCACTTGTCGGTGGAAAAGGTTTGAATTTAGGGGAGTTATCCAACATTCAAGGGATACAAGTGCCAGAAGGATTTTGTGTTACAACGATAGGGTATGAAAAGGCCATCGAGCAAAATGAAGGGCTTCAAATTTTGTTGCAGCAGCTAACGATGCTAAAAATTGAGGAACGAGATCAAATTTGTGAAATTAGTAAGAAGATTAGAGAAGTCATTATGGCGGTGGAAATTCCAGTTGATGTAGTGGAATCAGTAGCTCATCATCTCTCTCGCTTTGGCGATGAACATGCGTATGCAGTGCGTTCGAGTGCTACTGCTGAAGATTTACCGTATGCCTCGTTTGCTGGTCAACAAGATACGTATTTAAATATTATTGGAAAAGAAAGCATTTTGCAGCATATTAAAAAATGCTGGGCTTCTTTATTTACAGATCGAGCGGTTATATACCGAATGCAAAACGTTTTTGATCATAATCAAGTTTCTATATGTGTTGTCGTTCAAAAAATGGTTTTCCCTGTGGCTTCAGGGATTTTATTTACTGCCGATCCGATTACTTCGAATAGGAAGGTGTTGTCAATCGATGCCAGCTTTGGACTTGGCGAGGCGCTAGTATCTGGATTGGTTTCTGCCGATAATTATAAGGTAAAAGAAGATGAAATCGTCGGAAAGGTCATCGCAACGAAAAAATTAGCCATCTATGGACGAAAAGAAGGCGGAACAGAGACAAAGAAAATTGCTCCTAATCAGCAAAAAGTTCAAACACTTACTGAACAACAAATTTTACAACTAGCACGCATCGGAAGACAAATCGAAGTTTATTTTGGTTGTCCGCAAGATATTGAATGGTGTTTAGTTGATGATACATTTTATATAGTCCAAAGCAGGCCGATTACGACTTTATATCCAATTCCAGGAGTAAATGATGGGGAAAATCATGTGTATATATCGGTTGGTCACCAACAAATGATGACCGATGCGATGAAACCACTTGGGTTATCTTTTTTCTTGTTAACGACTAGTGCCCCTATGCGTAAAGCGGGAGGCAGGTTATTTGTTGATGCTACGCAACAATTAGCTTTACCTGCTAGCAGAGATTACTTAATAAACACTTTAGGAAAATCGGATCCACTCGTAAGAGATGCATTAACGACTATAATCGAGCGAGATGATTTTATTCAATTGTTACCGGATGATGAAAAAGGAAAGAGTGCTAGTAAAAGTAAGCAACCTGCAAGTTCGCAAACAGAAATCGAAAATAATACGGCAATCGTTACGAATTTAATACAGAATAGTCAAGAATCGATCGAAGAGTTAAAACGAAACATGCAAACGAAATCAGGTGTGGATGTATTTGATTTTATTTTGCAAGACATCCAGCAATTAAAGAAAGTATTATTTAACCCGCAAAGTATAGCTGTTATTATGGCTGGTATGAATGCTTCAACATGGATGAATGAAAAGATGGAGCAATGGCTAGGTGAAAAAAATGCAGCAGATACACTTTCTCAATCCGTACAAAATAATATTACTTCAGAAATGGGTTTAGCATTATTAGATGTTGCAGATGTGATTCGGCCGTATCCAGAAGTCATTGCGTATTTACAGCATGTAGAAGATGACAGCTTTTTAGATGAATTAGTTCAGTTTAAAGGCGGGGAAAAAGTTCGGGATGCAATCGAGGCGTTTCTAAGCAAATATGGAATGAGATGCAGCGGAGAAATCGACATTACGAAAACGCGCTGGAGTGAAAAGCCAACAATCATTATCCCGATGATTTTAAATAATATAAGAGACTTTGAAGCTGGCGCTAGTAAGCGAAAGTTTGAAGAAGGACTACAGGAAGCTTTGAAAAAAGAAGAAGAGTTAGTAGATCGATTACAAGACTTGCCGGATGGAAAACAAAAAGTAGAAGAAACGAAGCGAATGATTCGCAACATCCGTAATTGTATCGGTTATCGTGAATATCCAAAATACGGCATGATTAATCGTTATTTTATATATAAGCAGGCGTTATTGAAAGAAGCTAAGCAACTTGTGCAGAGCGGGGGCATTCATGAAGTTGATGATATATACTACTTAACTTTTGAAGAACTTCACGAAGTCGTCCGCACAAATAAACTAGATTACGAGCTTATTCATAAGCAAAAAAATGAGTACAAATTATATGAAAAACTAACGCCGCCGCGAGTTATGACGTCTGATGGAGAAATCATTACAGGTAAATATAAACGAGAAAATCTCCCAGCTGAAGCAATAGTAGGTTTGCCTGTTTCTTCTGGAGTGATTGAGGGGAGAGCACGCGTTATTTTAAATATGGAAGACGCGAATTTGGAAGAGGGAGATATATTAGTTACGGCATTTACCGATCCTGGCTGGACACCTTTGTTTGTTTCTATAAAAGGGTTAGTAACAGAAGTCGGTGGGCTTATGACGCACGGAGCAGTAATTGCACGTGAGTATGGATTACCAGCAGTCGTCGGAGTAGAGAATGCTACGAAACGAATAAAAGACGGTCAACGAATTCGGATACATGGAACAGAAGGGTATATTGAAGTGTTGTAAGTAAAAGAGCATCCACTATTATAGTGGATGCTCTTTTATTATATAGCTGACTTATTTCTTTAAACCAGCCGCATAAAAAGGTCCATGAACTGCAATAGTTGATAAAAAGCGAGCAATCTCCTCAGGTGTTTCTTTTTGTCCATTATTTAACCATTGCTGTATGACACCTATATGTGCAGATGCCATATAAGAAGTTAAGTATTCGCTTGGAACAAGTAAATTTTCCTTATTAATGAGAGGACCATTCGTATCTTCAAATAATGTTTTCCACATAAAATCTTTCAGTTTTGTTTGGAAAGATAAATCTCCATTTGGGCTAAGCACAGCTCTCATAAAATCACTATTTTCATTTAGAAATTCAAGAATAGAAGTGATAAGTATAAATGGCATTGTTGGAGAAGGATTTGTTCCAAGATCAGCAATAACTTCCGGGAATTTCTGTTTGGCAATTTTAGAAAACTCGTACATAATGTCTTCTTGGCATTTTGTCATTAAATCAAATTTATCTTGATAGTGCGCATAGAAAGTACCGCGATTAATGTTTGCTTTCGTTGTAATATCTTTCACTGTAATGGCGTCAAAACCTTTTTCTTCAATTAGCTCCACCAATGCATTTCGTATGGCGGTTTTCGTACGAACAACACGCAAATCTAAATTGCTATCGCGCAACGCATGTCCCTCCTTAATTTTACTCAACACATTTAGAAAATGTGTCTTATAACCGACACATTCCCGATTTTTGATTATTGTATATGGTTCAACTCGAACATATAATTCAAAATATAAATAAACAACACGTTGTTGATTATTATAAATCAAATTAAAGGAGGAAAAAAGAAAATGTTTAAAAATAAACTTTTATTTTTATCACCAGTTATTGCACTGCTTGTTGTTTTTATTTTTTCATTAACGTTATTTCCAACTGTTCAACCGCAGCCGAAAAACTTGCCAATTGCAATTGTAAATGAGGATCAAGGTGTAGAAATTCCAAATCAACCGAAAATGAATATGGGGCAAACAATTGTTGATACGGTGAAAAAATCATCGAAATCAGATGAAGAACCTGCGGTAAAGTGGGTAGAAGTGAAGAATAAGGAAGCAGTTCAAAAAGGGCTAAATAATAAAGAGTATTATGCAGCGTTAGTCATTCCGAAAGAATTTAGTGCAAAACAAGCATCGTTACGAACACCACAGCCATCTTCACCTGAGATAGAAATATATATTAATCAAGGAATGAATACGGCTGCATCAACTATGGCAGGACAAATATTACAGGCGATCGTTGATAATATGAACAATAATGTCCGTACACAAATATTAGAAGGGTTGAAAACAAAAGGAGCTACTGTAACAACAGACCAAGCTGAGAAATTAGTAACACCTATTGTAAAGAACGTGAAAAATGTGAATGAGGTCGGCAAAAATAGTGCGAACGGTAACTCACCAATATCATTATTCCAGCCGTTATGGATTGCAAGTTTAGCTAGTGCAGCGATTATTTTTATTGCGATTAGTAAAATGCCAGTAAGCTCAAGAAAAGAAAACTTTCTGTTAAAAGTAAAACAAATCGTAACAGGGGCTATTGCGACACTTGTAATTGGGTTTGGTCTTACATGGATTGCAGATGGGATGGTAGGGTTAAATATTTCGAACTTTACGGATACAGCTCTATTCTTATCTATTACTTCTTTTAGTTTCTTCTTAATGATATCTGCGGTACTTTCATTAGTTGGACTAAAAGGAATCGGTTTATTCGCTTTATTACTATTCTTCGGAGCGCCGTTATTATCGTTAGCACCTGAGATGTTGTCTCCGTTTTATCAAGACTGGGTTTACTCATGGTTACCAATGAAATTTATGATTGAAGGCCTAAGAGAAATCTTCTTCTTCGGAAAAGGATTAAGCTGGAATACACCTGTTACTGTACTCGTTTGGATTGGTATAGTAAGTATGGTTACTATATTAGCAACTACATTCAAACGTAGTGTAGTAAAAGGGCATAAAACAGAATTGAACGCTTAAAAAAAGCCGTTTCACTAAATTAGTGAAACGGCTTTTTTGTGATGAAATCTAAAAGCTGAAGAATGAGTATCTGCTGTTGTCGCCTTAGAATTAAGTCGGAATCTCTAAAAATCGCGTACGTTCCAAACAATCTCACCACGTTCATCATCCCACGTACTGTGATGACGCTTAAATCCTATCTTTTCTAGTACCCGGAGTGAAGCGATATTCCAAGCGCCTACAGTCGACCAAAGTCTATGGCGCCCAGTAGCAATCGCAGCGTCCAGTACAACGGATGCCGCCTCAGTTGCATAACCTTTACCATGGGCGCTGCGGAACAACTCGTATGCAATCTCCGGCTCTTCAAGTGTGGAACGACCAATAATTAAGCCGCAGTATCCGATGAAATCGCCTTCATTGCGCCTTCGAATAGTGAGAAGGGAAATGCCATTTTCCTCTGCCTTCTTGCGCATCTCAATGAGCCGGTTACGAACGGAATCAACGGCTGGAATGTCCACACCACGTTCGCCAATTAATTTGCTCAGCCAAACGGAAGCGGATTCCTCCCACATACTAAGCTCAAGTCTTTCGGTTTTCAGCTGGAAGGCCATAGGTTTAAATAAAGATGGCATAGTGGTACCTCCTAGTTATATGACTGGATTCATAATAGCTTCGCATCTCAACACCACATCTGGTTGGAAACCTGATTCATTCGCGAATTTATAGCAACAGCGTACAAAAAAATAGTGATATTTTATCCGCTATTTGCCGTGTAGTAAAATCCCCATTGATTATAGTTTCACTTTATGAATAAGCAATTCCTTTGCAAAATAGACCCTTTTCTCAAACTTTACTTTCAATCTAAAGTCGTCCCGTTATATACACAGGCTCCTACTATTTCTAAATGCATAAAATGTTAAGCGAAAGTATGGAGGGATACGATGTATAATTCGAATTATTATGATTGGTATAGACAAAATGATAAGTTGATTAGTGATATTGAAAAAGCTATAAACGGAGAGTATAGCGCTATAAGCTGCTATGCAAAATTAGCGAATATGGCTCCAAATCAAGTAGAACAAAAACAAATTCTTGAAATTCGTAATGATGAAATAAAGCATTTCCACAACTTTGTATAAATTTATACGAGTTTAACTGGTAGGCAGCCAAAACCACAAATTACTGAAGACTGCCCAAATACGTATTTACAAGGATTAGAGTTCGCTATACAAGATGAACAAAAAACAGTAGATTTTTATTTGGAAATTTCAGATGAGACATCGGATGCACATCTGAAAGGGTTGTTGCGGAGAATAGCTGCGGATGAACAAAATCATGCAGTATGGTTTTTATATTACTTCGTGAAGTCGAAGTGAGCATTAAGAATGAACGACTGATGTGGTGCATATATTAAAAAATATTTTAAAACGTAGTGCAACAATTGAATGAAATATTTAAATGTAAGCAGAAGGAAACCGTTTCGCTAGTAGTGGAGCGGTTTTTTTATGATGTACATATGTATCGACAAAATATAGTAATTACATTTGATATATAATGTATGAAATGAAAATGAATAAGTTAGGAGCAAGCATATGAAAAGAGGGATTACAGTAGATATTCTAGATGGATATGATAATTTACTTTGGAAAGTATTAAAGCCAATTGATATTACTGTATTTGATTGGCAAGTCATGGGAAGGGAGGAAGCTTATATAATAATAGGGAATGAATTAGGTTCAGAGTTATTTTCAGAAGATAACGAGATTATGGAAGGATCAGAATTAAAAAAGCTAATAAAAGATAACATATATTATCTTTTATTTTTAGATTTAAAAGCATGTCCAAAAGGAGAGGTACTAGGAGAAATTGCAACATTTGAAGAATTTAAGGAGAGTAAGTGTGAAGTAGTCGTATTAGTAGCGGATGGTGAGTATATACAAATTTATGCGAAAAACCAAGAAGAGATTGAAATGATGTATGAAAACGCAGTGAATCAAGGATTTTATGTAGAATATATTACAGATGAAAATGATGGAAGGATGCATTTGTCAGTATGGTAGCAATTTGAAAGGGGAACGGCAATATGGAGAGAAATATAAGTAAAGAACATGAAATTCGAATTGCTACTGAAATTGAAAGTGATAGTATTCTCCTTTTATTAAAAGAAGTAGCGCAATGGCTACAATATAAAGAAGTGGATCAGTGGCAGTATCTTTTAGGAGAGGAAGCTACGGCTGAAATACTAGAATGTATAAGAGAAAAATATACATATGTTGTTCTGAAAGAAGATGAAATAGTTGGTACGGTTACAGTTTCTCCTAAACAAAATGAATGGGATGAACATATTTTTGGTAAAGAGGAAGTTTCTAATTCATTATATATTCATAGATTTGCGGTGAAACGGAAGTATAAGGGAAATGGAATAGGCGAATGGATTTTACAGTGGGTAGAAGAGAATGTGCAATGTGATAAAGAGTATTTGAAGTTAGATTGTGTGGGGCATAATCGTACGTTGAATGATTTTTATAAGAAAAATGGTTTTGAATATGTTGGAAGTACGGATGGGCTTAGTAAGTTTCAAAAGAAAAGGAGAATGTGAATGCATCTAATTAATGTAAGTTTAGTTGAAAAGTTAATACAGGAACAGTTTCCCGAATGGGCCCATTTAGAAGTGAAACCTGTAAAGTTTAGTGGGCATGATAATAGGACGTTTCACTTAGGGGATGAGATGAGTGTAAGATTGCCAAGTGATGTGGCATATGCACCGCAAGTAGAGAAAGAAAATAAGTGGTTACCACTATTAAGTAAGAGGCTTTCTTTACCGATTTCTACCCCACTTGCGAAAGGAAATCCGTCTGAAGCGTATCCATTGCCTTGGTCTATTAATAAGTGGATAGAGGGGGAAACAGTTACGAAACAAAACGTTCGTGATTTAAATGAATTTGCAGCGGATTTAGGATCTTTTTTAGTAGAATTGCAATCTATTGATGCGAGTAACGGACCTTTAGCTGGAACACATAATTTTTACCGGGGCGGACTTATATCGGTATATGATGAAGAGGCGAGAGTTGCTATTGAAAATAATAAGGATGTTTTTGACGAGGCATTATTAAAGCACCTTTGGAATGTAGCACTTAGTTCAACATGGGACCGTAAGCCAGTTTGGGTTCATGGAGATGTAGCGCCAGGGAATTTACTCGTTAAAGATGGAAAGCTTTGTGCTGTAATTGATTTTGGTATTTTAGGAGTAGGAGATCCTGCATGTGATGCGGCGATGGCTTGGACATTTTTTGATGAAAATAGTAGAAACGTATTTAAAGAAGTGTTACGTATGGACGAAGAAACATGGAATAGAGCGAGAGGATGGGCACTTTGGAAGGCGTTAATTACATATGACGCAAATAAGGATAGTAATGAGAGGGTGGCAGAAGAATCTTATCGTATCATTCAAGTGATTGTGGATGATTATAAAGGGGAATAGAAAAGCCTATTTTAAAATAGGTTTTTTCATATGATTAAATAGTAGAAACGGAAAGAAGGAATATAACATAATTATACAGAATATTTAGATGATAGGAGGTGTCGAATTTTGAGTGAAATTGAATTAAAGAGCAATATAATTAAGGCAGGGCGAGAGAAGGGGATTATTCTCCGGTTTATACTTGCTAGTCTCGTTGGAGTGTTTATGTTTTTCGTTCCTGTTACGATAAACGGTGCATCGTCTATTATGATTGATCATATCGTATCGTGGATTAGGGCTTCGGTTCCTGACGTAGTACCTTATTATGCATTATTTGTTATGGCAATTGGTGCGATTTATCCATTTTATACGAAGAAATGGAATGCATCTATCGTAGACATTTGTTTTTCTATTTTAAAAGTAGTTGGCGTTGTTTTTGGTATATTATATTGTTTAAAAGTAGGACCAGCTTGGTTCTTTGCGCCAGATGTTGGACCGTTTTTGTATGAGAATCTAGTCATATCAGTAAGTTTGCTCGTTCCAATTGGCTCGGCGTTTTTAGCGTTATTAGTCGGATATGGATTGCTTGAATTTATCGGTACATTTTGTCGTCCGATTATGAGGCCATTATGGAATACGCCGGGGAGATCGGCAATCGATGCAGTTGCGTCCTTCGTTGGAAGTTATTCGCTTGCCCTCCTTATTACGAATCGCGTGTATAAAGAAGGAAAGTATACCACAAAAGAAGCGGCGATTATCGCTACAGGATTTTCTACAGTATCCGCTACATTTATGATCATCATCGCAAAAACATTAGATATTATGCATTTATGGAATGTTTATTTTTGGACTACGCTTGTTGTAACATTCATCGTGACTGCTATCACCGTAAGAATCCCGCCCCTCAGTAGAAAACCAGATACATATGTAACAGAAGAAGGGTTCCCAGAGCCTGTTTATAAAGAGAAAATGTTAGAATGTGCTTGGGAAGATGCGTTAGAAGTATCAAAGTCTGCACCGAGCATTATGAAAAATATTGCAGTGAATTTAAAAGACGGATTTATTATGACGATGGGAATTTTACCATCCATTATGTCAGTAGGATTAATTGGTATCGTCTTAGCGAAGTTTACGCCAATATTTGATTGGATCAGTTATATTTTCTATCCGTTTACATGGCTATTACAATTACCAGAAGCAGACTTAGCCGCTAAAGCCGCATCAGTTGGTATTGCAGAAATGTTTTTACCGTCATTATTAGTTGTAAGTGCGCCACTTGTGACAAAGTTTGTCATTGCAGTTGTTTCCGTATCATCTATACTGTTTTTCTCCGCTTCCATTCCTTGTATATTATCAACAGATATTCCGTTAAAAGTATCTGAACTTATTATTCTGTATGTGCAGAGAACGATTTTAACGTTGCTTATCATTACGCCGATTGCTTATTTGTTGCTTTGAACTAGAATGTAAGTTCTAAATATATGACGTTTACTAACTTGTGTAAATGAATATTTATTGTAAAATCGTAGGTAGTGCGAAATTATAAGTGCGATGCTTGAATAAAGGCATCGCATTTTTTATTTTTAGATGTACTACACGTTTACGAAAAAATATTTTTATATATTAATAAAACGATATTGATGGTATGTTATAGTAACAACAAAGGGGGCTTACAAATGGAAATTATTCACGAAAGAGCAAAGTTGCGGTTAATGGATAATACTGATGTCGAAACTTTGTTTTCGATTGTAGAAGGAAATCGGGATATTTGGGCGTATTTAATCTCTAAAATGGATAGTGTGCAAGATATGCAACAATACGTTCAAAAAGCGATAAAGGGTTACGGAAGAGGTACTCAAATACCTTTGGTAGTCGTAGATCAACAGACGAATAAGATTGTAGGAAGTACACGTTTATATAATATTTCAGTAGAAGATAAGACAGTTGAGTTAGGGCAAACGTGGTATCATCCGAGTGTGCAACGTACGAGTATAAATACAGAGTGTAAGTATATGCTTCTCCAGTATGCTTTTGAAAAACTGCATATGCTTAGGGTACAAATTAAGACGGATGCAAGAAATGAAAAAGCACAACGAGCAATTGAAAGGTTAGGCGCAGTAAAAGAGGGTGTGCTTAGAAATGAAAGAAAATTACCGAATGGTTATGTGAGAGATGCGGTGGTGTACAGTATTATCTCGAGTGAATGGCCAGGCGTAAAAGAACAATTGTTAGAAAAATTAGAGTTATATAAAGAAAAGGTATAATTCGTGTTTTGAAAGGTATATTGTTCGTGAGGTATGAAAAATATACCTTTTTTCTTACAAAATGCTACTTTATTTTAATTCCTTTTGTTTCATCGTTCCCTTCTGAGAAAAAATTCGTTACAATGTAGTTGTATGGTAATAAACTTATGAATTTAAAAAAATGTAATGAAAACCGCAAATGAAAATGAATTGATAATCCTCAATTTTAAATGAAAACCCTTTTATATATAAATAACAAGTAAAGTTCCTTCTTTTAAATAAACTCAAACAAAACGATTTGATATAAATGTTTTTTATAGAAGTATGGATGATGTACGGAGGCAATTACAAATGAAAGAAAATAAGAAGAGTAAGAAAAGACGAATCTTTCAAGTATTTTTACTAATGATTTGTTCTGCTATTTTATATGTAAGTTATGCAGCTTACGATATTTGGAGTTATCGTTTTAAAGCAAATGATGACGTGAAAACGGATGCTGGTATCGTACTAGGCGCAGCTTCATGGAACGGAAAACCATCTCCTGTATTTAAAGAAAGAATTAATCATGCGATTTCTTTATATAGGAACGGAAATATTAAAAAGATTATTTTTACAGGTGGTACAAAGTTCGAGGCAGAACTTGAGGAAGCACGTACTGCAAGAGTATATGCAATGAAACAAGGTGTAAAAGAGGAAGATATTTTAATTGAAACAAAATCCCTTTTCACTGAAGAAAATTTAAAGAATGCGAAGCAAGTTGGAATAGAGAACGGAATACACACATACACGATTGTAAGTGATCCACTTCATATGAAACGCGCAATGAGAATCGCAAAACATATTAATATTGAAGCATATGCTTCACCAACGCCGACATCAGCATATAAAACGTTAGATACAGAAATACCATTCTTCTTTAAAGAATTATTCTCGTATATTGGATATGTAACCTCTTTGCCGTTAAAAGCATTGAAGGGGGACTAATATAAGAAAAGGATCTATCCTTAAATAGGAACTTTTCTTATTAGTCAAAAACATTGTATTTTTATCGGAATAGTGAAACAATAGAGAGGTAGCTTCATATAATCATAATGACAAAATGAACGGTTTATGAATCGAGCATAAAGTGAAACTTTAATCAGTGGGTGGGTTTCTCACTGATTATTAGTTGAACCAATCGGGCGTTTACGGGCAGTTGATCTCCCGCCTAACTTCCTTTGCTTCACCTGAATTTTTAGGTGGGAGTTTTACTGCCCGCAAATAGCGGGATAAAGGAGATTATAGTATGGCACTCTCATTTGTTGAAACAGAAGAACAGTCTTTAATTATTGAGAAAATAAATAAATTGATTCCGAAGTTCATGGAAAGGGAGCATCAGCTAAGTGAATTAGGATCATTTCCGTATGAAAATATAAATGATTTGAAAGATATCGGATATACGAAATTAACGTTACCGAAGGAATTTGGTGGTAGTGCCATTTCTTTATATGACTTCGTTTTATTTCAAGAGAAAATCGCGGAAGGCTGTGGAGCTACTGCATTATCGATTGGCTGGCATCTTGGCATTGTGAAGGAGCTAGCGGAAAATCGCTCTTGGAATGATGAGATGTTCAAATGGTTTTGCGAAGAAGTACGTAATGGTGCGCTCTTTAACAGGGCAGCAACAGAACCGAAAACAGGGAGTCCGACGCGTGGCGGCAAACCAGAAACAATAGCGGTTCAACAAGGCGAGAAGTGGGTTATAAATGGAAGAAAAACTTTTACAACGATGGCGCCAGTACTTGATTATTTTATTATTTCAGCAAGTATGGAAGGCCAAGAAGAAGTTGGTGAGTTTGTTATTCCAAGAAATACACTCGGTGTGTCTATTGAAGAAACGTGGGATAGCGTTGCAATGCGAGGGACTGCTAGCCACGACCTTCTCTTACAAAATGTAGAGATAGACAACCGCTTTTTTACGGATGTAAAAGGCGGGAAAGTGAAACAAAAGGGTATTGGCTGGTTGCTACATATACCAGCATGTTATTTAGGAATTGCACAATCAGCAAGAAATTATGCAGTTCAGTTTGCGGGATCATACAGACCAAATAGTTTAAACCATTCTATTAGTTTATTACCGAATGTTAGAAGATTAGTTGGAGAATTAGAACTCGAGCTTATGCAAGCTCGCGTCTTTTTATATCAAATTGCGAAAAAATACGATGAGGCAGAAGATAAACTGTCACTGCAAGCAGAATTAGCGGCAGTGAAATACGCCGTAACAAATGCGGCGATATCCATAGTGGATAAATCAATGCGCATCGTAGGAGCAAAAAGCTTATCAGAAAAAAATCCGCTCCATCGTTACTATTTAAACGTCAGAGCAGGATTACACAATCCACCGATGGATGATGCAACATTGTCTATGCTGGCGGATGCGGCGTTTCGGTCGTAGTTTTTAAAGCTTATATTTTATTGTTTATGGATAAAATAGTTGTTTTGAAAGCACGGGTTTGATTAGTGATCAAATCCGTGCTTTTTATGTGTATGAAGTACTTGGTTGAGATGTAGGTTTTTAATATAAATGATTATCATGGTTTTGTGATTGTTTCTTGTTGAAAAATTCTTGTTGTAATGCCAGTTTGAAGGCTGTATAAACATTTTTCGTATTTAATCCCAAATTAATGGTCTTTCTAAGTTTATCATTCGTAAATATTGTAAAAATTGACCTGCATGGACCGCATCATGATAGGCAATTCGTAATAGCATGTCTCCTAAATATCTTTGATAGCCAACATCGCTTCGATCGATAAGGGTTGAATCTAGCTCTGCTATGTTTATGGATTGAACATACTCTATGAAGTCAGTAAAGTATGATTGTGCCAATTCAATTTCCTTTTTTACACAAGTAATTGGCTCTTCATCATACGGGAAATGTATATCATTTATTGAGCCGTTGTTTTTTAAAATCATATGATAGTAAAAAGTTGAGCTCCATACGTGACGAATCATCTCACCAAAAGAAATAGCCTCATTATCAGGCCTCCAATTAAGAAAATTATCGGGAAGAGAATTCCATAATTTTTCTGAGCGCCTTCTCGTCTCTTTCAAATTTAATATACTAAGATCAATTGCATTCATAATAAATTCTTCTTTACTATTAAACTTAAAATAATTGTATCAATTTAACAGTTAGGGTATCATCGAAATATGAATGTATATCCGAATATCTCATATATAGCTAAACTAATTGCTGAACCTACAAGAGCAATCATCTTAGATTGTCTAATGAATAATCAGGCACTACCTGCTAGCGAATTGGCTTATATGGCAAAAGTGTCACATCCAACAATTAGTTCTCATCTTTCTAAATTAGTAGAGGGGAATCTACTTACAGTTGAACAACATGGTAGACATCGTTACTATCGACTTGCTAATCAAGAAGTTGCAGAAGTGCTTGAAAAGTTAGAGACAATCGCACCAACAGTTCAAGTTCGCTCTTTAAAACAATCAGGTCAACTAAAACAAATTCGTTATGCTCGAACTTGTTATGATCATCTTGCAGGCAAACTCGGTGTAGAGATAACTGAAAAATTACTAGATAGGAAATTTATAATTTTAGGGGATGGAGAATACATTGTAACAGAACAAGGTAAACAATGGTTTCTGAATTTTGGAATAAATGTTGATGAGGCAGATACAAAAAGGAGGGTATTTGCAAAACCTTGCCTTGATTGGAGTGAACGGCGTTACCATATTTCTGGTTGGCTAGGGTCTGCAATTGCAAAACTGCTTTTTGAACAAGGATGGATTACGAAAACGGATAAGAACCGAGCTGTCCATCTTACAAAGAAAGGTGTAAAGTTATTGGAAGATCAATTAGGCATTGATATGAAAACTGAGGAAAGAAAAGCTTGAAATTAGAAAAGTCCGTCAAAATGACGGGCTTTTTCATTATGGTAGGAGTGTACATGAATAATAGGATGTTACCAATAATCGTTGCCAATAAAAAATCTTTCTTTTCATTCTTCTTTTTTAAGTTTTAAAGGAGAAAGCTAGGCTTCTTATTTTTACTAATGTTATAATAAGAAAAAAGCACGAAAAGAGGTCATCTCATGCTAGAGGTTATTGCAACATGTTTAGAAGATGTAAAAAGAATTGAAAGTGCTGGCGGGAAGCGGATTGAATTAATTTCATCTTATACAGAAGGTGGTTTAACACCAAGTTATGCTTTTATAAAAAAAGCGGTAGAAGCGGTGAGTATACCAATTCATGTTATGATTCGTCCGCATGCGAAGTCTTTTACATATACGGAAGAAGAAATTGAAATGATGAAAGAAGATATTATAGTTGCGCAGAAGTTAGGAGCAGCTGGTGTAGTATTAGGCGTATTAAACGAACAAAATGAAGTAGATGAAGAGAAATTAGCGGATTTACTATCTGTTGTAGATGGAATGAATGTAACGTACCACCGTGCGATAGATGATATAGAAAATCCAGTAGAAGCGATGAGAACTTTAAAGAAGTTTCATAAAGTAACTCACGTTTTAACTTCAGGTGGACAAGGAGATATAGTAGACAATATTCCGGTGCTTACAGAAATGCAAAAAGTAAGTGATGGTCAAATTCAGCTTGTAGCTGGAGCTGGCGTGACGAAAGAAAATATAAAGCGATTGCTAGATGAAACTGGAATTTCGCAAGCACATGTCGGTACAGCGGTAAGAGAAGCAAAATCATGTTTTTCTGAAATAGATCCTAATGTAGTACAAGAACTAGTTGAAATAATAAAATAAGTGCTTAAGAAAGAGGAGAAACGATGAAGGAAAATACGAAGAAAGAATTATTCTCTTGGGCTAAAACGATAGGGTTTACCCTTGTATTAATTGCTATTATTCGCGGCGTTTTATTTACACCTTCTTTAGTGCAAGGTGAATCAATGATGCCCACTTTAGAAAATAATGAACGAGTTCTCGTAAATAAGATTGGTTATAGTATAAGTGGATTAGAACGCTTTGATATTATCGTCTTCCACGGCAAAGAAGGATACGATTTAGTAAAACGAGTAATTGGTTTACCAGGTGATACAGTTGAGTATAAAAATGATGTTTTATATGTAAACGGAAAAGCGATGGAAGAACCATATTTAAAAGAGTTTAAAGAAAAAGCAACTGACCGTGTATTAACTCCAGACTTTACGTTAGAACAAATTACAGGGAAAACGAAAGTGCCAGAAGGTCAAGTATTTGTTTTAGGGGATAATCGTGAAGTTTCTAAGGATGGTCGCATGTTTGGCTTTATTTCAGAAGATGAGATTGTCGGAAAAGGACAAGCTGTTTTCTGGCCGTTGAAACAAGTAAGAGCGTTATAAAGTGTAGTGAAGTATGGGAGAGATATTCTTCCGTACTTTTTTATTTGTTTAAAATCTATTGAATGAATTGAAAGAATATTTTATAATTTTAAATTATATGTTTGTTTCGAAAAATGGAATTTAAGTTCCGAAATTCAGAACGAAAGGAAGAGAGAATGAGTATAAATAAAACGGCAGTTAAGACAATGGATATTTTGGAGTTGTTTTATGAGCATGAAGAGCTAAGTTTAACTGAGATGGTTCAGCTTACAAATATGCCGAAAACATCTGTTTATCGTTTAATTGGCTCGTTAGAAGAGATGGAGTTTTTACAAAAAAACGAAAAGGGGAAATATCGTTTAGGGGTCGTATTTTTACGGTTCGGTCAACTTGTTTCACAACGATTATCAGTAAGAAATATAGCAATTCCTTATATGAAAGAACTTAGAGATAGTTTAGGACAGGCAGTTAATTTAATAATTCAAGATGGTAATGACGCAATTTATGTTGAAAAGATGGAAGGTGTTCAGCCAGTACGCGTGTATACGGCGGTTGGAAGAAGAGCACCGCTTTATGCTGGTGCATGTCCGAGAATTTTACTATCGTATTTTTCTGAGGAAGAGAAACGGAGATACATAGAGGAAGTGGATTTAAAACAGTTTGCAGATGGAACAATTGTGGATAAGGAACAATTGCTAGAAGTGTTGCAAATGGCAAAAAAGGAAGGCTACACAATTAGTTATTCTGAGTTAGAAAATCATACAGCCGCAATAGCAGCGCCCATTTTCGCAAGTGATGGAACGGTTGTAGCAGGCATTAGTATTTCGGGATTAGCAATTGAGTACAGCGAAAGTAACATTTCATATTTTATCGCTAAGGTGAAAGAAACAGCACATCGCATTTCGAAAGAACTCGGCTTTTTGGCATAGAAAGAGGGAGTAGGATGAAATTTTCTGCGTTAGGGGATCAAGCAATTATTGTTACATTTGGTGAAGAAATTAAGATGGATATATATGAGAAAGTACAGCGGTTATTTCAAGCACTGCAGCAACATCCGTTTGCAGGAATGATTGAGTGCGTTCCGTCGTTTACTTCATTAGCTGTTTACTACAATGTATACGAAGTATGGAAGAGAAATGAGAGAAATGAAAGGCCATATGATTACGTTCACCAGTATATAAAGGAGCTGTGTGATTCTTATAAAGAAGAAGTAAAACAGGATGTGAAACATATTTCTATACCAGTGTGCTACGGGGGAGAATATGGACCTGATTTAGAAGAGGTTGCGCATTATAAAGGTTTACAAGTAGAAGATGTGATTCGAATACATAGTGAAACTACATATTTTGTATATATGCTAGGTTTTACACCAGGGTTCCCGTATTTAGGAGGACTATCAAAAGAATTAGAAACACCTAGAAAAGAAACGCCACGGTTACAAATCTCTCCTGGTTCAGTAGGTATTGGCGGAAATCAAACAGGTATTTATCCGCTTGAAACACCAGGAGGATGGAATATTATCGGCCGAACTCCTATTTCATTATTTAATCCAGAAGAAGAAATACCAACATATATTCAAAGTGGTATGTATTTACGATTTATCCCAATAACGAAGGAAGAGTACGTATCATTTGAGGGGGCTAAAGAATGGATGTAGAAGTTTTGCATGCAGGAATGTTTACAACAGTCCAAGATTTAGGGCGATCTCATTATCAACAATACGGTGTACCCGTTGGCGGGGCGATGGATCAAAGTGCACTTCGAATGATCAATATGTTAGTTGGCAATGAAGAGAATGAAGCGGGACTCGAAATGACGATTATGGGACCTAAATTGTTAATAAAGAAAACGACTTTACTTGCGATTGGCGGAGCAGATATGGAACCGTTATTGAATGGAGAACGTATCCCGTTATGGCGTCCCATTTTAGCGGAAGAAGGTAGTATGCTTTGTTTTGGAAAAGTGAAAAGTGGTTGCAGAGCGTATGTGACTTTTGCGGGTGGCATCCATATTGATCGTACTATGGGAAGTAAAAGTACGTACATACGTGCTGCGATTGGCGGTATAGAAGGAAGAATGCTCAACAAGGGTGACTACTTCCAAATTGGTGCACAACCAGAAATGGCGAATCGTTTCATTCAAGACTTACAAAAAGATGGGAGAATAAAAACGAAATGGGCAATTAACAACAGCGTACTATCAAAGTATAAGAAACATCCTAAGCTTCGTGTCATAACTGACTTTGAATATGATCAATTTACAGAAGAAAGTAGAAAGGCATTTTTTACGAAAGAGTATAAGGTATCTAATTATGCTGACCGCATGGGCTATAGGATTGAGGGAGAAGTTTTAAATAGGATTGAAGAAAAAGAGGTTTTATCGAGTCCTGTTACATTTGGAACCATTCAAGTTCCAAATGGTGGACAGCCAATTATATTAATGGCAGATAGGCAAACGACAGGTGGCTATCCGAGAATGGGAAATATCATTTCTGTAGATTTACCTCTTCTTGCCCAGCTAAAGCCGGGGGACTATGTTTCTTTTGAGGAAATTACGCTTGAAGAAGCGGAACAATTGTACATAGAACAAGAAGTAAATATAAATCTATTAAAGAAATTTATCGCTTTACGAAGCTGAAATTAGGAGGGATACATTGTGACTACAATCGATTTAAACTGTGATTTAGGAGAAAGTTTTGGAGCTTATAAAATGGGGAATGATGATGAAATTCTTCCGTTCGTTTCCTCTATAAACGTTGCTTGCGGTTTTCATGCGGGTGATCCGTCTGTTATGCGGCAAACTGTTGAAAAAGCTTTGGAGCATAACGTAGCGATAGGGGCGCATCCTGGATTTCCTGATTTAATTGGATTCGGTAGAAGAAACATGAATGTTTCAGCAAGTGAAGTATACGATTATGTTTTATATCAAATCGGCGCATTAGACGCATTTGTAAAAGCGGCAGGCGGGAAAATGCAGCATGTAAAGCCGCATGGTGCCTTATATAATATGGCGGCAACGGATTCGAAAATTGCAGATGCAATCGCTAAGGCAATTTATCATATGAATCCGAGTCTATCGCTTTACGGATTAGCAAATAGCGAGGCGTTTATACAGGCTGCAGAAAAATACAATGTAACTCTCGTACAAGAAGCGTTTGCGGATCGTACATATAAGCAAGATGGAACGTTAACGAGCCGTACAGAAGAAAATGCACTTATAAAAAATGAAGACGAAGCGATAAAGCAAGTGCTTCAAATGGTGAAAGAAGGCTATGTAAATTCGGTCAATGGAGAGGAAGTAGCAGTTCAGGCGCAGACGATTTGTTTACACGGTGATGGAGAAAAAGCAGTACAATTTGCGGGAAAAATATACAGAATATTCGAACGTAATGGTATTTCTATTTGTGCACCGAAATAAAAAATAGGGGGAAGTGCTGGGATGATTAAATTAATCGGAATACTACTTGTTGCAGTGGGCTTTTTATTTAGATTAAATACACTTTTAGTAGTTATGGTTGCAGGTATTGTTACGGGGATGGTTTCAGGATTAAGTTTTTATGATGTGATCAGCATGTTCGGTAAATTTTTCATAGAAAATAGATATATGTCTATGCCAATTATATTAACTTTACCGGTAATCGGAATTTTAGAGCGTTACGGTTTAAAAGAAAGAGCAGAAGCACTTATAACGAAATCAAAAGGAGCAACAACTGGAAGAGTATTAATGTCATATTTTACGATAAGAGAATCGTCAGCAGCACTAGGGCTTAATATTGGTGGGCATGCACAAACGGTAAGACCGCTCGTTGCACCGATGGCAGAAGGGGCCGCGCAAGGTAAATACGGTAAACTTCCTGAAAAATTAAGAGAAAAGATTAAAGCAAACGCAGCTGCTGCGGAAAATACAGCTTGGTTTTTCGGAGAAGATATTTTCATCGCAACTGGTGCTATTTTATTAATGAAAGGGTTCTTCGATTCAGTAGGTATGCATGTGGGTGTATGGGATATGGCACTTTGGGGCATTCCAACTGCAATATCTGCACTTATTGTAAGCTGGATTAGATTTAGAAGGTTTGATAAATATATAGAGAAAACAATGAAGGCAGAAGGAAAAGAAGAGAAGGAGGCAATCTAATATGAACATCATCACAATGGATACAATCTATTATGTATTAGGGATAATCGTTGCTTTTATCGCTGTTCGTATCGCATTCGATCGTGAACATCCCAACAGATTCGGTTCTAGTTTATTTTGGGCATTGTTTGCAGTTACATTTTTATTCGGAAATGTAATTCCTTCGTTTTACGTTGGCTGTATCGTGCTCGCTATGGTCGTTTTAGCCTCGCTAAATAAAGTAACAAAATCAGAGGAAAAAGAAGTTCCAGTACAAGAGCGTGTAAAACATGCTGAGAAATTAAAAAATAAAATTTTTATGCCTGCACTATTAATTCCTATTTTTACAATTATCGGTACGTTGACCTTAGGGAAAATTAAATGGGGAAATGTCTCTCTTGTTGATCCAGATAAAGTAACATTAGTTGCATTAGCGCTTGGTGCATTACTCGCATTCGTTGCGGCGATGCGTATTACAAAATCAAAAATAACAACGCCTGTACAAGAAGGAAGCAGACTATTACAAGCTGTCGGCTGGGCTGTAATTTTACCACAAATGTTAGCAGCACTTGGCGGTATATTCGCGAAGTCTGGCGTTGGACAAGTTGTTTCAGATTTAGTCGGACAAGTGTTACCGACAGAGTATCCGTTCGTTGCTGTTATGGCGTATTGTTTAGGAATGATGCTTTTCACAGTCGTAATGGGAAATGCATTCGCAGCGTTTGCCGTTATTACTGGCGGAATTGGTTTACCTTTAATTGTTCAAATGCACGGTGGGAATCCAGCAATTATGGCAGCACTCGGTATGTTTGCTGGATATTGCGGAACGCTACTTACGCCAATGGCAGCAAACTTTAATATCGTTCCGGCGATGCTTTTAGAACTAAAGGATAAAAATGCAGTTATTAAAGCACAAGTACCAATTGCTCTTTCAATCTTTATTATCAATATGTTTATTATGTACGGCCTTGTATATCGTTTCTAATTAGGAGGGAAAACTATGAAAACAGTATTATTAACAGGATTTGATCCGTTTGGCGGAGAAAGCATCAACCCAGCTTGGGAAGTAGCAAAAAGTTTGCATGAAAAAACAATTGGAGAGTACACGATTATTAGCAAACAAGTCCCAACGGTATTTCATAAATCAATAAAAGTATTAAAAGAATATATAGAAGAACTAAACCCTGAAATGATTATATGTATCGGACAAGCTGGGGGCAGACCAGATATTACGATAGAGCGTGTCGCAATTAACGTTGATGATGCAAGAATTGCTGACAATGAAGGGAATCAGCCCATAGATGTGCCAGTTGCAGAAGAAGGACCAGCTGCTTATTGGTCTACACTTCCGATGAAAGCAATCGTAAAAAGACTGCAAGAAGAAGGTATACCAGCTTTCGTTTCACAAACAGCAGGTACATTCGTTTGTAATCATTTATTCTACGGTCTCATGCATGAACTAGAGAAGCGTGATAAGAAAATAAAAGGCGGATTTATTCATATTCCGTTCTTACCAGAACAAGCGAGTAAATATCCAGGGCAACCGAGTATGTCACTTTCTACTATTCGTAAAGGGATCGAATTGGCAGTTGAGGTAACGACAACAGTTGAAGTAGATATTGTAGAGGCTGGGGGTGCGACGCATTAAATAAAACGAATTGTACAACACCTCCTGTAAACAACTGGTATAATAAGTATAGGAATATACATAGAGGTGATTTTTGTGCAACAATTTGAAGAAGTACGTTCAATTTTAGAAAAAGCGAAGAAAATTACAGTATTAACAGGCGCTGGTGCAAGTACGGAAAGTGGTATTCCAGATTTTCGTTCAGCAAATGGATTGTATGCTGATGCGAATGTGGAGATGTACTTATCAAGAGGGTACTATAACCGAAGTCCGAAAGAATTTTGGAAGCATTATAAAGAAATCTTTCAAATTAATACGTTCCATCAATATAAACCAAATCGTGGCCATCGCTTTTTAGCTGAGCTAGAAGAACAAGGGAAAGATATTACGATTTTAACGCAAAATATTGACGGTTTACATCAATTAGGTGGCAGTAAGCACGTCATTGATTTACATGGAACACTTCAAACAGCACATTGTCCAAAATGTAAATCAGGCTATGATTTACAGTATATGATTGATCATGAAGTACCGCGCTGTCAGAAGTGTAATTTCATTTTAAATCCAGACGTTGTTTTATACGGAGATACACTGCCGCAATATCAAAATGCGATGAAACGTTTATATGAAACAGATGTACTTCTCGTTATGGGAACGTCATTAAAAGTACAACCTGTCGCTTCATTCCCGGAAATCGCAAAGAGGGAAGTAGGAGCAACAACCATCTTAGTAAATGAAGAGTTAACAGGACAGGAATATAACTTTGATTATGTTTTTCAAAATAAAATTGGTGAATTTGTTGAGGGATTATCTTCAATGAAATAAATTATTAAAAAAACTGAGGTATCCACCTCAGTTTTTTATTTGAGTAATCACTGTTTTAAGCCATATGAAAACATTTTGATAATGTAGTAACCACATCTCTATAATTTATAAAAATCAATTTGCCCCATTTTTCTTTTAGAATAATATTCATGTTATTGTGCATTAAGGGAATGGTAATAAATAGGATAATTAATTAAAAAACTGAAAATTAAATCTTTTATTTCTTTTGTAATTAATATAAAATTCTATATATATCATATAAATAAATTTGATACATAATGATTTTGCGTAGAAATGTTAATAGAATGAAGCGAGGGAGCGAAATGAGACAGAAAAAGGAGCAGAAGAAACAATCGAAAAAGAAAAAGACTCATATTCCTTTTCGGTTAAATGTACTATTTTTTATTGTCTTTCTTTTATTTTCAGCTATTATAATTCAATTAGGTAAAGTACAAATCATTGATGGAGAAACGTATAGAAATGAAGTAAACAAAAAGGAAGATGTAACGGTAAGCACTCCCGTTCCTAGAGGGAAAATGTTTGATCGGCAAGGTCACGTTATTGTAAATAATAAACCATTGCGAACCGTTACATATACGAAAATGAGAGGAGTAGACTCGAAAGAAGTTTTACAAGTAGCAAGAGATTTAGCCAAGCTGATTGAAATGTCGCAAGAGGACATGGATAAGTTAACAGAGACAGATAAGAAAGATTTTTGGATGCAGTTAAATGAAAAGCGGGCAGCAGCGAAAGTAACGAAAGAAGATGAGAGTAAATTTAGAAAGCAAGAAATAGAAGGAAAAGAATTAGATAAAAAAGTAGAAGAACTGCGCCGGGAAAGAATTACACAAGAAGAATTAAATGAGCTTTCAAAGGAAGATATAGAAGTATTAGTAATTAAAAGCAAAATGAATGCGGGATATAAAATGACGCGGCAAATCGTTAAAAAAGATGTAAGTCAAAATGAATATGCTGTCGTTAGTGAAAGATTGGCAAGTTTACCGGGGGTAGATACGACAGTAGATTGGGAACGTGAATACCCAAATGATAAAATACTTCGCTCTATACTAGGTAGCGTTTCTAATGAAAATGAAGGGTTGCCAAGAGAACAATTAGATTATTATTTAGTTCGTGATTATAATCGAAACGATCGTATTGGTAAAAGTTACATTGAAAAACAATACGAAGATGCACTACATGGAACGAAAGAACAGTCTAAAAATATTATGGATAAAGCAGGGAAAATTGTTCGAACAGAAAAAGTGACCGAAGGAAAAAGTGGAAATAACTTAATGTTAACAGTCGATATGGATTTACAGAAAAAAGTAGAGGGAAGCCTTGAAAAGAATTTACGAGCTTTTCATGCTGCAGAGCCGATGATGGATCGTGCGTTCGTAGTAATGATGAATCCGAAAAACGGTCAAATTTTATCAATGGCAGGAAAGAAAATTGTAAATAAAGATGGCGGTATGCAAATAGAAGATTATGCATTAGGAACGATGACAAGTTCTTATGAGTTAGGATCAACTGTAAAAGGTGCTACTTTATTAGCTGGATATCAAACAGAAGCGATTAAGCCATATACACATTTCTTTGATGCACCAATGTATTTTAAAGGAAGTTCTAAGCCGAAGAAATCGTGGAAAGAATTTGGGGATATTGATGATTTAAGAGCTTTACAAGTTTCATCAAACGTTTATATGTTTAATACAGCTTTAAAAATGGCAGGCATTAATTATGTCCCAAATAATCCATTAGATATTAAACAAGAAACATTTAATAAAATGCGCTACTATTTTAGACAATTTGGCCTAGGTGTGTCGACTGGTATTGATCTGCCAAATGAAGCAATCGGTCAAGTAGGTAGAACTGATAACATACCCGGATTTTTACTTGATTACGCGATTGGACAGTATGATACATACACGCCTCTTCAGCTTGCGCAATATATTTCCACAATTGCAAATGGCGGTTACCGAATGAAACCACAAATTGTACAAGAAGTTAGAGAGCAACCGAATAGACCAGAGGATGTAGGAAAAGTCGTTCGGTCGATTGAACCAGTTGTATTAAATCGAGTGGATATGGACACTTCGTACATTAATCATGTAAAAGAAGGGTTTAGAAGAGTTTTTCAAGAAGCTGACGGAACAGGTACCGGAACGTTTAAAGGTTTACCATATAAACCAGCGGGAAAAACAGGAACAGCTGAGACAGTATATGGTGGAGAAAGTGATATTGGAAGAGATGAGAATAACAACCGAAAAAAATGTTATAATTTAACTCTTGCCGGTTATGCACCATATGATGCTGATCCGGAAGTAGCTTTTTCAGTTGTTGTACCATGGGTGAATGATGACAAATCAGGAATTAATTCCGCGATTGGTAAAGAGATTTTGGATGCGTATTTTGAATTGAAAACGAAAAGAGCGGGTGGAAATCCAGTCCCAGTAGAACAGCCGAACAAGGCCCAGTAAAAATAGTATCACTGCATGGAGACATATTGTGCAGTGATATATTTTTTGAGTTAAAAAGCGTTTAAATAAGGTGGGAATGGATATGAAACAGGAGATTAAAAGAGGCTGGGGGAAATACATACTCTTCGTGTTTGTTTTGGTAGTAGCCTATCATTCTTTTACTTTATGTAAAGTGGAAGGGGAATCGATGCAGCCGACTTTATATGAAGCAGATTACGTATTTGTAAATAAAGCAGTAGTACGTCTTTCTAATTTACAACGCGGAGAAATTGTCATTATAAAGGAAGCGGATGAATCGAAATATTATGTGAAACGTGTAATAGGGCTTCCGGGTGATGTAATTAACATAACGAACGGAAAGGTATATGTGAACGATAAAAAGCAAGAAGAACCATATACGAACAAAGATTTATTTAACAACACACAAGTGTTTTATAACTTTCAAAAGACAAAAATTCCGCCAAATAAGTTATTTGTAATGGGAGATAACCGCGAAGTAAGTAGAGATAGTCGAAATGGCTTAGGATATATTGAAGAAGATAACATAATTGGCAAGGTGGAATTCGTATATTATCCTTTTTCAAAAATGAAAATGATAGAATAAGTGGGGGAGAAGCAAAACCCCACTTATTAAAGTTTCACTTTATTTTCTTTAAAAAACCTTTTGGATTAAATGATATGAAAAATTTATGTTTAGACTCGTCGATTATGAAGTTATTATTTTTAGTTAAAAACTCATCCACAGCCTCCATCGGACCAGGACCCCAATCGGGAAGAAGCGGATTTCCATTAATGGAGGTATCTTCTACAATCATATAACTGCCAGTAGTGACGATAGATTTATATAGTAATAGTTCTTTGGATACATGCTCTTTACTATGATCAGAATCTAAAATAACTAAAACCACATCATCAGGTTTGCGCATGCTTACTATTGTTTGGACGGCCTGCACAGAAACAGAAGAGGCTGTTAAATACGTAATCCGATTATGTGATGGCCGATTTGGCTGCGGAGTTATATCGATAGTAAGTACGTGACCTTTTCCAATTAAATCTAACATAGAAGCTAAATACAGTGCACTACCACCGTGAAAAGTCCCGCATTCAATAATTAAATCGGGCTTTAATTCATAAATAATTTCTTGATACAAAAAGAGATCAGAGGGAAGTTTACAGATTGGAACTCCGAACCAGTGTGTATCGTTTAACCACACGAGGCTGTTGTAATATTGGTTTAGAAATTCATTGCTTATATTATCGATTTTAAATTCTCCTTTCTAAAAAGGACTCTCTCGTTTGACGTAAAGTGTTTACGCATGAAAGTTGTACTATATATTATGTAGTAAAGAATTGTAAGGCGAGTGTTTTTACTTGAAAATAAGCCAAATAACTCATGTGGAAAATGAAAGGAAATGATTGTATGTACAAATACACAATTTGTTTTATTAGAAAAAGCGATAAAATACTGCTATTAAATAGAAATAAAAAGCCGAATATGGGGATGTGGAATGGTGTTGGAGGAAAAATAGAAGATAATGAAACGCCATACGAAGGAATAATTAGAGAAACGTTTGAGGAAACGGGTATAGAACTTTCAAGTGTAATGTATAAAGGGACTGTTGGTTTTAAAGGTAAAGATGAGCCCCAGGCTAGTGAAGGAATGTATGTGTTCGTTGCTGATTTGCCAGATGGAATGCAAATGAATACACCATTTCGTACGGCTGAAGGATTATTAGAATGGAAAGAAATTGATTGGATATTAGATGGTGATAATAGAGGTGTTGTTAGCAATTTACCAAAATACTTACCGACAGTATTAACAGAAGAAAATAAGTTAAAACATATATTCACGTATGATAACCGGAATATTATTCATTACACAACTGCATGTTTGACGGAAGATGATGCGAATAAGCGATATGAAAAACAACTCATTTCTCAATAGAAGAGGATAGTGAAAAATCACGTTTTTGCTCTCATTATATATGCGAGGTGATTATATGTTTCAGAAATACAATTCATTGGTCAGAATTGTAATATATATGATATAACTTTTCTTATGGTGAAAGAGTAGAGAATATACGTAAACGGAACAAAAAGGAGGTGGCTTTGCCACCTCTTTTTGTTAGCTACGAATCGCCTTAATTATAAATCGATGTTGATTCACATCTAAATATCCTTTTTGCAAAATAATCTCATGTATACGATATAACTCCTCAAAGTACTTTTCGACAGTAAAATCAGGAATTTGCCACGGAATTGCTTTTAAATAATAGATGATAGCGCCAATATCATAAAAACGTTGGAAAGGGAATTCTTCTTTTGCTTCTAAAATAGTAAATCCATTTTGGTTTAACTCACTGCATGCAGTTTCGAGAGACCAATTTGCAAACTCACTATTTAGAGGCGTACCCAATTGTTCATTAAGTTCAACGCAATCAAGACCGCCAACTTGTTGTGTAAGAAATATTCCATTAGGAGAAAGTATTCTATTTACCTCAGAAGCAGAATAGGATTCATGTTGATTCAGGATGAAATCAAACTGTTCATTTTGAAATGGTAAAGCAGTATCATCACTTACTGCCACAACTGTAACCCCTAAAGGTTCTAATTTCTTCTGAGCAATTGGCACGTTTGGAGCGTAGCCCTCAGTAGCGAATGTAGTTGACGGGAACGGTTGTAACATAGATAAAAACTCTCCGCCACCAGTACCCATATCGAGCATTGATTCTGCACGTTGCATAAGCTGAAAAGCAGTACTGCCGTACGACCACGATAATGGCTCGCTCTTCATTCGACCCGTTTCTGAAATGAAAGAAAAATCCCAGCCACTAAAGTTTGTATTTGCACTTTCTAATAAAGTTAAAAATAATGGATCACGTTTCATAAATTTGTCCTCCTATTTTTTAATGGATAATATGATGAGAAAAGAAAAAGGGAGGACCTCTTATTAAAATGAAGCAGTTTTATGTTTCATGTTCGAATAGATTCATATAAATTCGCTCCTTGTGAGAATGGTTATTTATATATTCGGGATAAATAAGTGGAAATCCTTTGATCAAGAGCTAGGGAATTTAGTAGATATGACTAAGGAAGTTCTAAATCGCTTGGAAAGCATGATAAGTGATAAAAATATATTAATTGGAATGCACCGAGAGAAATAATCGTTATTCACGAAAAAATATAGATGGAGGAAGCTTTGTTAAACCTGTTGAAGAATGCAATAGAACATTCTAAACCAGGTGGTAACATAATGATTCAGGTCAAAAATTCTCCAATCTATATCGAACTAGTGATCCAAGGTTTTGGAGAGGGAATTTTAGCTGAAGAATTACCTCATATTTTTGAACGATTCTATAAATCAAGTAGTTCTAAAAAGCTTGGCTCGAATGGAATTGGGTTGGCACTTGTCAAAGCTATTATTTAGGCTAACTAACATATTGTATGTTTCAGTATCTATTTTATAAAAAAGAAAATAGATGTAACGGTCCTCCTTTTAATAAAAAAATCCTATAAAAATATAGTGCTCTTAAAAAATTTTGTTACAAATTTGTTTTGTTTGACTTTAAAAAAGGAAAGTAATATTTATTTGTAGAAAATTTTTAAGGATAAAAATAGGATGAATATCCATGGTAAGAAAAAGGGGGCACTTAAATGTTAACAAATGATTTAGATTTTCGATTAGAACCACGTTTAAAAGAACTGTATGAACAACATAAAATAAGAGCGCAGAAGATAGACTGGGCTTATCATGAGTTTTTACCATGGGATAAGGGAATGGACTTTAAAAGAGTTCCTTGGGATGAAAGTCAAGTTACTCTCCCTTCTGGTGTAATTACGCCGTCTTGCAAAAGATGAAACACTTCATTATGCGTTTTATCGAGACGTTATTCGAACACATTTAGAATTGGAACCAAATTATTGCTACCATATTGCCAATGTGATTAGGAATTTTAAAATGCCAGGTGCCGTCATGCCTGATTTTGAAAATAGAATGGCTGTGATTGCAAAAGAAGCAAACTATGGCCCACTACAATATTTTGATCAAGTACTTGATGTAGTGGTTGAGTATTGGGGGTTAAAAGATTTACGACCAATTGCCCCTCTAGCAGAAAAAGCAAGAATTGAGATTTTGGAGTATCATATAAGATTGAAAAAAATACGGGATCGATTTGGCCGTTTTCAAGGGGAAATTGATCTACGTTAATGGGTGGAGATTTCAGGATATACGCGTATGGATTCCCTTTTCTTTTATTGGAAATCTCGAACGCTCTTTGGTATTTTACGGCTGTTTTACTTGATTTAACTTTTGAAGAAAAAAGTAATTGACACCTAAAATGAACTTGTGATATTATTAAATATTTGATAAAAAACAACATATGTGTTAAGCTTGAAAAGGTTACCACATATGGAGGTGGATTATATGTTTCAAATTGGCGATAACATTGTTTATCCAATGCACGGAGCAGGTATAATTGAAGCCATAGAAGAAAAAGAATTCTCAGGGGAAAAACAACAGTATTATGTCATCAAAATGTCAATCAGTAATATGCAAGTCATGATTCCTACGGGTAAAATATTGAATTCGAATATACGCCCAGTTACTGATATACTTGCATTAAAACACATTATACACATTTTTCAGCATGAAGAATCATGTAAATTACTGCCGTGGAAACAAAGGCATAAAGTGAACACGGACAAAATAAAAACGGGTGAAATACAAGAAGGTGCTGAAGTTGTACGCGATTTAATGCGTATGAAGAAAGAAAAAACACTGAATACAAGTGAAAAAAAATTGTTGGATGATGCATATAAGTTTTTGGTCAGTGAACTAGAATTAATTAAAGGAATCACTGAAAATCAAATAAAAAGTTTCTGTTAAGGTTTATTATAGATAATGTATTATATCTCCCGAAAACATCCTGAATTTTTCGAGAATATGATGAGTATTAAAAGTAAATCATTTCAAAGACATTCAATTTCTTCAACTCACTTTTAGAGTAGAAACCTCTTTTGTTATTACTTCAATCTAATCCATTTTTATTTTTAAATTTATTTTACGAACATTCGAAGTTTCATTAAATAACTCGATTAAATAGTCACTTGATTTTTGCAATCCTGATTCACACTGGCACGGACAAGGAGCCGTAAGGATGAAAGAGAGGTAGGGCTTTCATTGTTTTAGGTAATATACTATCTAAGTCATTATTTCTAGAAGAAAAAACAATCAATCTCACCGCCAGCTTTAAGAGTTCCTTACATCTACTGAGACAGTGAATAGTAATTGTTTATCTTCTTTACGTAAAATTGATAAACGAACTGGTAACACCATATGGTAAACTACAAAAAATGGTTTCCAGACCAAGAAACCATTTTTTATTTTATTTACATAACAATAGTAAATTAAGCAGTAAGAAGGAGTCCGCACATGAAAAAAATGTTAACAAAAGAATTAAGTAATGAATTAAAGAAGCGAGAAGGGATTATTTCTATTACAGTTGAGCCTTATGAAAAAATCGAAGTTGGTGGAATTCGTGTAGATGGACCAGCTATTATTCTAATTAATCAAGAATAGGTAAAAATAGTTGCATGCAAGGAGAAAAGGATCAGCCTTTAAGAAAAGGGGGATCCTTTTTGCTTGCTGCAGCTAATATGGGATATACATAACTTTTATCTGATGTGTTGGGGTTAAAAGGAAGGAGAGGATGGAGATTATCATGGTGGAAAGCTTAATATTGGTAGGATTTCTTTTTACGTTATATAAATTAGTTGATAAAAAAACAAACTAATTATTTAAAACGATAGATTGTTTCCTTTTTAAGGCCGAGATTTATCTGAGAGTGAAATGGATCATCTAAAGGAGGAATTAAAATGGATGCAAGGAAAGAACGCATAAAATACGAGAAGATGTCAAAGAATTATGATCGTATTTATTTAGTTTCGTTTATCCTATTAATTGTACTTGTTTGTAGTAGTGTGATTATCATAGGAGCTACAGGCGGAAAATATGGAGTGTTTTTATTGTTAGCAATTTTACTTAACGCACGTATTACGAAAGAATCTCAAAAAAAGTATGAGCACTATTCTAATAAAGGGCGTATTTAAAATGATACATAACCAGAAAGGAACAACCTAGATGTATATTCAAAATATCCCTTTATCATCTCCTATTAACTAGTAAAAGTAACTTTATATAAATCATTTTTTTAGCAATGTAGAAATAGAAACCGTACCCTATTAAAATGTTATTTCCGTCCATATAATGAATTATCCTTCTAGCATATTTATAAGATTTATATCATATATTAGTAGAAAGAATGCAAGTTAGAAAGGAGTTTTATAGAATGAGTTATTTGGAGGGAAATGACTTTAGTAAACAAAATATGGTAAGTGTGCCTAATCCCTATGTATATCAGACATTACAATCAGTAATTGGTAAACATGTGGTTACTGAAACTGTAAGAGGCAATATAAGAGGTAAATTAAAGGATGTGAAACTAGATCATTTGCTCATTGAAGATACGGTGCCATATATTGTACGCATTCAACAAATTGTATGGATTATGCCAAAACAATAATCACATGTAATTTGATTTATAATAGATTAGCATTATAAATCAAATAAAAACACAGGGTTTTATCTCTGTGTTTCTTCAAATTTTCGTTTTTGGATATATGCTTGAGCATGGATAATTTCTTTCTGAAGTTCTTTTAATTCTTCCATAGATCCAGATTCAATCCTCATGTACGTAGTAACTAGACTAATCATCATATCCATCTTCTCTACTATATTTTGAATGACCTGTTCAGATTGCTCTTTTTTAGGGTGTTGTATTGCTATTAGAGCATTTTCTATATAATTGTTCTTTCTTTGCTGGATATCATAAATAAACTGTTTTGTGTTTGAGTTCATTTGTTATTCCTCCGTTTTGGATATACTTCTATTCTATCATATTTGAATGGTGAATATTAGATTCCCCTAAATATACACCTGTCACATACATCTCCTCAAATATAGAAACTAATTCCTTAACGTACAGGGAGCTAATCAAAATATGTTAATTTTGTGTCTAAACGTACAATTTTCGTTTTTGATATGGTGAGCCCTAATTGTAGTGCCCAATCCGATGTAAATTCCTCAATAACAACAGATTTTTCCATATCTCTAATACCCTTATGTATTTTGTGCTTGAATATAATATCAGATTTAGATAAGCAAAACTATTTCAAGTGAATAGAATCCACTCTTTAAGAATACATAAAAAATATATATACAAGCGTATTCTAATCACTGCATCATTGGTGAAAGTAGAATTCTATAAATTTTGGAGGAAGAGATATGCAAAAAAAGGTTCTCCTGTTTACAGATTTAGGGATTGATGATGCGTTTGCTATACTGTACACCTTTTTTCGTAAAGACATTCAACTTGTAGGAATTGTGGCCGATTATGGAAATGTATCAAGAGAAGATGTAATAAGAAATATTAACTATTTAAAGTACATTGCGGGAAGAGAAGAAATACCTGTATTCCTTGGTGCTTCTGTACCGTTGACAGGTATAGTGATTCAGTATTTCCCTGAGGTACATGGAAAAGTTGGATTAGGACCTATTATTCCACCTGAAATTTCATATCCAGTTTATCCTTTAAATGATATTTATCAAATTATAGAATCAAATTTAGAAGATCTTACAATTATCAATTTAGGAAGACTTTCTTCGCTAGCTACGACTTTTGTATTAAATTTAGAAACAATGCGAAATGTAAGAGAATGCATTTGCATGGGGGGAGCTTTTTTCTATCCAGGTAACGTAACTGCTGTGGCTGAAGCTAATTTTTACGCAGACCCGTATGCAGCAAACTTAATTCTGCAGCATGCAAAGAACTTGACGATTATTCCTTTAAATGTGACTCAACACGCGATTGTTACACCCGAAATGGTCCAGCAAATTGATGCATTTCATCGGAGTACACAGGATCTTGCAGGACTCATCATCAAACCTATGTTAGATTATTATTATAATTTCTACTCCAAGTCTAATCCTGGTATAAGTGGAAGTCCTATGCATGATTTTGTAACAGTTTGGTATTTGCTAAATCAAGACGCTGTTAGTCTTTCAAGAGTACCTATTAAAGTAATCCCTGATCAAGGAGAAGGATTTGGTCAAAGCATTGCAGATTTTCGTTTTGTTACTAATCCAGGCTATAAAACGCATAATGTAGCTTTTCAGTTTGATTATGAAAAATTTAAGAAAGATATTATGGAAACGTTCCTAAAGAAGAGAGTGTAATAGACTTTATTAACTTCAGATAATACGGATTATGAGAATCAAATGTCACTTAACTTAACTTAACTGTAAATATCAAATTAACAAAACAAGTTCCCCTAAAATAAAAAAGACGTTGACTTCTCTATGTAATTAACTGTCGTTTCATGTCCAGCGATGATGAATAGCCAAATTGTCGAAAGAAGCTCGTTCTTATTCAACTTGTTTTCTTGCTCTCTTGTTTGAATGAGATCGTTTATCAAATCAGAATCAGGATTTAGACGCTTTTCGTTAAGTAATGTCTCAATGTAATGAATAAACTTTTAAGTGTTGTTTTAACTTCAGTTCCCTGAATAGGTTCCACAGAGGTGTCCATGAGTTTTTTGTCTATTTGCGGAACTGGTTTCGATCAGTGGCGGGAATCCCAAGCACCTCTGAAATGAAAATAATGGGTAGTGGTTAAGCAAAATCTGCAATAATTTCCATCTTTCCTTGTTCTTGTACAGCAACTAACAATTCGTCGGCAAGTTGCTGAATACGGGAACGAAGGTCCTCAATCATACGTGGTATAAAGGGTTTAGAGACCATCCGACGCAGGCGAGTATGATTAGGAGGATCTACCGTAAGCATATTCGGACTCTAGATTCTACAACATTTCAACTTACAGACAAGTTTTCTTGACATATACATTATTTTAGACAAGCCTTTTATAATGCATATAGGGTAAATTGTTAAATTTTGATTTTTTATATGTAAAATGATAATAAAGTTATTTAATTTCAAAAGTCCAAATAAGTATAACCCGATCTAAATTTAGATCGGGGTTAAAAATATAGTTGTTTAATCTTGATGTAAGAAACGTCACTAGATTTAAAAATATAACAAAAAAGTTATTGAAAAATGAATCTTTTCACTTGATATATATTTCTTCTGGAGCATTTATACATTTTCATAGTAACCAACCAGCTAATCAATATGATTCCTGCAAAAAGTAATAGTAAATTACTATACAAATGAGTGAAAGAATTAGCATTCATAGGTAGTAATTTTCGGTTTAGCAAATGTATCGATAATAATCCACCTACAATCGCAATCCCCATTCCTTTCGTTAGAAAGCCTGGGAAATTAAGCAAACTCATTCTAGTACCAGCAGCCTTTTGTTCCAAACTACTGAAACACTGATAGAGATAACTGTTTTGGTCATGAACTCACTGTTGTAATATGTCTAGTGTGTCTTCATGGTATGTTTCAAGAAAAGGCCGAATGGCATATTCAGCGTTATTCCTTTTCGTTATTTCATACATGGTGTTGAATGAGGTTTCAAAATCGTTCAGACCATATTTTTCAACGTATTTTGCGATAGGCATGTACATATATCCGTTTGTGAATGTGCCTACTTCTGTTGTATTTTCTGGTCCTAATGTTTTCAGTAATATATGTATTGCTACATTAAAATCTTTTTGTAAAGCATTGTGTAATTCATCTGCTATTACTTCAATACGTTGTTTTAACTCTAAATTTTCAACTTTATATGTTACAGAATCTACAAAGATTCTTTTAGAAAAATTAGGATCGTGTTTACAAATAGAATCAGCTATTTTCTCTGCTAATTCTTCATTAAATAAAAATTTTAACGGAACATATTTACCCATTTTTTCACCTCGGTGGTCAAATGAAAACAATTTTTATTTTTTAATCGACAATCCATAAACTAAAGTCTCACTCGGAGTCGTAATACTAAAACCTGTCGTCTTATAATCAAGTTTCACTGTATCACCAGTGTATTCTTTCGTGAATGAATCCATTTGTACGATAAGCTCTACATCTTCATATACAACATCATCTGCGTTATATGTATCCCAAATTAAATCGACATCAACGAAAATACTACAAGAGTTCGTCATTGTTCCTCTAATGCGAACGATCTTTTTATCTTCACGTTCTAATCTACGTATAGCTGCTTTTGCTTCATCAGTAATACGAATGTTCATTGTATCCCAACCTTTATTTATATTTCCTTTATTATTGCAAAAACAGGAGCGATAATAAAGGAAAGAGGTTTGCAACAAAAAACGAGCAAACAAATTTGTTTGCTCGTTTCACTTTATTTTAGTTCACATTTATCAAGTGGAATCACTTTTGTTTTTTTCGTAAATTTATAACCTAACCATAGTACTAAGAAGAGTGGTAAACCGATGTAAGAAACGAGTACACCGTTCCAATCAATTGCTTCACCCATAAATGCGCCGTAGTTTTGTCCTAAAATTACGATGATACAAAGTGTAAATGCGAAGATTGGACCGAATGGGAACCATTTTGCTCTATATGGTAAGTCTTTTAAATCTTTTCCTTGTGCGATATATGCTTTACGGAAACGGTAATGACTAATTGCAATTCCGACCCATGCGATAAAACCAGACATTCCAGATGCGTTTAATAACCAAATGTATACAACACCGTCACCGAATAAAGAAGCAATGAAAGCAATACTACCAACAATTGACGTTACGATTAATGCGTTAACAGGTACACCGCGGCTATCTAATTTACCAAGAAACTTTGGTGCTTTTCCTTGGCGAGCTAAATCCCAAAGCATACGAGTTGATGCATACATACCAGAGTTACCAGCAGATAGTACAGCAGTTAAAATAACAGCGTTCATAACAGAAGCAGCAAAGGCAACGCCCGCTTTTTCAAAAATAAGTGTAAACGGACTTACTGTTACATCACTTGCAGCAAGGCTTTCAGTTGTATAAGGAATTAGTAAACCGATAACGAGAATCGCAAGGATATAGAATAAAAGAATACGCCAAAAGATTGAACGAATTGCTTTTGGGATATTACGTTCTGGATCAGATGTTTCACCAGCAGCTACTCCTAATAATTCAGTTCCTTGGAAGGAGAAACCAGCTGCCATAAATACACCGATAATTGCCATGATACCGCCGTTAAATGGTGCATCTGCAACTGTGAAGTTTTTAAATCCAACAGTTTCGCCGCCCATAATTCCGAAAATCATCATGAAACCAACAATTAAAAAGATAATAATAGTAACTACTTTAATAAGTGCGAACCAATATTCAGATTCACCAAACCCTTTAACAGATAAATAGTTTAAAAGGAAAATAATAGCTAAACATAATCCACTCCAAATAAGAGAAGGAGTATCTGGGAACCAAAATTTCATAATTAATGTTACAGCTGCAAGTTCAGCAGCAATCGTAATTGCCCAGTTATACCAATAGTTCCATCCAAGTGCAAAGCCAAGTGATGGATCAACAAATTTTGTTGCATACGTACTAAAAGATCCAGTAACAGGCATGTAAGCTGCAAGTTCAGCTAAGCTTGTCATTAAAAAATAAACCATAATTCCAATTGCGGCGTATGCAATTAATGCGCCACCAGGTCCAGCTGTATGGATGACACCACCGCTGGCAAGAAATAGTCCGGTACCAATTGTACCACCGAGAGAAATCATCGTAAGGTGACGAGATTTTAATCCGCGTTTTAATTCACCTTGTCCTTGTGTAGTTTGCGTTTTAGAGGTAGATTGATTTGTTGCGCTATTCATGTTCAACACTCCTTTTCTTGTAGGTTAGGAAGGAGCGGGGGAGAAAAATACAAAAAACCGCCAAAGGAATTAGGCGGAACGTTTCACAAATAACCACCCCATCATACCCTTCCGTTAAGATAGCACCCCACGTTTACACGGTAATTTTGTAAACGTGACAGTTCTGTTCCTTTCGGAGACAGCCCCAGC
Organism: Noccaea bulbosa; assembly: GCA_900406535.1. Lineage (NCBI taxonomy): Eukaryota > Viridiplantae > Streptophyta > Magnoliopsida > Brassicales > Brassicaceae > Noccaea > Noccaea bulbosa. Next base: position 580,083 of record OVBJ01000002.1, read on the forward strand.
TCATATTTCCAGAGAAGAAATATAAACTTCGGCAACTTTTCCTTTCAAACGGAGTTGGTGACATTCTCTGTGTCTCGTCCGTTTTACTCATAAAAGTCGCAACCTCTACCTCATCGGATTGATGAGGATTTGATATATTGCTAAGATTTTTAATATATGGCAATTGTAATGACTTTCTGAATATATTGCAAGATATTTTGTTAGAAAAAGTCAAAAAATATCGGTTATTGTATAGGAAACGCTTGCAAAACTCCACCCGAACCTACTATTATGTAGCAATAAGCAAAGAAAAAATTGTTATACAAATGTTTCGCAAAAAATATTGAAAAACCCTCTAAATTAAAAGAAAATTCAGAAAAATATAATTCGACATAACTATCAAAAGAGGATTATTCCTTAAATTCGTTTCAAAGAATAAGTATAAATTTAACGGATAGAATGAATATTCTTTTTATTTTTAGTAAAATTGAGGTATTGTTTAATTGAAAAGGGGAAATCAATATGAAATTAGAAACAGAAAGGCTCTATATAGTGCCGTGTACAGAAGAGAGGATTCAAATTGCTAACGAGCAAGGATACAATAGCGGTCCGCATATTGTAGGGCATGTAAAGAATGTAAAACAAGATGCAGCTATATTACCATGGGGTGCGTGGTATGTTCTTCGGAAAGAAGATGATAGCTTTTTAGGTGATATTGGGTTTAAAGGGAAACCAAACGAGAAGCAAACAGTAGAAATTGGCTATGGATTTATTGAGAAATATTGGAATCAGGGCTATGCAACAGAAGCTGTAAGAGAACTAATCGATTGGGCTTTCAAAACAGGAGAGGTAGAAACAATAATTGCAGAGACACTCCTAGATAACTATAGTTCGATTCGTGTTTTAGAAAAGTTACATATGAAGAGAGTAAATGCTACAGAAACGATGATTAATTGGAAAATAGAAAAATAAAAAATACCGCTCGAAGTATATCGGGCGGTATTTTTATCGTTATGGTAGCATTTGTTTTTGATCATTCGGATATCCGGCTGTCGATGCGTTAGAACGCTTGGAATGATTGCGAACAGCAATGAAAATAGAAATAATAACGACAAGACCAACTGCCACGTAAGAAAGTGAAATAATAGTTGGATCCACTTTAAATGTAGTCAGCAGTGTACGTATATTCGTAAAGATAATAAGACCACCAACTAATACCCCAAGTAAATGTGCTGGAACGATACGAACTAACCATGCAGCAATTGGAGCTGCGACAATACCGCCAAGCATTAAGGCAAATACCCAAACCCAGCTTACTTGTTCCCAGCCAAGTGAGATGAAGAAACCAATTGTTGCAGCGAGTGAAACAGGAAATTCACTCGTATCTACAGATCCAATAACTTTTCTAGCTTCATTTCCTCTTGCTAGAAGAACGGGTGTCGTAATCGGCCCCCAGCCACCGCCACCAGTTGAATCAACGAATCCAGCAAATAAACCAAGCGGCACAAGTTGTTTTGCAGACATACGCTTATTTGAAGCAACAATTTGTTTTTGAAGGACGAATCGTAATAAAATATAAACCCCTAAAGTAAATAAAAAAACGGAAATGTACGGTTTAATTACATCGCCAGGTAAATTACTTAAAAAACATGCCCCAACAAATGCACCAATTGCTCCAGGTAATGTAAGTCTGGAAACTGTATATTTATCAACGTTTCCAAATTTGATATGAGATGCACCGGAAGCGGCGGTTGTAACGACTTCAGCTAAATGAACAGAAGCGGAAGCTACAGCCGGTGCGATACCAAACATTAATAATAGTGAGGTAGATGTTACCCCATACGCCATTCCAAGTGCCCCATCAATCAATTGAGCGAAAAATCCGATAATAGCAAAGACAATTAATTTCTGCATAAATAATCCCCCTGTAATAATAAATGAAAAAGGCACTTTTCCCGTATGAGAAAAGTGCCTTTGGTTTTTCCAATCAGCAATAATTAAATTTGTTTCATTATAATACATATTAATCGTATAAATCAACTGGGTTTTAAAGTTTTTTGAATTGAATGAAAGAAAAATAAAATATACAATAAAAGGATGGAGAGAAAGGGGAGAAGGACATGTTGCGATTTGATCATCTAGTACACGCCGTACATTGTACACCGGAAGAAGCGGCAAAACAAATGCAGGCGCACGGATTTTATACTGCAATAGGTGGAGAGCATATTACTTGGGGTACTTGGAATAGTTTATGTTATTTTGATTTATCATATATCGAATTTTTAGCAGTGCAGCATGAAGAAAAAGCGAAAGAAGCAGACAATCCATTAGTACAAGAAACAGTAGTGAAATTACAAGACGGAGAAGGAATGCTGCAAATCGCAATTCGAACAGATGCAATTGAAGACCTAGCAGTAAAGTTTAGTAAGCACGGTTTACATACGATAGGACCATTTGAAGGGAAACGTATGAGAAAAGATGGTCGCCTTTTAGAATGGAAAATGTTATTTGTAAAGCAAGAAGAGAACGGACCGAAATTACCTTTCTTTATACAATGGAATGAAACGGACGAAGAAAGAAGAAATGATTTACGTAACATTGGAACAATCACGGAACATAAAAATAAAGTACAACAAATTGAAACGATCCATTATGCAGTGAAAAACGTTCGAGAAACGGTGCGGAAATGGAAAGAAGTAATGGGGCTATCTACAAGCTCAGTTGTGAAAAGTGAAAAATGGAATGCCGAGTGTCAAAGTGTAGTATTTGGAGATATTCATGTGCAGTTTTGTGAGCCGATTGGAGAAGGGCTAGTGCTAGAACATCTGAATAAGAATGGCGAAAATCCTTTTGCAGTGGAGTTTAAAGGTGAAAATAAACGAGAGCATGAAGTGTTACATAGTTTGTACATATATTGATAGAGGTGAACGTTGTGAAGGAAATGCTTAGAGAGATAGAGAGTAAACTAGAATGGCCTCGTATTGTAAAGTGTACAGTTATTTCAAAAGGTTTTTCACATGAAGAGAAATATAAAATAGAATTAGAAAACAGAGTAACATATTTTGTGAAAGTATGTGATGCTGTTCATTTTGAACGTAAACAAGAAGAATATATGTATATGAAACAATTAGAGTCATTACATATTCCAACGCCTAAGTTAATTCATTTTATAAAACTTGAACAAATAAATAAATGTGTTCAAGTATTTGAATGGATCCAAGGTATAAATGGTGAAGAAGGTTTAGGGAAGCTATCCGTGGAAGAACAGTACCATGCAGGAAGAAAAGCAGGAGAAGTACTAAAGAGGATTCACTCAATTGAAAGAGAAAGTGCAAGTAATAAATGGGAAACAGTTCGATGGAATAAATACGAAAGATACGTAGAAGCGTTAGCAAATTATGAAATAGACTTCCTTGATTTGAAGCCAGTATTAAGATTTGTAGGGGAGCATAAACAATTATTGAAAAATCGCCCTATTACCTTTTTACACGATGACTTCCATCCAGCAAATAGTATGATTCATAATAAGGAGTTTATCGTTATCGATTTTGGTGGATATGATTTTGGTGATCCAATACATGATTTTTATAACGTAGCGATTTTTACTACAAGAATAAGTAAACCATTTGCGGTTGGACAAGTTCACGGATATTGCGGAGGCGAACCGTCGCTTCATTTTTGGAAACTGTACTCATTATATGCAGCAATGACATTCCCAGCTGATATCGTATGGACAAACCGAAGCACGCCACATTTAGTAAATGATATGAAGGAAAGATTGAACGGAATTTTAGAAGATCATAATCATTTTTCATCCTATATTCCAAAATGGTATCAATCACAACATGAGGATATAATAAACTATAAGTAATGGAGGGATTCATTTGGATAAAATAGCGGTAATTTCAGATATACATGGTAATATTCCAGCATTAGAATCTGTACTGCAAGATATTAAATTAAGAGGAATCGAGCGCGTCGTGTGTCTTGGAGATTTAGTCGGAAAAGGTCCTCATTCTAGCGAAGTGATTGAAATCATTCGTAAAGAATGTGAAGGAGTTGTAATGGGGAACTGGGATGATTTCATTACAAAACCGACTGAATTTGAAACGTTAAAATGGCATCAAAAACAATTATCGGAAGAACAAAATGACTATTTAAGAAGCTTACCATTTTCAATCGAATTTTTTATGAGCGGCAAACTGATCCGTATGTTCCACGCTTCACCGAGAAGTTTATATGAAAGAATTCAACCACATGCCTCAAGAGAAGAGCGTATTAGTATGTTCGAAAATAGTGAGCTCACAGAGAATATAGAAGGGGAAAGAAAACCAGATGTCGTTTGTTACGGTGACGTTCACCAAGCGTTCGTTCAAAATTTCAGAGGGAAAACGTTATGTAATGCCGGTAGCGTAGGAAACCCACTTGAAATAACACAAGCTTCCTATTTAATATTTGAAGGAACTTACAATGAAAAAGAAGCAGCGAGCTTTTCTATTCAACTCGTACGAGTACCGTATGATATTGAATTAGCTATCAGGCTGGCAGAAGAGCTCGATATGCCAGAAATTGAAGAATACAAACAAGAGTTACGGACTGCTTTATATCGAGGGTTTAAGGGGAAGTAAGCCAATCATAATATATCAACGATTTTTCAAATATATCTATCATAACTTAAAATATATCAACGATTTTTTCAATATATCAACGATTCGACAAAGGATATCGACTTACCGACAAATAGTGACATAAAAGTTAATTATAATTTTGTTATGTAAACTAAATGAAGGGAGAAATATCATGAACCGAAAACAATGTATAAAAGAAATTGCTAATCATATTTTAATGTTAAATTTAACGCACCCAACAAGAGTTGGAGTAAGCGGTATTACAGCATCAGGAAAAACAACATTTGCAAACGAATTAGCGGAAGAAATAAAAAAACGAGGGTTACCAGTAACGTGCGCTAGCATTGACGATTTTCATAACTCAAAAGTGATTCGTTATACACAAGGTAAAGAATCTGCAAGAGGGTATTATGAAGATGCACACGATTATACAGCTTTCAAAGAAAGGTTATTAAAACCTTTAGGACCTAATGGGAATTTACAGTATGAAACGATCTCTCATAATTTAAAAACGGATATTCCTGTACATAATGAGCCGTTAATGGCTCAACCCAATATGGTACTCATAGTAGATGGAACATTTCTATTGAAAAAAGACGTTGAGTATTTATTTGATTACAAAATCTTTGTAGATACAGATTTTGAGATTGCGAGAAAACGTGGTGCAAAGCGCGAGACTGAGGCTTTTGGAAGTTATGAAGAAGCTGAGAAAATGTTTTTAAACAGATATCATGCGGCCTGTAAGATGTATATAGATGAGCATAATCCGAAAAGTTGTGCGGATGTTGTATTTCAGAATAGTGATTTAGGAAATCCAGAAGTTATATTTCATGAATGAGCGTATTACATAATCAGAAATATATGTATAGCCTTTTGTTTATTGTTATAATTAAATTAATTTTATGAAGCAAATAAAAGGGGATAAGACAATAAAAAACGCAAAAAGGGGACAAGAAATATAATGAATGAAGTACTAGAACTAAAAGAAGAACTACTACAAATTAAAAATAATAATTATGCTGTACCAGAAGACGTAGATGCTTATCCATATGCACAGTGGATGTTAGATTATATCGGGTCAACTGATGCTGAATTACGCGATGATTTAATTTATAGTACGCTTCACAAATGGATTACAAATGATGTGTTTAGACAAAAAGAATTACGAGGATTAATGCTGCAAGCAATTAGCCCTGATTATTTATTTTATAAAATTGGTGAAAAGGGAACAGATTCTGTCTTTAAACGTGCATTTTCTGTATTAATTCCACCACTTATTTTATCTGTTCATGAAAGAGAACCATTGTTATCTGAAGAACAACTGTACAGTGTGGCAGAACAAGTGCTGGAATATGTATATTTAGAAGAAGATGTAAGAGGCTACGTAGAAGGAAAAGGCTGGGCACACTCTACTGCACATGCAGCAGATGCGCTCGATGCTTTAGCACGTACAATCCAAAATCGTGAGTTCTCATATGCAATACTAGCTGCTGTTCGCCAGAAGGTACGCTTACATGACTACGTATACATTCACTTTGAGGATGAGAGATTAGTAGCACCAATTATGTCGTTACGTAACCAAAATCTTTTAACTGAAGAAGAGTGGAGCAACTGGTTACATAGTATAGCAATTGTTGAAGACATCCCGCATCCTCAATATGATATTTTAGTACAAAATATTAGAGCTTTCTTAAGAAGTTTATATTTTAGAGTTTTAGAGACAGAGGGTAGTACAGCCTTTACAGAGGATATATTGGAGACTTTGAAAGGGTTGCGTAGGTATTAAAAATAGGAATATAAGAAAAGAATAAGAGTAAAAAACCGATTATACTTGTAGGCCCTCTACAAAAATAATCGGTTTTTTAGTTGAATTGAAATTTTAGACTTAACTATACACGAGTGTATTAAATATGTAATTGTGGTTGTTCTTCATATAAACTATTCACGTACTGTTTTAAATTCTTGATGAATAATAGAATATCTTGACTAGGCATTCTAGCATGTAGAAGATGAAATATATTTCCTTTCCCAATTTCAAATTCATCCGAAGTTAAAGTAATAGGGATGTTTTTAAAAACATGCCATGGGAAATATAAGTGTACAAAAGCTTCTCTAAAATATATACCTGATTGACAAATTAATACCCCATCCGATCCTTTCCCCATATTCCCAAGAACAGATGTATCTAAAAAAGCGATGATCTGTTCTTCTTTTGGAATGATAAATCGTGCCTCAATTGCTTTTAACTTTTTTTCTGAAATATGAGTGTCTACAAATAATCCATTATCAGGTTCTAATAATTCATTGTGCGTTTCAAATAAAGAGCAAATAGATTTTATCTCATCCATTTTTATAATTGGATGTATATCCTGTTGTTTTGAATTTTGGAATGAATTCGTAAGAGCTATTAGCAATTCTTTAAATAATAGTGGGGGATAGTCACTCCCGTTAATATTGAAACTTTTTTGTGCATCAAAAGATAAGAAACCATCTTTATCAATTTCAATTTGTTGCACTTTATTTAATTGTTCCCATTTCAAATTTCCTTTACCTAATAACCAATTTTTCCAGTATAAACCCGAACTCGTAAAGTAAACACCATACTTGCCTGATCCTAATAAATTACAACTTAAAAAAGCGACAATTTGATCTTCCGTTGGTATAGAAAAACGTTTTTGAGCAATTGATAAGAAATCTTTAGGAATTCTAGTAACATAAAATCTAGATTGTTGAAACTCTAAACAAATATTAGTTAAACGATTAAAATCTATATTCATCTTAACCATTCCCCATTTCAAATTTTGTTTCGATATATTAAATTATAAGGTTGTTAGGAAAATATTAACACTTAAATTTACCTTAAATTAATAAGTAGAGGGTTTATAAAAAAAATTTATATTAGGATAAAATTATGATTTGCATTATATATTTGGAGTAGTAAAGTCTTGTTAAGTTAATAAAAAGGTACATAAAACCAACACCTCCCAACCATACTAAAAAATGTGTTGGAGGTGAATGTTATGGACAAAAAAGACTTTGAAAAAGTTTATAATGATTACTTACATCAAGGAGAAGAACAAGCTCAATTTGAAGTAGACCATGAAGTTAATTCAGGAGCAGAACAAATTGTTGCTGTTCGTAAAAATGATGATGGTGATTTAATTGCGTTTAAAACAAGTAGCGGGAGAGAGTTAGATTATATGACTGCCCTTGAAGAAGCAAAATCAGGGAAGTTAGCTCATGTAGACGTATTTCATAAGTATGGCAGAGATATTATACGTAGTGAACCTGATGGAATAAAGGAAAATAACTTAGATAATTTACCTTCATTTTAAACGGGTAAACCTCAAGAAGAGAATGTTCATTTGGATATTCTCTTCTTTGTGTTGCGAAGTTTTCCTTGCGAAAAGAAGGTTCATCTTTAATGAGCGATCATACTTTTAAAGAGCGCTCTAAATTTCTCTTTATCTTCTGCTGTAAATGGTTTCGGTCCCTTTGTACGCTTACCGCTTTTTCGAACCATTGCACTTAAATACCGTGTTTGTAACAATTGTTCAATGTTGTCATTCGTATACTTATAGCCTTTATGGTGTAGTACGATACAGCCTTTTGCTAAAGCGAGTGAAGCAAGACCGTAATCTTGCGTTACGATTAAATCTTCTTTTTTTGCTAACTGCATAATCCGGTAATCCGCAGCATCTGCTCCAGAATCAACATAAATTGTTTCGACACCTTTTGGCTGCTCTGCATTAGAATAATGTGAAAAGCTAGTAACGAGGGTAACAGGAATTTCCACATTCGTAGCCTCAAAAATAATTACATCTTTTACAGGACAAGCATCTGCATCAACGTAAATCTTCATTTTATCACTCCTATAAATAGGTTCGAGTTGATAATAATGGTAGATTTAGGTTTTGTCAAACGAGAAAGCTTTATTTAAAGTTATTTTCACATACCAAAATAGCCTCGCGTAAACGAGAAATACCTTCCTCAATTTGATCAATATCCACTTTTCCATAAGATAAACGTATATAACCATCTTTCGCACCGAAAATACTACCTGGCATAAAAGCAATTTCTTGTTTTAAACTTTGCATAATGATTTGTTTTTCGTTTATAGGTTCTTTTAATTTCCCCCAAATGTATATACCACCAGTAGGGTTTGAAAAAGAGATTTTATCATGAAGTTGCTCGTTTAGGGCACGAACGATAACGTCTCTTTTTTCTGCTAGTTGTTTTCGTAACGGTACGATATGAGACTGAAATGGTACAGTTTCAAAAAATTGTTGCATAAGCCACTGCGGGAAAATACTCATTCCTAATTCCATTTGGTGCCGTGCATCTGATAATCGCTCTACGACAGACTGCGGGGCGACAAGCCAACCGACTCGTAATCCTGGCGCAATCATTTTTGATAAAGAATGTACATAAATGACAGTTCCATTTTCATCTATTGATTTCAAAGTAGGACAAGGTTGTTTCTTTTCTAGCGTCAGCAAACTAGATGGATCATCTTCAACGATTGCAATTCGTAAATCTGCGCAAAGTGATAATAGTTTTTTTCTACGGTTTGGATGAAGCATCGTCCCCGTAGGGTTTTGGAAATTTGGATTTAAAAAAATCATTTTAATGCGGTGCTTTCTGTATAGCTCTTGTACATCGTCTGGATTAATGCCGTGTTCATCGACAGGTAATGGGAAAATACGAATACCTGCTGATTGGAATAACGGCAGGGAATAACAGTGTGAAGGACTTTCGAAAGCAACAGCATCACCTGGATTTAATAAACATTGCACGATAAGGTGCAGTGCTTGTTGAGCGCCGGATGTAATCATAATGGATTGTTCAGTCGCCTCAACTTTTAAATATTCTTTCATATATTTTACGACCGCTTGTCTTAGCGGGAGATAGCCTTGCGGATGATCGTAACTTAATGAATGCGTTAACGGTTGTTCACGTAAAATCGTTTGTAGTTGATCGTGAGGATAAAGATTACAACCGAGTTCTCCATTAGCGAAATCTATAATATTTTCATTTTGTTGTACTTCTGCCCGAATATGGCGAAGTAGTGGTAAGTTTGGTAAAAAAGTACCACCTTCTACGAAATTTCTCCAGTTCGGCGTTAATGTTGGAGAAACGCCCCACATATGTGTACTCACACGTGTACCTTTACCAGTCGTACTTTCTACAATTCCCATAGCACGAAGTTCATTATAAGCAGTCGTTACTGTACTTCTGTTTACATTTAACTGCGTAGCTAATTTCCGTTCTGAAGGGAGGAAGCTTCCTGGAGGAAGTTCTCCATATGTAATACGTTTTTCAATAAAGTCAACCACTTGCTGATAAATAGGGATTTTACTGTCACTATCTAGCTTCCATTCCATACAAACGCCTCCGTATCTCTTATATACATTAAGTATAACAAATTGGCTGGGTAAAAAAACAGCCAATTGGACGGTGCTATATCCAGCCAATTTTACTATGCTAAATATGGAAGGGGAGATTCGGATGAAAAGATGGCAAATGGAATGGCTCCTAGTATCAGTAGCGTTAGTATGGGGAGCAAATTATACAATAGGAAAGTATGGCGTGGCATATATGTCATCCATTCAATTTAATAGTTTACGATTTTTAGTAGCATCACCGGTCTTATTACTTATTACATTTATGATGGAACGCTCATTACGTATTGAAAGAAAAGATTGGTTACGATTAGTAGTAGTCGGTATAGTTGGAACGGCAATGTATCAAACGATGTTTATGCTATCTGTGAAATACACTTCAGCAACGAACGCCTCATTATTAATTGCGATGTCACCTATATTTACAGGGATATTAGCAGTATTGCACAAACAAGAACGTTTTTCGATGAAAGTACAAATTGGTTCAATAGTAGCGTTTATTGGTGCAGCATTTGTTTTATTAACAGGACATACAGGAGGAGCTACTTACGAATATGCGTGGCTCGGAAATGTAATTGGATTAGTCGCAGCAATTGCGTGGGGATGGTATCCAATATTAGCGCAACCTCTTATTACAAAATACTCCGCAATGAGAGTTACATCATGGTCTACTTTAATTGGAATTGTACCACTTGTTATATACTGTTTATTCAACGTAAACTCTTTAACATGGCCAGTAGATACGCCAAGCTGGGGTTCACTAGCATATTCAATCATCTTTGCGACCATCTTCGGACTATCAATGTGGTATGTCGGTATTAGTCAAATAGGCTCAACGAAAGTAATGGTTTATATGTATCTCGTACCATTGTTCGCAGTTATCTTTGCGGCAGTTACAATTGGAGAGCAAATTAATATGATGCAACTCGTTGGCGGACTTATTATCTTCATCGGCTTATATGTTGTAAAAAAAGGCGGAATCAAAAAGCCTGCTTTCAATTTGAAAAAAGTCAGTTAATAGTAAAAATGATCTCTTTCATATAGAAGGAGATCATTTTTGTTTTCGTAATAAAAGTGCTTGTTCAACCGCCCATTTTTGATGAGCGTGAATGAGAAGCTTAACAGCAAGTAATGGAGACATCCATCGTAAAACATGATCCTCCCCACAGTTTTCAGTTTGTTTCTGCACCATGTTCGCAATATAAAAGAATCCATCATTCAAATAATATGTATCTTCCTTTTCTGCATAAAAATATCGAACCGCATTACCGATATACTGATCAATTTTAATTGCCCATCCTAATTCCTCTAGTAGTTCACGGTGCAAGCATTCTTCTTTTGTTTCATTACCTTCCATACCGCCACCAGGTAAAAAGTAACGGTCACCTTTTTGGATAACAGCAATCATTGAAGAAGATGAATGGAAAATAACTGCATAACAACTAGGTCTTAATACATAATGAACGGTACGCTTTTTCGAGCCAAACGTAAGTTTTGAAATCATAAAACACGACCTTTCTCTATAAAATACATAAAAGGGATATTAAGGTAAATGTAGAATGATATAAGTATAATCTTAATAGATTGGAGTGGTAACAACATGATAAATCGAAAATGTTCAAGGTGTAAAGAGATAACGGGTACAATACATGGGGGTAAAAAAATTAAGGAAGAATTTTTATGTGAGGACTGTTTGCAAAAAGGAATTGCGAGCGGGGAAATCGAATTATCACAAGTGGAGAAAGAACAAACTTCGTATCTTTCTATAAAAATATTAAAAATAATGAGTGTTATTTATTTAATAGTATCAATTATAACCGCTTTTTCTGCTGGAGCATTTATACAGGATCCAGGGCTTGGTGGAATATCTTTTTCAATAACAGGTGCAGTTGGTGTTATGATAATTGGATCGATATTTCAGTCTGTTCTTGTATTTTGTGGAATATGGGTATTCATCCTTTTAGTAGAAACGGTTATTAAAATTTATGAAAAAATGAAGTGAGTGAAAGGGAGAAACATATGCAAGTAAGAAACATCCAAGGGGAAGATTATGTAAAGATTCATTCTGTTTTAAATGATTGGTGGGGCGGTAGAGATATGGCTGCTATGTTGCCAAAACTATTCTTCGTTCATTTTCAAGAAACGAGTTTTATCATTGAAGAAGATGGCGAAACGTTAGGTTTCTTATGTGGATTCTTTTCACAAACATATAAAGATGAAGCATATGTTCATTTTATCGGTGTCAATCCGAAGTATAGAGGAAGAGGAATCGCATCGACATTGTATTCTTATTTCTTTGATATCGCTCGTGCAAATAATCGTAAAGTTGTAAAAGCAATTACGTCACCAATTAACAAAAAGTCGATACAGTTTCATCAAGAAATCGGTTTTCGAATTGAGGCCGGGGATGATGAGGTAGAGGGTGTATCGGTACATACAAATTATGATGGGAACGGCGGTAGTAGAGTTTTGTTTTTGAAAAATGTGTAAAAGTAGGCTAGCTTAACGGTAGCCTTTTTGTTGTGAGGAGATAAAAATATGGAGAGTAAACAAAGTAGAAATGAATACTTACGACGCATTTATAAAGTGCAAGATTATATAGAATCACACATAAATGATTCACTATCCATTGAAGAGCTAGCGGATATAGCAGGATTTTCAAAGTTTCATTTTCATCGGATTTTCAAGGGGATATTAGACGAGCCATTATCACGGTATGTAAACCGATTGAAGTTCGAAAGGGCAACAAATCTACTTACATATCGCACAGATATGACGATTACACATATTGCGTATCACTTCGGGTTTACAGATTCAGCAGTTTTCTCCCGCACATTTAAAAGTCATTACGGAATAAGTCCATCTCAATATCGAAACGATAATAGCAAGAATTGCAAAGACGTAAGGAGAGCTTCTCAATACAATAAGTGTAAGAAGGTTCGAGGAAATGTTGAAATTGTAACAGCGGACGATATACACGTCGCATACATAAGGCATATCGGTACATATGAAGAGTTAACGATAGCTTTTCCAAAAATGATAGAGAAATTATTTCATTACGCAGCGAAGGAAAACTGTCATGTATTTGAGGATACGAAAGTATTAACCATTTACCACGATCATCATGAATTTACTGAAGAAAATCATTTAAGAACAAGTTTATGTATAAAAATTCCAGAGGGGTCCCCAGTAGAAACGAGCGACATTGGAATAATGGTAATACCTTCTGGAAAGTATGCGGTAGGTCATTTTGAAATATTCCAGGATGAATATAAAGGAGCATGGGATTTCTTATACGGTGAGTGGCTTCCTAATAGCGGATATAAACCGAGAGATTCGTATCCTTTTGAAATGTATAAAAATGACCCAAGACGGCACCCGGAAAATAAACATATAGTTGATATATATGTACCGATCGAACCTTTTTAATTATAGGTTAAAGGGGAATGAATGATGAAAACTGCTGAAAAGTTAGATCAAATTATAAAAGAAGAATATAAAAATATGAATGGTATGTTAGTAGTACAGAAAGAGAATGCTATTTTTGAAAAATATTATAACGGACACGGTCCAGATGATGCATTTCATGTAGCGTCAGTTACAAAAACGATAATCTCTGCGTTAATTGGGATATGTATAGATAAGGGCTATATAAAAAGCGTTGATCAAAAAGTAATAGAGTTTTTCCCTGAATATACACTTAAGGCATCTGACATAACAGTGCGACACCTCCTTACAATGACAGCACCATATCCTTTTACGGATTGGCAGGAACCGTTAGAAGAACTATGTACACAAGAGGATTGGGTACAGTATACACTTAATAGAATGGGGAACGGCGGAGAAATCGGATCTTTTAAATACTCATCTGCAGGAGCTCATTTACTATCAGCAATTATTACGAGCACAACAGGAAAAAGTGCTCGTGAATTTGCAAACAAATACTTATTTCAACCACTCGATATGAGAGAAATTCCAAACTATAATATGAAAGCATTTGGATTTGATGACCTATTCGGAAAAGATGTGAAAGGATGGGTTCACGATCCAAATGGTATTTCAACAGGCGGTTGGGGACTAACGTTAACGGTTAGGGATATGGCGAAGTTTGCACAGATGTATTTGAATGAAGGTATTCATAATGGAAAACAAATACTATCAAAATCATGGATAATAGAATCAATAGCGATGAATTCAAATCAATATGGTTACTTATGGTGGTTACGAGAAGAAGATGGAATCTTTTCATACTGTGCTATGGGTGATGGTGGGAATATGATTTGTTGTATTCCGAAGCAGGATTTGGTTGTAGTAATTGCTTCTGAAATTATACCGAATGCACGGGATAGATGGGAATTGATTGTGAAATATATTCTTCCTTACTTACAAAACAATTAAATTTAAGATATAAAGGCGGTATGAGATCTCATACCGCCTTTATATATGGCATTTTACATAGAAAGGGAGATGGGAAAATAACTTAATGTCATTAAGTTAACTGGAAAATAAATATAGCGTAAAAAAATGTTAAGATTTCGAAGGCTTGATTTTAACCTTTATTTTTCTATGTATAATGAAGCCGCATACTAAAAATCTTTTAAAGAAAGGGGATGAAGTGTGTATGAAAAACGAATTAAAAGCTAATGTGCATTTCTTGATGGCTTAAGGAAACAGAATAATATTTTAAGTTTTTTTGATAAGTACAGCGTTTATATGGAATTTGTCAAAAAGGATATTTATCTTTTTGACGTTTGGAGGGTATATGAATCTAATATTAAAAGAAATAGCAGTGAACATAAAAATATTCATTATGTTATTTATTGGATTTACTTTAACAATTCTGCCCATACTTATAGCGATGTCGATTCGAGATTATTACGATGAAAAATTTTATGAGTATAAAAATGGTTATTTTAAATATTACTATGCTATTCAGCTTACTAGTTTTGGGGAATTGGATTTTAAAGCAATCCAAGCGATAACAGAAACTAGTTTTAAGAATTCAAGTGTTATTACAAATGATATGAGAACCAAACTGCCAGGCATAGGTGAAGTAACGATGGTTGGTCTTATAAATAAAAATTGGTCTCCGCCTTTAATAAAGGGTTCTCATATGGAAGATGGGGAAGAAAATAGTGTAATTGTCGGAAAGAGAATTTATAAAGAATCTGAAACAATAAAACTGTTTAGTAGAGAATATAGAGTTAAAGGCGTGAGCGCTGCGAATACCGGATACGCATATGACTACAATGTTTTTGTCGGCTTAAGTGACATGCCTGATGAGATAAAGCGACGTATGCAAAATGAAAATACATTTGAAATGATAGTAAGGTCTAACGAAAATCCTAAACAAGAAATAGATACATTTATTCGGTATGTTAAGCAAAATAGAACTGATACAAATGCGAAAGTGATAAATGAAAAAGAGAATTATGAGAACGAAAAAAGCTCGAATAAAGCTATGAGAGCACAACTTACTCTTCCGTACAGTCTACTTTTTATTGCTGTAATGAACTGTATAATTGCGAGTTATTTTTGGATTTACACGAAGAAGAAGAGTATTTCCTTAAGGAAAACGTTGGGAGCAAGCAATTTGAATTTATTTGTATTTATATTTAGCCAATTATTCATATGCGCAATCGTTGCAGTCATTTGTGCGATATGTATGCAGTGGATTTTAAGTACAATGAATAAAAGTATAGTATATGTAATGGGTTTTACTATTCATATAGATGTTTTCAAAGTTGTGATGAGTGTAGTAATTTCCTTGTTTATTTCGTTCATCACCGCTGTAATACCATTTTTCAAAATACTTAAAATTGAACCTGCTAAAGCGTTAAAGGAGTAAATAAGATGAGACTAAAAAGTGCTCTTATGGCTTTGAAAAATAGATTGCTCATTTCCATATTTCTCTTAATACAATTCACGTTTGGATTAGCGGCAATAACCCTTTCCATTAATATGCTTTGTAATTTTCACTATCTTGGAAACAGTTCCAACTCGTTGCTAGATTTAGAAAGTACATATTTTATCACTTATGATGAGATGACTACTGATAGGCTGAAGGCAGATCAATTTAATAAAGGGCAAATCGAAGAAGTTTATAAAAAATGCAGCAAAATAAAGATGTGATTTCGTATGGTACATACGAAGAGAGCATAATCGAACTAGAATCAAGCAATCGACTGCTCCAAGAAATTATGTTAGAAGAATTGAAAAATAAAACTTTTCGCGATAAAAACCCTACTATTCTTATAATTACAATAGATGAAAATTATTATAAATTACTGAATATACCTATAAAAGCTGGAACAGGCTTTTCTTATCAAGACTTCCAAAAAAATAGTGAAGAGAAAACGAATGTTTTACTAGGTCCTTACTTTAAGAAATATTTTCAAATAGGGGATACAATCAATAATCAATATACGATTATTGGATTTTTGCCGGAAAATAAATTCATTATAAATGGTAACGGAGCGAATATATACCAGAAATTAGATAAGGCTATGCTATCACCCATGCCAATTGATAGATATGAACATTATGAAATAATGTTTTCAAGATTACATCAAAGTACAATTATGAATTTAAAAAGAGACGCAGATGTAAACAAACTACAAGAAATGATTCAACTGAAGGGAAGCGACGTTACGTTGTACTTGAAAAATTTAGGAGGAGAAATAAATGAAGCCGTTACTAGTAGTATGGATACGGAAAATATCGATCTTATAGTAGGAAGTCTATTTATTTTATTTATAATAGCGGGAATTGTCGTAACGACAATTGTTTCCATCATGATGAGAAAGAGGGAATTTGGTATTAAGATGGTCCTTGGAGAAAGTAAGTTTGGGATGTTCATTCAAATTGTATTAGAAAACATATGTATTGCGATAGTTGGTAAGTTTTTATCGATAGTTTACTTTTTATGGAGATATGAGGATCATCTGCAAGTTTCGAAGGACTTTGATATGGCATCTGTACGCGAAATAAATTTAAATATGCCTATTTTATTATTTGTATTCCTATTCTTATTAGTGATCATCATTATTTCAAATCTCATTGTCTTCTTGTTTATTAGAAAACTTGAACCGAAAACATTAATAGGTGGGATGGAATAATGAGTTTAATTGAATTGAAAGACATTAAGAAGATGTATAGTAACAAGAACCATAATACGTTCGCGTTAAATGGTATAAACTTAACGATAAATAAGGGCGAAATTATAGCGATAATGGGTCGATCAGGGTCGGGGAAAAGTACGCTATTAAATGTTATAGGGTTAATTGATATGCCAAATGAGGGTGAATATACGTTAAATGGAAAACCATTAAATGAAATTAGAGCGAATAAAGTTCATAAAACAAGAAATGAAATGATTGGATTTATTTTTCAATATTTTGCATTGTTAAAAGAACATACTGTACTGGATAATGTAGCACTACCACTCACATATAGAAAGTTAAAGCAACGAGAAAGAGAAAATAAGGCGAAGTTCTATTTAGAAAAAGTAGGTTTAAAAGAACATATGCATAAAACACCGGACGAGTTATCAGGTGGACAACAGCAGCGCGTCGCAATTGCTAGAGCGTTAGTAGGCGAACCAGAAATAATTTTGGCTGATGAACCGACAGGGAATTTAGATAGAAAAACAGGAGAAGAAATTATGGATCTACTATTACAACTGAATGAAGAAGGACGAACGATTATTATTGTAACGCATGATATTGAGGTAGCGAATAAGTGTAATAGAATTATTGAGTTAATTGATGGGGAGATTGTGTAAAGGTAAAGAATGAGCGCTAATAATTACTTTTTATTTTATAGAACTAAGATTATAGTGAAAATCTGCATTCCACCCGTAACTTTTAAGAGCAAAAAATCGTTTAACAAAAGAAAGGATTTTTAATGATGAATGGGGGAGAACCATGAAAATTTTAATACTAGGTGGTACACGATTTTTAGGAAGAGCTGTTGTAGAAGAGGCGTTGAAAAGAGGGCATGAAGTTACAATATTCAATCGTGGAACAAACAATGAAATTTTTCCAGAAGTGGAACATTTAATCGGTGACAGAAATGGTGATGTATCAAGTTTAGAAAATCGAAAATGGGATGTTATCGTAGATACGTGTGGGTTTTCTCCGCATCACATTCGGAATATTGGAGATGTCTTAAAAAATAATATAAAACATTATATATTCATCTCAAGCCTTTCCGTATATAAAGATTGGATTCCGCATGACATAAAAGAAGACTATATATTACAACCTGAACCGACGGAAGAGCAAATAAAGGCTGTAGAGAATGGTGAAGTTTCTCCTTATGAGCATTATGGTGCGCTGAAAGTATTATGTGAAAAAGAAGCAGAGAAGTATTGGCCGAGGTGTGTTTTACACGTAAGAGCAGGACTTCTTTCAGGGATGTTTGATTATACAGATCGGCTTCCATACTGGATTCAGCGTGTAGCAAAAGGAGGTAAAGTGTTAGTTCCAGGAAGAAAAGATCGTCCAGTGCAAATAGTTGATATAAAAGATGTCGCGAGCTTTGGACTCAACATGGCAGAAAATAATAAAGCAGGTACATTCAATATAACAGGTCCGAATGATGAATTGACGATGGAAGAACTATTAAATACGTGTAAAAAGGTTACGAATAGCGATGCTGCATTCGTTTGGGTAGATGAATCGTTTATGAATGAACATAAAGTGCAGCCTTGGACAGAGATGCCTTTATGGCTTCCTGAAACTTTTTCATTAGAAGGTGAGACGAAGCCGTGGAAAGGTGGTTTTTCTATTTGTATTGAAAGAGCTATTAAAGAAGGACTTACTTTTAGAAGTTTAGAACATACAGTTACAGATGTGTATGAGTGGATGAAGAGTGTGGACGAATGGGAATTAAAAGCAGGTATTTCAAGGGAAAGAGAAAAGATGTTATTGGATAAGTGGTATGGAATAAAGAGAGTTTAAATAAGAATCTTGTGAAAAAAGGACTCTGTTTATTGGTCAAACAGAGTCCTAATATGAATCTACCACTCAATCGGTTCTTCCTCATACATCTCCCATAGCTTAGGAAACATCTTTTTTAAACCTTCCTCATCGTCTTCATCCCAATCTAACTCGATATCAACTTCCTCAAACTCTTCATTTGTTAAGACATGGTATAGTGTAAAGTATGTATCATCTTCATCCCCAGTCTTCTCCATGTAAACTTCTTGCCCGAAATATAGAGTAAGTTCTTCAATCTCTGGAACGTCATACTCACTCAAATTTTCTAATACAGGAATTAATCGTTCTGGATCTTCAATACAAGCTTCGTATGTCTCTTTTCCTTGATATAATAACCATCCACGGAAGTAATCGAAAGTATCATCTGAACAGCCACCCATAATAATATAGGCTGCTGCCCATAAACGGGAGGTATAGGAATCTTTCAAAATACGATGCATATGCGTATCGAAAGCAACAATTTCATGTACTGTACGTTTAGCAAGGTGGGAAGTAAGCCATTCTATTTGTTCTACTTGTTCCTCACCTTTCGTTTTTGCACGATTAAGTAGTTCCCAAAATTCTTCTTCGGTTATTGTCTTTTCTTTTATGTAATCTTCCCCTTGAATAGGGTTTATATATCCTTTTTTACGTTTGGAAGCAACTAGTTTATTAGCTTCTTTCATACATTCTTCTTCTGTTTCAAACTCTTTCGCTTTCACACTGCCAGCTGTGCCGATTTTTCCGTAAAACACAACATAGTCTTTTTCTTTCACAATGATTTTCCAAAACTTATTTGATTTCTCAGTTTGCTGGATTAATAACGTTTCCATCCGTACCCCCATAATGTTTTCTAGTGTGCAATGTGATTGTAACATATGTATATACACTTGTAATGATGAAAAATAAGAGTTCGGAAAATTCGAAA